>ML662448.1:1261692-1584487 GCA_007570785.1 Antilocapra americana
TCTCTCCATCTCGCTCTGCTGCTGCCTCCTTTGGGAGTGACACAGTGGCACAGTTAGCTCCTATCTGCTCCCCTTACCCAGTGAGACCCCGGCCCCCAACCCAACAGAGCCATGTTGAGCCTCAGACAGTAGAGCTTGGCTCCTTCCCCTAGAAACTGGCACCATGCCCAGCAAAGGGGGAGCCGAGCTCTGGATTTGAGAGCTGTACTTCCCAGAAAGCAGAGTTCAGGAGGCTCCCTGAATGTGAGTGATTTCATGGACACTCCTGGCAAGGCACCTCCTCCACTCTGCAAATGCGGCTCTTTTCCAGCAAGACAGACCCCATGAGTGGAGAAAGATGACCCTGAGCCCTGTGTACAGCTCTCAGTTTTTACTCACTCCTTCACCCCATCCCTGACCTTGACGTTCGTCTCTGACACCTGCTAGACTCCTTCCTGTCCTCCCCTCTGCTTGTTCCTGATGGCTGGTAATTAACTGATTTATTCTTTGTCCTTTAACCCCATCCTTGCCTTCTAGATGGCTTTTGCACACCTGGTATCTGACCTTGTAATCACCCTCAGCTCTGCCAGTGGGCTTGTTGAACCCAATCTTGTATTTGTTTGCTTCTTTGTGGAGCACTCTTGGGCTGTCCTGGTACAAGTCTGGTCACATGACATCTGCCACCTATGATGCCAGGCATCATTGTTTTTTTTTGTTGTTGTTGTTGTTGCTCAGTTGCCAAGTCATGTCTGACTATTCATGATCCCATGGACTGCAGCATGCCAGGCTTCCCTGTCCCTCACCATCTCCTGGAGTTTGCCCAAGCTCATGTCCATTGAATAGTGATGCTAACTAACCATCTCATCCTCTGCTGCCCCTTTCTCCTCTTGCCCACAATCTTTTCCAGCATCAGAATCTTTTCCTGTAAGTCAACTCTTTGGATCAGGTGGCCATAGTATTGGAGCTTCAGTTTGAGAATCAGTCCTTCCAATGAGTATTCAGAGGTGATTTCCTTTAGGATTGACTGGTTGGATCTCCTTGCTGCCCAAGGGACTCTTAGGAGTCTTCTCTGGCACCACAGTTGTCAGCATGAATTCTTCAGTGTTTATCCTTCTTTATGGTCCAGCTCTCACATCTGTACAGGACTACTGGAAAGGCCATAGCCTTAGGCTATATGGACATTGTTTTTTAATAGCCTGGAATCCCTCCTTTTGTGCAGCTCCTTGACCCTTTGTGACCTGACCTTGACCTGTGTGCCGTGGCAGTGGACCGGGGAGTCCAGGTGCTCTGTCCCTTGCAGCAGAGTAGAAAGGTGGTCACAGTTTGTCTGCAGAGCCCCCTCCTCTGCCCTGGAGCAGCCCCAAGCCCAGCTGAGTTCAGCAGCCTCAGAGTGAGCAACAACAACCCGTTCATTCCCCACGGACACACCTGACAGTGGAATGTTTCTGTCCTGGGCTGCGCAGGCTCTGAGCTCAGAATCCAGCTTTCCTGTTGCCACTGTGAGCGTCTCTGTAGCTTCTCATAACAGTTTCCCTTTTTTGCTTGAATCAGCAAGAGCAGTTTCATTTGCTTTCAAGGACCCTAGCTGATATTCTAGTGCTGTGCTTCATCTTTTCTGGTTTTGTCGATTTATTGGGGCTTTTAAAAATGCCTCTCTCCAAAGTTTCTGTTCAAACTGTTCTGGTCACACTGGCAAGTCTCCTGCAGAGTGTTCTTCTCGGACTTGGTTCATACATCTTGCTTGCTGCCAGGACCCCGCTGTTCTGGGGTGGGTCTGGGCTGCAGTCCAGGAGATACAGTTCTCCACTCTGACACCATCTACATGCCCAGATGTTCCTTCCATATACTTCCTCTCTCCTCCTTTCACTGCCAAAGTCACGAACTTCTAGTGAAAGAAGGAATGAAAACACCACCTGTAACACCAATTCCTTCAATTTCCTCCCCAGAACTTCAAAGTAAATAGAAATAGATTGGATTTAGACTCATGGGCTCACAGACCATCCCAACTGAAAGAAAACTTAGAAACCATCACAGTCTTTACTCAAGTGCCATCTTCGATGGATTGGTTGTGCCTGACTGGGTTTTTTGTCTGGACTCTGAAAGGTGCTGTGAGGGATTGATGATGCCTGTCTGGGTGTGGTAATGGAAAGTGCCAGCCTACAATCTGATGATTCTTGCTCTTCCAGTTACCTGCTCTGTGTTTTACAAACGAAGAAACTGTCACGCACAAAGCGCATTAAGTTGTCTAAAGCCAGGACGTTATAGGAAGCAAGGGCGGATTTGAGGATAGAATTTAGGTTGTCAGACATTTCCTATCAATGGCAATGATTTCTATTCTGGTTGCAGTTCAGTCTCCTTTGACGTCAAAGTTGGCTTGCTGGTTGCATGGTGTGGATGCTATGCTTGGCCACTTCTGTACATTCCAGCCGTGTCTTGTGGGTGCCTGTGGGGCAATATTCATAGAAGACTTTCACAATCAGAATTCTGATGCCCTCAGGCAGTCTAAGGGGTGCCAGGCCTGAGAGCTCACCCATTAAGAGGGGACCTTTTATCAGGCTGCAACTGGAAAACGTAGAAACTGCTGTCCCAAATGAAACATACTCCAGTTCACTTCAAGTGGGCAGAAAACAAACATCCAGGAGACCCTGGCCCAAATGCTACAGCTCATCACACTTGAGACGTGAAATTGGGCCTAAATCTAGACCTGACATGACTCATGGGAGCTTGCTATGGAAAGGGGAAGACAGAAGGTCTTCAACCTTCCTGTGAATACCAGCTCCTTAATTTCACATTTCAATTCTTTTTCTCTTTTGGCTGAACTACACAGCATATGGGAATCTCAGTTCCCAGACAGATCTCACGCGGCCTTGGCCAGCAACGGCCTGGAGCAGGGCTTGTGTTCGCAGCCAGAAATCGGCCTGGGTTGTGGTAGTGAAAGCGCCAGACCCTAGACACTGGGCCAGTGGTCAGGGACAAGTACCTTGGTCCTCGGTTTTGCGGAAAAGAATTTCCACAAAGACAGAAAGTAGTGAGGCAAGTAAAATGTTTATTAAGAGGAAAAAGAGTATAGGAGGTGTGGACAGACACATGGCAGAGACTCAGAGGGACAGTCCCTGAGTTGCTGAGTCACACCCCGCTGGCAGGTTGAATTACTTCTATGGAGCATTTCTTCCCGGCTTCCTTCAGCCTGTCGTTCTGATCTGCCTGGTTCACAGTCCGTATTTGGTATATCTCAGAATCGCCCCATGTGTGCGCACACAGTTCTTAGCCAAAATGGGTCTTAGTGAAGAGATGAATGGGTAGAGTAACCCTTGACATGACTTCCCTTTGACCTCCAAGGAGCTTTTTCTATGCATGTGTGGTCGGGAGGTCTCCTTATTTCAAAACAAGAAATATGTGGTCTGGGCAGGCTTCACTGTCCTCCCTTAATTGTCCTGCTGTTCTCATCTTGGAGTTTTGGTCAATAGAGAATCAATCTCCAATCGCTTTACCCTAGGGGGTGCCCATCTGCCTCCTGCCTGAAGACCAGGGCTTGAAACCACCCCCTGCATTGGAATTGCGGAGCCTTAACCACTAGACCACCAGGGAAATCCCTAATACCTTATTTACTAGTACCCATTCTGTTTAAGAGATCTGGGTTCGATTCCTGGGTTGGGAAGATCCCCTGGAGAAGGCAACGGCAACCTCCTCCAGTACTCTTGCCTGAATAATCCCATGGAGAGAGGAGCCCGGTGGGCTACAGTCCATGGGGTCGCAAGAGTCATACACGCCTTAGCAGCTAAACCACCACCACCATTCTGACTGTGTAACAGGCCAAATGCACTCTTAGAATTAGCAGGAGGGGGCGCTCTTAAGGGTGGTGAGGACCCTGCAGAAGCACTCAGCTCCAGGGTCTGGAGTGGCCGCCTGCAAACATTAGCTCAGCAAGCCCCTGGGAGACTGGCCTTCCTCGTGGGCCAGCAGGCCCCAGCGATAAGGAACACAAGACTGATGCTCTGGGGAGCGGGAGTTCTGGACTGGGGCCCGTTCTCAGGACAATCATCAGCGGCCTTAGTAATGGGACAGCATCCTGTTTTATTAAAAGCCTGTTGCTGGCTAGGAAAACTGTCTGTCTGCTGTGTGGGCAGGGGCCCAATATTGCTGCGGGCAATTCCAAGCCAGTCCTCTGAGTTGACATCAAACCAGGAAAGAACAGGACTATTTTTCAGCTGATGAAGCAGTACTTTTTCTTTCTTTCTTTTTCTAAGCTCTCTCTCCTGTTCCACCGTGTACATTTGGTCTGTGCCGGAACGTAAGTGAATCTTCCAGCCGGCTGCAGTTGGAGTCCACCTCCCCTCCCCCTCTTCCCCCTCCTCCCCGCTGCCCACCTCCCCTGCCTTCTTATCCTTCCTTTCCCCTCCCCCAGAGTCCCACCCTTGCCTCACTGGCCTTCCCAGCCCCCAGCCCCCTGGTAGACACCCTGAGTGGAGGGAGGCCCAGACGTGGCCTGAGGCTATTTACAGGGTGGGGGTGGGGAGGGGAGAGAAACTGACTGCTTTGTTTATCTTCGGAGTCTGGAAACTCTACAGAATTCCTCCATTTCCAAGGAAGCCCTCATTTGCAGGTTTCCAAAAACAAAAAATAAAAGGAGACGCACTTCAAAAGGAACCAGAGGAAAAGCTGTTTTCTCTGTGAGCCGATATGCTTATTATTATTATTTTATTCTTTAACATTAGATTTGTTGAAGGTAGGCAAGGATGGTCATTTTCCCCCCATATTTTTATTTCGCTTTCGTCTTTTTTTTTTTTTTGCCTTATCAGTGTAGAGGGCAAATAATATTTGAAGAGATGGCTATGAAATACTCATTTCATACATGTCTATGGGAAACAGAGATTTTGTGTAAACTTTTATATTCAGATTTTCAGCTGAGATTATGGATGACTGGAATCTTCCTTCAGATTGTAAATTAAAATCACTCAAATGGTGTCACTTTTACAAATTAAAAGAAATTAAATGTGCTTCAACACAGATTTTTTAAATAATTTCAAGAAAGTTATAAAAGCAGTTTCAGTATGCTGGTTAGTTGTGTGGAACTGATTTTGCTAGATCTTTTGAAAATTTGGAGTGGATAGTGCCCACAGCAATGAAGAGTATGTTACTTTACTAGCTTCTTTTTTAACCCTGCAGTCAAGCACCAAACTTCATGTAGTGCCAGAAAATGGTACATATTTTGAATAAATATTTCTAAAGATAGTGGCGTTAGGAGTAATTCAGAAAAAAAGAACTAATAAAATGTACTTGAAAATGTGTTACTTCACGTGTGAACATTCAATTTCAACTTAAGGATAAACATATGCCATTTTTAAAGCTTCTTTTATTTACCACATTATATATGAATCACTGTCCTGATGAATGCCCGAAGTCATGTAAACTCAGGTTTTGCTACATATTTTAATATTGTATGCATTCATTTTATAGTAGTTTTCAAAATCTTGGGAAGAGATAATATATGGCACAAAAAAAGAGTGATATAAATCATGTTAAATCTAGTGTACTTTTTCCTAAATTGTGTCTTCAAGATATAAGATAGTCACTAGATTGGATTCTTGCCCCCCTGCTCTCTGGTTACTTAAGAGAAACTAGAAAAGTATTTCTATGGAGAGGGAAAGGGTATAGAAAGCAGTTATTTTTTTTATTTTTGGAGAAGGGGAAAGGCTTGATCAGCTCACAGTGTACTGGCTACTATGTCTTTGTGGTAAAATCCAAACATTAACTCCAAGCTTTAATAGTGCACTTTCCTGCAGGTCACTGGGCAGAAAGCCCATCCAATATTGTCAGGCAAAGGCCCAAGATGAGAAACAAGTAAAACACAGATACAAGGTCTTTCCTTGTGCAGCTAAACATTTGTAATTAAGAAAACTCCAGGTGGAGAGCAGTAGGGTAAGAGAACCCAGGAGAACAGCTCTGCCACGTGGTTCGCAGTCTCTGGTTTTATGGTCATGGGATCAGTTTCCAGGTTGTCCCTAGCCAATCATCTGACTCAGAGTCCTTCCTGGTGGTGCACGCCTTGTTCAGCCAAGATGGATGCCAGAGAGAAGGATTCTGGGAGGTGGTCGGACATTGACCTTTCCCAAACTCTTCCGGTTGGTGGTGGCTTATTAGCTCCATGTTCCTTAGCAGGAGCTCCTATTGTAAAACAACTCATGCAAATGGTTACTATGGTGCCAGGCCAGGGTGGGAGGTTTCAGTTAGTGTGCTTCCCCTAACACTTCAAGACACTGCATTAGAATGGGAAGAACTCAAAAAAAAAAAAAAAAAAAAAAAGCCATTTTCTATGTTACAGACAAGTATTTACATTACGAACCAACTTTTGATCCAGGAAAGAAGTGATAACCTGTTTGGGTTTTCGAAAGCAATTCAATATCCTGTGTTTAAATACAGAGCAGGTTCTCAGAGAAACCTTGAATAATGCAATTGATATCTTCCAAGAAAACAGAGGATGGCGTTGTGGTCTTAGGAAGCACTATTGGTAGTTTTTTTGTTGTTTTTTTTTTTCTGGAAAATCAACTGGGAAAGAAAATAATGTCTGAAACATTTAAAAAATAGGCTGTTAGGCATCTGATTCTGGAATGAGATGGTGTAGATTCACTTTCCCTCCTTTGTTTCTCTAAGTACAACTAAAAACCCTGGAAGCTCTTCAGTGTGTGTATGTGTTAGTCGCTCAGTTGTCTCTAACTCTGCGACCCCATGGACTGTAGCCCACAAGGCTTCTCTGTCCATGGGATTCTCCAGGCAAGAGTACTGGAGTGGGTTGCCATTTCCTTCTCCAGGGGATCTTCCGAACCCAAGGACTGAACCCAGGTCTTCTGCATTGCAGGCAGATCCTTTACAGTTTGAACTACCCAGGAAGCTACTTAATAGGCAATGATAAAAGGATTCTGAAAGTTAGAAAAGAAGAAGGTAGACTGGCAGGAATCCTCAAAAGTTGAGAAAACAACTTTTTGAGTTCCCTGAGCTTTTTTATCTTCCATATACCCTGAACAGAGCACCAAAGAGGCGTGCCATGTGGGATCACCAACAGGCTCAGACAAAACAAACAAACGAAAAACCCCAAGAGTATCCTACTGTCTCTGGCCAAAGTCCAGGAAAAGGAAAACACAACAGAGACCCAATAAGAAATTCCAGCCCCCTCTTTACAACCCAGGGTCCTTGCAGACAATCCAATCAACAGGCTGCAGACAAGCCCTGGACACTCCTGGCTCCTGGTTCAAACTGAGATACTATCAGGTAGTCAGGGCCACCCACAGCTACAGCTGCAGTGAAGCCCTCAGCCTCCTTGGCCTCTTTGCAGTGGCATAAGGAGACCCGGGCCCACCAGCTGCTTCTTCGTTCCCAAAGGTTCCCCAGCAGCACAGTCTCCAAACAAGATAATAACTAAGAAAACAATATGAAAGGATACACTGAAAATACAGTTATATCAAAAAGGAACTCTAAAGTTGTTCAGGTCACCCAGAGAAACTCAATTAAAAAAACAATATCAGACTTGGTCCTCATAGGCCAGCGCTTGCGAGTGTGCTAGGTCGTGTCCAACTCTTTGCGACCCCATGGACTAGCCCTCCAGGCTCCTCTGTCCATGGGATTCTCCAGGCAAGAACACTGGAGTGAGTTGCCATGCCCTCCTCCAGGGGATCTTCCCAACCCAGTGATCAAACCTGTTTCTCATGTCTCCTGCATTGGCAGGTGGATTCTTTACCATCAGTGCCACCTGGGAAGCCCCAATGGGTCAGTAGTTACCTTAAGTGTAAATGGTAGGAGTACACCAATTAAAGGTAGAGACTGGCAGAATGGATTTAAAAAATATAACCTAACTGTATGTTATTTACAAGAAACTCACTTCAAATTCAGTGACATAGATAGACTGAAAGCAAAGGAAAGGACAAACATATACCATGCAAACATTAATCAAAAGAAAGTGGCTATGTTAATATCAAAGTAGACTTTAGAGCAAAGAAATTTACCATGGGCAAAGAGGGAAATTATATGATGACATGTAGGGTTATTCCGGGGTTTCCCTGGTAGTTCAGCTGGTAAAGAATCTGCCTGCTATGCAGGACACCCCAGTTCTCTTCCTAGGTTGGGAAGATCCCCTGGAGAAGGGATAAGCTTCCCACTCCAGTATTCTTGGGCTTCCCTGGTAGATCAAACAGTGAAGAATCTGCCTGCAATATGGGAGACCTGGCTTCAATCCCTGGGTTGGGAAGATCCCCTGGAGGAAGGCCTGGCAACCCACTCCAGTATTCTTGCCTGGAGAATCTCCATGGACAGAGGAGCCTGGCAGGCTACAGTCCATAGGGTAGCAAAGAGTCGGACACAACTGAGCGACTAAGCACAGCACAATCCACAGAGAAGACATAGCCATCCTGTGAACCAAACAACATATTTCACAGTATGTGAAGCAAGAAGTAAGACAACTAAAAAGAAAAATATAAAGCCCTTATTGTGGTTGGGAGCTTAAATTTCTATTTGCGTCCCACTCTGGACTTCTAGAACTACTAAAGAGAAAATCAGCGAAAATATAGAAAAGAAAAAATATAGGACTCAACAATACCATCAGCTGAAAGGATCTAATTGACGTTTATAGAATGCTCTGTTCTGCAGCAGCATAATATACATTCTTTTAAAGGGCCCATGGAACATTTGCTAAGATAGACCATATCTAAACTTTAACAAATTTGAAAGAACTGAAATCATATGGAGCCTGGCCATAATGAAATTAAACTAGAAGTCAAAACCAAAAAAATCTCCAGACCTCTGAAAACTCAATAATAAACTTCTAAATAAGTCATAGGTCAAACAGGTGATCTCAAAGGAAATTTTAACAATATATAGAACTAAAGAAAGTGAACATAAATATATTGTGAGCTGCAGCTAAAGCAAAGCTGGAAGGGAAATTTATTATACTAAACGCTTACATTGGAAAAGAGTTATCTCAAGTAACTAAGTTCTTACTTCGGAAAATCAAAAAGGAACAAAACAAAATAAACTCAAAGCAAACAAAACAAAGGAAATACTAAGGCACAAACATCAATAAAATAGAAAGCTGGAAAATAATAGAAAAAAAATGATTGGGACAAAAAATAGTCTTTGAAAAAAAAAATCAATAAAGTTAACCTCTAGCAAGATAGGCAAAAATAAAAACGGATGAAGATACAAATAACCAGTATCAGGAATGAAATGAGATACTACAACAAATTCTGGAAAGTTAAAAAGATAATAGGAAAGTACTACAAACAACTTTATGCTTACAGATTCAACAATTTAAAAGAAATGGGCCAGTTCCTCTAAAACCACAAACTACCAAAACTAAGCCAAGATCAAATAGATAATCTATTCAGTCCTATAACTGTTAAAGAAATTGAGTTGTAGTTAAAATAATACCCCCAAATAATCTTCAGGCTCAGATATTTTCCCTGGAAAATTTTGCCAAACTTTTAAAGAACAGTTAGGACTTCCCTGATGGTCCCAATGCAGGGTGTCCTGGGTTCGATCTCTGGTCAGGGAACTAGATCCCACTTGCCACAACTAAGACGCAGACAGCCAGGTAAATAAATAAACATTTTTTAAAAAGAACAATTAATGACACCTGTACACAATCTCTTCCAGAAAATAGGAGATTTTTAAAAATATGATTATCATTTCTGACATCAAAAACCAGCAGAGGCAGTTTTAAAAAAAAAGCTAAAGACCAATATTTCTGAAGCACTTAGATGCAAAAATTATCAACCAAATTTAATGATCCAAATACAGCAATTTATAAAAGAATAAGGCGCCATGACCAAGAGGTGCTAATGACAGGTATGCAAGACAGAGTCAATATTTGAGAATCAATCCATATAGCCCTCTATATGAATAGATCTAAGAAGAAGAAGCATATGATCGTGTTGATTGATTCAGAGAAACCATTTGACAAAGTTAAACGCCCCTTAATGACGAAGAGAAATCCCCTCAGTACGCTAGGGCTGGCGGGGAGCGTCTTCAGTCTCCTCAACCCTGCCGCAAAGTCTGTATTTGACGGTGAGAGACTGAACAGAGCAAGGGTGTCGTCACTGTCACCGTTCTTCGCCAACACGGTACTGGAGGTTCCAGCTCCTTCGATGAGGCAAGAAGAGGAAAGAGAAGGCATACATATTGGAAAAGAAGAAATGAAACTATCTTTTGTTGCAGGCAACATGATTCTCCACACACAAAAATAAGCCGTCCTCCTCTCGTTGGCTGCATTGACCGGGACAGTGTTCCCGCTTGTTCTGAGGGGCCCAGGCACTGAGGGCACAGCTGGGGCCTGATAAGGCAGGGGGTCAACGCCACCATTCCCAGCTGGGCAGCCCCAGGCACTCACCTTGACCTCCTGGACTTTGGTCCCCTATCTGAAGTGGAGGCTGTGGTAGACACCAGAGTCTATCATTACCTTAAGTGAGAGCACCGTGCACAGGACAGGGCCATGTACTTGCCGCTATAGCTACTGTATGTTATATTATCTGCTGGGCTGCCCCCAGTACGGTCACTGGAGCCAAGAAACCTCAGTTCTCTTGCTTACTGGTCCTGTGAATTATCAACTCAACTCAACCATCCTGAGCCTCAGCGCTTTTATTTGTATCATGGGGATGATAACCCCTTTCTCATAAACTTCTTGTTAAAATCAGATGAAATAACACATTTTTAAAGTGCTTTGAGCACTTTATAATAATATTAATAATGGCAGATAGAATTTATTGAATACTCCCTAACACCAGTGCCATGGATTGCTTTTCACTTACAATTTTTACCTTAATCCTTATCACCGTGAGTCATTAGTCTCATTTATGTAGATTGGGAAACTAAGGTCCCTGAGAAGTAATCTGCTCAAAGACACAGCTTGTAAGCAACAGAATCCACTGGACCCCTCACCTCAGATGTGGGCTTCCCAGGTGGCTCAGTGGTACAGAATCTGCCAGCCAACATGCAAGACGCACGTTCAGTCCCTGGGTTGCGAAGATTCCCCTGGAGAAGGAAATGGAAACCTACTCCAGTATTCCTACCTAGGAAATCCAAGGGACAGAGGAGCCTTGTGGGCTACAGTCCATGGGGTTACACAACAGTCTGATACAATTTATTGACTAAACAGCAACAACAGCAACTACCCCAGGATCTGGCTGTGTTCTCATGCTCCACAGAGAAAGTAAACCAGTGAGGGAAAGAGCAGCTTGGCATGGGGGCTCACTTCCACTAGCAAGGTGAGTCCAGTCCCATGAGGGGCCTCAGAGTGCAGTGTGTGACAGGCAAGGGGGGAGCCAACAGTCATCCTTGGCAGTGGTAGCTGGCTCCAAACCAATCGTCTGAGAAATAAGGCTCTCTCTAGTAGGACACTGGAGGGTAGGGTGTTACTCAGAGAGTGATACCCCCATTTCCTTGAAGGATCCAGTGATTAGACTGGGGCAGCTACATGCCCAGGTTTAAAAATAACTCAGTGACTTCTAATAAGTACTTGGTTTGGACTGAAGTCATCTTTTCAGGTGCAGAAAAGGAAAGCTTGACTGTACGTCATGGACTTAAAATAGGAGTGGGGTCAGAGGGCCAGCTGGGGCTCCCGGGTGCCTAGGCGGCAGTTTCTCAGCTGGTATTTCCTGATATTTCCTGCTTTGGACAGCAGGTTTCTGCCTTTGTTTTTGAGTTGAGAAGGGGTGAAAATGTGCGTTTACAAGCTCACTTGCTTTTCTTTCTCCTTCTCCACTTGTGCCCTTTTCATCCATAATCCACATTCACCTTTAGTGGTGGCTCATGCATTGTCCTGAAATATACTAGGTACAGAAATTAAAACAGGTTAAAACAGGCTACTTTCCTTCTTTCTCCTTCACTCTGTGCAATGGGTACATGAATTTTTCCTTGAATATCTTTGCCCAGAGTAAAACAAAGAGACCACTAGTTGAATAAATCCCACAATCCCATGCTGTGGTGGGGGTCCCTATGTGGGGGTGGGTGCTCTATAGAAAAATCTCCTTTGTGAAGGAGGGTGGGCTAGAGCCTAAGATCCTACCAATTCTAAGAGTCTGGGATTTTTTTCCTTTTTAGTCTGGCTATATTTAGGTCAATGAATTCTTTCATTCAGAAGTTATTGAAAGGACTTCTGCTCCAAATAGAATAGCATAAAATTGTTCCTCTCTTCTCTTCTCCCAGCTTGGGCTAGCAATAAACTCTGGACAAAATTCAAGCCACCATTAAGAATGAAAAGGCATGCCGCAGTGGGAGAAGATATTTGAAAATCCAAAACTGATAGGAGGCTTGTATCCAGAATAATTAAAAATTTCCATACATCCAAATGAGCCAAAGATTTGGGCAGGTATGTCATCAAAGAAGTTACACAGTTTGCCAAGAAATATGAGCTGCAGAGTGCAACATGAAATCCCAAGGAGACACGTCTACACATCCACCAAAGTGGCTGAAAATAAACTAGATAGTACAAAGTGCTGGAGAGGATGTAAGGCAAATACCCCTGCCATCCACTGGCTGGTAGGGGTGTAAAGTGGCATTTACCATCACTTTGGAAAATTGTTTGACAGCACTGAATGCTAAGCATTGTATAGCCTATGGCTCAGCGATTCTGCCCCTCTGTATACGTCCAACTGAAGTGCATGCTTATGTGCCCTCAAGACATACACAAAACTATCCAGTTACAGTAGCGAAAGACTGAAAACACCCCAAATGTCCACCAACAGTGGAATGGATAATTATATTGTGGCGTCCTTCACAATGAAATTGAACTATTGAATGCAACACACAATAACACAGAACTGAAATCATGCTCGATGAAAAAAGACAAACAATTAAGAGGGTACCGTGACTGGTTCTACATATTCCAAGTTCAAGAAAGACAGAGTTAGTCAGTGAGGATTGGCATCTAGATGGTCTTTATTTGGAGGGTGTGACGGGAAGGAGGCAAAAGGTGGGGTACTTTCGAGGTGCAGCAAATGTCCTATTTCTAGATCTGGGCAGTGACTTCATAGGTTTGGACACTGAACATTTGTCAAGTTCTTGTGCTTATCATTCATCCACTTTTCTCTATGTATGTTTCACTTCAATAAACAGTTTACTTAAAAGAACGTACTTCGGTTTGCTAAGTTGAAAACAGCTACAACATCTTCATTGCCTTGAAAAGAGGTGTTTTTTTTTTTTTTTCCCCCCTGTTTAAAAACGTGAAAAACCAAGATGCTGGTCTCCCACTCTGAACCAATAAGCAAACAAATTAATAGTAAAGTAAATGGGTTCCCAGGCTTCCCAGGTGGCGCTAGTGGTGAAGAACCCACTTGCCAATGTTGGAGATGTAAGGGACTCAGGTTCGATCCCTGGATCTGGAAGATCCCCTGGAAGAGGGATCCACTCCAGTATCCTTGCTGGGAGAATCCCAAGGATGGAGGAGCCTGGTGGATGACAGTCCACAGGGTCGAAAAGAGCTGGACACAGCTGAAGTAACTTAGCACACGTGCAAGCTGGTTCACAAGTGACTTACTTGCAGACAGTCCACACTGAGTGTCCTAATATCTTCCATCCATGGCCAAGCCAGCCTTCCTTTCTGCAAAGTAGCCTGTTCCCCTCTCAGCCCATCAGCTTCACCAAGTCCATGGAAGTTGGTTACCCCCAACTCCGGCCCTCTCATCCCTGTGCTGGTCCATCTATCTGCTCACCAGACACCATGACCAGTGACAAGGGAGACTGGGCCACAGTCAGGCCTCTTTTGTCACTGTGCAGCTCACTGGTGACCCTTTTTTTTCATTCCATGCTGGTGCCCCCTGACATGTAGAATTGGGGATAGAATTTTTTGGGATTTCCTCTTTCTGGAAACCTCTAGAGAGCTTTTGCTGAGATACTCAGGATTCTAAGGTGTCTTTCCTGAGATATTTGGTGAAAATCACCCAGGCATTTTTTTTTTTTTTTTTTTTTGGCTGTGCTCTTTGTTGGAGAAAACTGGCTCTTCGTTGCTGTGCACGGGCTTTCTCTAGTGAATGGGCTCCCAAGCATGAGCTCAGTAGCTGTGGTGCACGGGCTTAGTTGCCCCGTGGCATATGGAATCTTCTCAGACAAAGATCGAACCTGTGTCCCTCACATTGGCCAGTGGATTCTTAACCACTGGACCACCAGGGAGGTCCCAGGCATTTTGGGGGGCTCTAATTTGGAAGCAACATCTGCTGAATGAATGGGCCCTACACAAAAAGGGCTGCTTTATTTCATCATGAGATCTTAGGGCCTTCCAATTAATCCCATACTCTTATCAATCCACAGGGTATGAGGTGTCGGCATAACCAACTGGACCTTTTCTACAAGCCATCTTTGTGTGGCCCATCATCATCCCTTGCCAGTAGGTTACTGAAGTTACAGTAAAGCAAGTGGGCCTTCGAGAACCCCCAGCATCGCCTCCTGGCTTGCAGAGAAGGACCCGGGAGGGAAAGTGGGGCAATAAGAAGATAGGCCTCTGGGGACACCTGGCCGCAACCCCACACCAGGGATCCCAAGACAGAGCAAGTCTCATTTTTCCAGAAGTAGCTGTCACCTCCTCTTCTTGGTTTGTTTTCTTTTCTTCCTACCATCAAAGTCAGGTTCCGAAAGCCTGCCTAGGAGGGACCGGGGAGCTGGCTGTGCCTCCTACCAGGAGCGAATGGGCTCAGGCAGCTTCAGCTGAGATGCGCTGAGGGAGAGAGGCAGCCATGTGGACAGACAGGCAGGAGACACGCACCCCTGAGCCGCCTTGCAGGGGGCAGTGCGAGGAGTGAGGGTCTTGGCTTCTGCAGGTGCACCTCATGGGTTGAGATCCCACCCCTGCCTCCTGTCCTCTCGGCCCCCGTGGGGCCCCCCTGTGGGGTAGGGATGGTGGTAGAACCCACTTTGTTGGGTTGCTGGGAGCAATGAATAGCATGTGAAGCACTTAGAACACCATGAGTGATGCTAAGATGAGGGTAGATGACCGCCAGAAAAGGCAAGGGTACGTTCTTCTAACTGATAAGGTGAGACAAAGAGGTAGATACAGTGTTTGGTACTTGCTTCCCAGGTGGCACAGTGGAAAGAATCTGCCTGCCAGTGCAGGAGACCCCTGGGCTGGGAAGATCCCCTGGAGAAGGAAATGGCAGCCTACTCTAGTACTCTTGCCTGGGAAATCCCATGGACGGAGGAGCCTGACAGGCTACAGTCCATGGGGTCGCAGAGTCGGACACAACTGAACACAAACACACACACACGAAGCTAGAGCCTGTCTATTGCCCAAGCTAACCACTGTACCATCTGGCCTTATTGGAACCCTGGCCTCTCAGTAGGACCACCTAGGTATCCAGTGACCACATGATGTGGCTTCAGAGATGAAAAAGGAAGAGTCTGATGAGTGGATCACTGGCTGAGGCTGGCAATGGCACCGAAGGCAAAACTGAGGTCACCTTCTCGACTGGTCAGCTCTAAGGGATATTTCTAATCAGCACCCAGCCTGGAGGATGCTGGCAGCTGGGGGTGGATAGGGGGCTAGTGGGGAGTCTCTCTTTGGAGTGACCAGGGGCAGCCTAAGGTGCTCGAAAAGTTGGGGACATCTTTCTCCTGGGGAAATAATTCCATCCTGGGAACTGTCAGTTGAGGGTTGCAATGTCCACTGTTAAAGAGCTATTTCTTAATATTTGATTTTCTCTTAAAAGCAGAACCCTCACTGGCAGAGAAGACAAGTTCGCCTTGATTCCTAACTCTGTCAGTTGCATGCAATAGATTTTAAAGAAAGTAGGGGAGAAAGCTTTAGGGATGCTTCCTATCTGAAAGGAAAGAACCATGACAGTGCAATTTATAGATACCAGCCAGTTTTCTGTGCTGCCCCAGTTTAGCTGTGCTTGACTCAGTAGCTAAATCATGTTTGACTCTTGCAACCCCATGGACTATAGCCCACCAGCACCTCTGTCCATGGGATTCTCCAGGCAAGAATATTGGAGTGGGTAGTCATTCCATTCTCCAGGGGATCTTTCTGACCCAGGGATTGAACCCGGGTCTCACACTGCAGGCAAATTCTTTAGAGTCTGAGCCACCAGGGCCTGTAAAATGGGGGCAATGGCACCTCCCACTCTTGGAAAACCTGTGTATTCTCTGGCATCTTGGGAGTTTCCCAGCATGCTTTGGCCCAGGTCTGGTTTTGTGTGCTCAGCAAATCAAATGCAATAAAGGCCTGGCTTTCTAGCTTCCATCTCCTGACCTGGGTATGATCCCTCCCCAGCAGCTCATTGGCACATCTGCCCAGTAAGCTGCCTGCCAGAGGGTTTTCACAAGCTGTCCTGGGTCCTAGGCTAAAGGGTTTTCACAAGCTGTCCTGGGTCCTAGGCTAAAGGCACAGTGCCTGACAGGAAGGGCACTCAGTAAACCATAGTTGTCCTGAACTATTTTTCATTCCCGATTCACTTCCTAGTCTTGCTTATGTCACTTGCTGTGCTACCATCTGAAGTGACATGCTCCCTCTGAGGAGTAAAAATACAATGAGCTGGGAATTCCTTGACGGTCCAGTGTTTAGAACTCTGCACTTTCACTGCCAAGAGGGTGGGTTCAATCCCCAGTCAGGGAACTAAGATCCCACAAGCCGCGTGGTGTAGCCAAAAACAAAAAAGATACAAGAGGAAGGAACCCTGTGTCTCAGGCAAAGCCAAACACAGCTGTGCCTCCCTGCAGAGGACTCAGGCTCCCTAGGTGTCTACATGGCAGCATAGAAACATTTCGGGCTCCTGTCAGCAGTGTGTGGACAGGGCCCCACAGGGAAAAGCACCGAGGGGACCTGGATTCTGTTCTGTCTGAAAGTGAAAGCTGTTCAGTCATATCCAACTCTTTGGAACCCATACACTGCAGCCGGCCAGTCTCTTCTGTCCGTGGGATTCTCCAGGCAAGAGCACTGGACGGGGTGTCTCTGAGGCTTCCCCCCTAGGTGACTGTGGGACTGTCCTCCCCACGGACTCTGACTTGAGGGAGGGCGGCCGACTAGCTCTACCCTCCAGTGTGTTGAAGATTTATCTTCTCCTGACTTGCAGGCAGTCATCAGGACAAAGGAGCTCTCACCCTTTTGCTCCTAACTTGTTATGTAAGTAAGTCACTTAGCCTCTCTGAGACTCAACCTCTCCTGCAGAAGGGGAGTGATGGGCTGGACTTGATTCTAGAACCACAAGACATCAGTCTGCCTCGTAAAAGGGTCACCTGAGGACATTACTGTCAATCAGACTCCACTCCAGACCAATTACAGTCATCCTTCAGTATCCTTGGGGGGTTGTTTTCGGGACCACGCCTGCCCCATGGATATAAGAATCCACGAATGCTGAAATCCCTTATGTTAAATAGCATAGTACAACCTGCCCTCTGGATTCGCGGGTCCCACATCCACGAATACGAGGGTGAGCCAGCTGCCCCTGAAAATCTGGTGGAGCGAGACCAGGGGTTTCTATGTGCTGGGGGGGGGGGGGGGGGAATTCTAGAATGGATGGCTCCTCCCTCCTCTCCCCACACCAACCTCAGTAAAGGCCCAAGCAACCTCCTCCCACACTTCCTCTATGCCCACCTTGTCCTGCTTGCAGGGATTCTTTTCCAGACTCAGGGATGGATGTGTTTAAGCCCCGTGTCCCTGAGAGTGGAGGACTTCCCTGGTGGCTCAGCGGTAAAGAATTCGCCTGCCAATTCAGGAGACCTAGGTTCCATCCATGGGTCGAGAAGATCTCCTGGAGAAGGAAATGGCTCATACCCAAGAATACCCACTCCAGTATTCTTGCCTGGGAAATCCTATGGACAGAGGAGCCTGGTGGGCTACAGTCCATGGGGTCACAAGAGTCGGACAACGACTGAGCAACTAAACCACCACCACCACCTCCGAGGGGGACATGCGTACTCACCTTCTCCTCCTGCTTTCACGGGTGTGTGGACATAGGCTCCTGCAGCACAGGTGTCCAGATGGTTATGGGGATGACTCGGAAGCTGTGGGTCTCCAGGGCAGTGAGGGTGGGTCCTCAAGACTCTGGAAGTCCTCCCAAAAGACACTGACAACAGTTCTTAAGAGTTTTGAAAAGGAGGGATTCCTGCCTGTCATAAAGGGTCCTTCTTCTGATGCTGATAGTTTCTTGTTGTTGTTAGATGTAACTTTTGCACACAGGAATGAGAAATGGCCCACTGCCCTTTCTCTGCTAGCCGAGAAATAGGGCATCCGCCAGCTCCAAGGTCACTGTCAGCGGGAGCGGAAAGCACCACCTGTCTACTGCATCACCGTTCTTCTCTTTCCCAATGCTCTCTCCAGCCTTGTGGTTTTCTCCTTCCTTTTCTTATCGTTTCTCTGGCCTTTTCACCTCCTTTCCCATCCTCCACTTCATGCTTCACACTCTAACCTTTACTTAATTTTGAGTGTTCTGTCTGTGTTGGCTTGATGCAGACTCAGTTCAGTTCAGTCACTCAGTCGTGTCTGACTCTTTGCGACCCCAGGGACCGCAGCACACCAGGCCTCCCTGTCCATCACCAACTCCCGAAGTCTACCCAAACTCATGTCCATTAAGTCGGTGGTGCCATCTAAACAGCTCATCCTCTGTTGTCCCCTTCTCCCACCTTCAATCTTTCCCAGCATCAGGGTCTTTTCAAATAAGTCAGTTCTTCGCATGAAGTGGCCAAAGTATTGGAGTTTCAGCTTCAACAGCAGTCCTTCCAATGAATATTCAGGACTGATTTCCTTTAGAATGGACTGGTTGGATCTCCTTGCAGTCCAGGGACTCTCAAGAGTCTTCTCCAACACCACAGTTCAAAAGCATGAGTTCTTCAGCTCTCAGTCCTCTTTATAGTCCAACTCTCACATCCATACATGACTACTGGAAAAACCATAGCCTTGACTAGACAGACCTTTGTTGGCAAAGTAATGTTTCTGCTTTTTAATATGCTGTCTAGGTTGGTCATAACTTTTCTTCCAAGGAGTAAGCGTCTTTTAATTTCATGGCTGCAGTCACCATCTGCAGTGATTTTGGAGCCCAGAAAAATAAAGTCAGCCACTGTTTCCCCATCTATTTCCCATGAAGTGATGGGACCAGATGCCATGATCTCAGTTTTCTAAATGTTGAGCTTTACGCCAGCTTTCTCACTCTACTCTTTCTCTTTCATCAGGAGGATCTTCAGTTCTTCACTTTCTGCCATAAGGATGGTGTCATCTGCATATCTGAGGTTATTGATATTTCTCCGGGCAATCTTGATTCTGGCTTGTGTTTCCTCCAGCCCAGCCTTTCTCATGATGTACTCTGCATGTAAGTTAAATAAGCAGGGTGACAATATACAGCCTTGACGTATTCCTTTTCCTATTTGGAACCAGTCTGTTGTTCCATGTCCAGCTCTAACTGTTGCTTCCTGATCTGCATACAGGTTTCTCAAGAGGCAGGTCAGGTGGTCTGGTATGCCTATCCCTTTCAGAATTTTCCAGTTTGTGGTGATCCACTCAGCCAAAGGCTTTGGCTTAGGCAATAAAGAAGAGATAGATGTTTTTTTGGAAACTTTTTGCTTTTTCAATAATCCAGCGGATGTTGGCAATTTGATCTCTGGTTCCTCTGCCTTTTCTAAAACCGTGAACATCTGGAAGTTCACTGTTCATGTACTGTTGAAGCCTGGCTTGGAGAATTTTGAGCATTATTTTGCTAGTGTGTGAGATGAGTGCAATTGTGCAGTAGTTTGAGCATTCTTTGGCATTGCCTTTCTTTGGGATTGGAATGAAAACTGACCTTTTCCAGTCCTGTGGCCACTGCTGAGTTTCCAAAATTTGTTGGCATATTGAGTGCAGCACTTTTACAGCATCATCTTTTAGGGTTTGAAATAGCTCAACTGGAATTCCATCAGCTCTACTCACTTTGTTTGTAGTGATGCTTCCTAAGGCCCACTTAACTTCACATTCCAAGATATCTGGCTCTAGGTGAGTGATCACACCATCATGGTTATCTGGGTCATGAAGATCTTTTTTTGTATAGTTCTTCTGTGTACTCTTGCCACCTCTTCTTAATATTCTCTGCTTCTGTTAAGTCTGTATCATTTCTGTCCTTGATTTTGCCCATCTTTGCATGAAATGTTCCCTTGGTATCTCTAATTTTCTTGAAGAGATTGATAGTCTTTCCCATTCTATTGTTTTCCTCTATTTCTTTGCACTGATCACGGAGGAAGGCTTTCTTATTTTTCTTTGCTATTCTTTGGAACTCTGCATTCAAATGGGAATATCTGGTTAGTTTTCTGTGATTGTGGTTTCAGTCTGTCTGCTCTCAGATCCCCTCTCTGCACCTGCCATCTTACTGGGGTTTCTCTTACTTTCGACATGGGGTATCTCTTCACGTGATGTATGTGCAGAGCACATCATGTGAAATCCCAGGCTGGATAAAGCACAAGCTGGAATCAAGATTTCCCGGAGAAATATCAATAACCTCAGATATGCAGATAACACCACCCTTAAGGCAGAAAGCAAAGAGGAACTAAAGAGCCTCTTGAAAGTGAAAGAGGAGAATGAAAAAGCTGGCTTAACACTCCATATTCAAAAAATGAAGATTATGGCATCCAGTCCCATCACTTCATGGCAAATAGATGGGCAAACAATGGAAACAGTGACAGACTTTATTTTCTTTGACTTCAAAAATCGGTGCAGATAGTGACTGTAGCCAAGAAATTAAAAGACACTTGCTCCTTGGAAGAAAAGCTTTGACAAACCTAGACAGCATATTAAAAAGCAGAGGTATCACTTTGCTATATAGTTAAAGCTATGGTTTTTCCAGTAGTCATGTGAGAGTTGGACCATAAACAAAGCTGAAGAATTGAGGCTTTTGAACCAAGATGTTGAAGAAGACTCTTGAGCATCTCTTGGACAGCAAGGAGATCCAACCAGTCCATCCTAAAGGAAATCAGTCCTGAATATTCATTGGAAGGACTGATGCTGAAGCTGAAGCTCCAGTACTTTGGCCACCTGATGTGAACAGCCAACTCATTTGAAAAGACCATGATGCTTGGAAAAATTGAAGGTAGGAGGAGAAGGGGACGACAGAGGATGAGCTGGTTGGATGGCATCACCAACTCGATGGACATGAGTTTGAGCAAGCTTCAGAAGTTGGTGAAGGACAGGGAAACCTGGTGTGCTGCAGTCCATGGGGTCGTGAAGAGTCAGACATGACTTTCTGACTGAACTGAACTGAACTGAACTGAGGTTATTCTGATACATCTTGAAATTTGAAAAACCATTGCTTTCAGTGCCTAAATATCTTGACTACTATCATTAAGTGAAAGATTGTTTGCTGATGTAGAAGTGGCCTTGGTGAACCGCAGCTATCTGAGGAAGGCTGAGTACGAGGTGGGGCAGAGGAAGAAGGAGGAGGGACAGGTGGGGTATTCATAGCAGAGGAGACTGGTCGTGTTCCATTAAGGACTTGGGTTGGTTAGGGCAGCCTGACTGGTTAGGGGGAGGGTGATTTGGGGAGTTAGAAAACCCGGAGAATTTAATTCAAAGAAAAAAGTCCTCATTCCCGAAGATTATTTCTGCACTATCTAAATAAATTAACTAAATAACTCTGCTTGGTTCCATAGCAAAAGCTAAGTGAAGTAACCGCTTGGTTCTTAAATTATTTCCGATAAATGGAGAAAAGGGGTCTCACCAAAAATTATCGAACTTTCAAATATACAAAGGAAAAACTTCAGAGAGTAATATAAAATCACTTACTGATGAGACAACAGTTAAAAAAATTTTTTTATCATGGTAAAAGTCACATAATATAAAACATAGTGTAAAAACAATTTTCCCGCATTTCACTGCACAGTTCAGTGGCATGAAGAGCATCCACACTGCTGTGCACCTCTTACATCCATCTCTTGAATTGTTCACCTTCCTAGGCTGAAATGCTGTCCCTATTAAACATGAAGTCCCCATTTCTCTTCCCACCCCTCCACCTCCAGCCCCTGGCATCTACCAATGTACTTTCTTACTCTATGAATTTAACTATTCTAGGTACCTTGTGTAAGTGGAATCAAGCAGTATCTGAACAAAGACAACATTTAGCATGGTAGATGATAATATTTTATTATATTGGCTCCAGATCTTTTTAAAGAGCATGCAGTTGGACCCCCCCCCAAATACCCCCATTGTTTGCTAGGTTTTACACATTAATATAAATGGAGGAATTCTGCAGTCCGCTTTCTTGTTTCCATGATGCTGGATTCTACTTTTGTTGCTACCCCTGGACATGTCTCATTCTCACCTCCAGGTGGTAGGTGGCCCCTTTTCATCCTGATGGGCATTTAAGTGAGAATCCTGTTCAGTGTTTCCATGTGCTTATGTGGGAGAGTAAACAATGGAAATAGGCAGTTGTCTTTAAATATATTTAAGAAGAGGTTTTTTATTCACCCAGTTTATACAGAAAAGTCCTCAGATACACAGCTGGGGCTACACTATCAGTTTTCCAAGAAAAAAATCTCTTTGTCCATAAGCCCACATTCTTTTCTTCTGTGACTCATTCAGCCAATCATGGTTGAGCAGCTCACCTGGGTCAGGCGCTGTACTGGGTGCTGGGAAGGGGGTGGGGTGGGGGGATGGCAGGAAGTCCTAGAGGTCTACAGAGACTGCAGAGTCAGGATGCCTTTGTGTAGGTGGCAGAGTATCCATCTGGTTGCCTAGGCAACTCCAACCTGGAAAATGAGTGAGCCCATCACATCCTGTCCCCCTGTTTCTAGTTTTCCTGAAGTCCAAGCTGCCCCATGGAAACAGACCCCCTCCACCCCTAGTGCCATGACTGTTGGGAACCACCTGCTCTCTGGGCGTGGAGGACCCACCCTGCCTCTTCCTGCCAGCTGCTCCAAGTGAATGACTGACTCTGTCTAGCCGGAGGTCCATGTTCAGTAAACGGAGGGCTTTTCGCCCTTGCTTGTGTATTTCCGGCCGCACAGGGTCTCCGTTGCCGGGTGGGCTTTCCTCCAGCTGCCGTGAGCAGGGGCTGTTCTCTGGTTGTAACCTGCAGGCTTTCTGTCTCTCTGGCTTCACTTGTCGCAGAGCATGAGCTCCAGGGTCCACTTTGGCTTCAGTAGTTGCAGCTCCCAGGCTCTAGAGCTCCAGCTTGGTAGTTGTGGCACACGGGCCCAGATGCTCCATGATAAGTGGGATCTTCCTGGGTCAGGGCTCAAACCCGTGTCTCCTGCATTGGCAGGCGGGTTCTTTACCACTGAGCCACCAGGGAAGCCCTCATGCCTTACTTTTGAGAGTCCGCTATTTCCAGCCCTGCAGGGGGCACCAAGGATGAATTAGTAACTCAGACTGACTTGGACCTCCTCAGGGAAGACCCACAAGAAGAGAACCATATGGCAGTAATGGAGGTGGGAGAGAACAGGAGCTGTGGGAACCCAGGGGGCTCCTAACCTAACCTTGGGGTACAAGAGGAGCCCCGCAGGCTGGGATGGGAGGAAGGAAGGAGGAGATAGGCTACAGTGTTAAGTTTTTGCATCAGTTTGATTGGGCTAACAGATGCGCAGATGGGCCTCCCTGGTGGCTCAGTCAGTAAAAAAAATCCACCTACAATGCAGGAGATTTCCTTCCAATCAGGAGACTTAGGTTTGATCCCTGGGTCCGGAATATCCCTGGAGAAGAAAATGGCAATCCACTCCAGTATTCTTGCTTGGAAAATCTCATGGATAGAGGAGCCTGGCGGGCTACAGTCCATGGGGTTGTAAGAGTTGGATACGACTTATTGACTAAGCCACCAATGGATTCCCGATAGCCGGGGAAGCATATTCTTTTTTGAAAAGACCAGCATTACCATCAGTAGACTGAGAGAAGCAGAGGTCTTCCCCAGCATGGGTGAGCATCACCCCCACCCCAGGGCACCCGAATGGGCTCGCTTTCTCTCTGCTTGAGCTGAGACATCCGCCTTCGCCTGCCCTGAGACATCACTCCTGTTTTTCGGCCTTTCAAGCTCAGATCAGGACTTAGTCCATCCATCCTCTCAATTCCTGGGCCTCTGGACTCAGGTGAATCACACCACCGCCTCGCCTGGTCCTTCAGCTGGTGAGCAAGAGTTCATTTCAACCTCTGTAACTACATGAGCCACTCCCTGCAATAAATCTCCTCTTGTATATATCTCTGTATGTCTTAATAGTTCTGTTTCTCTGGAGACTCCTGACTAATTCACAGGCCGGGAGGGAGGAAATGAGTCCCAGCTTGAGCAAGGGCCAGAGCCTGGCCTCTGCAAGATCTGAAAGGAATTCAGGGCAGGGGGTCAAAGCCATAAGGGTGGCAGGGCAGGAGGAGAAGGGGTGACAGAGGATGAGACGGTTGGGTGGCATCACAGATGTGATGGACATGAGTTTGAGTAAGCGCTGGGAGTTGGTGATGGACAGGGAAGCCTAGTGTGCTGCAGTCCATGAGGTTGCAAAGAGTCGAACTCAACTGAGTCACTGAACTGAACTGTCCCTGGAAAGACAGAGAAGCAAAGGCAGAGCATGAATCAGTTCTCAACCCATCCCAGGGCCCAGAGCTCTCTCTTGGGGGCGGGGGGTGGCACACAGGGCCCTCCAACTTGCTTGCCATTTGCACCTTCCCAGTATTTCCAGCCACTGCCGGGGGTTGGGGAGCTGGGAGGCTGAGGATGTGCTGTCACCTTCTGACAGAGAGATCCCGCGCTCAGCAAATGTGTGTGCACGAGCCCCACCCTCTGTCTTTATTTATCAGGCTGTGTCAGACCCTGGTCCATTTGGTGACCAGACACTGGGCCTGTCCTCCGTGTAGCTGAGTGCAGGCCGATGGGCAGATGCTGTGGTCAAGGTTCAGGGCTGCAAACAATGGCAGCTTTAATCCCATGAGGGGGTTTGAAGCCAAGTCTGGAATTAAAGAACGACTCTTTACTCAACTCACCCTCTTACCCAACCAATCAGTGAGACATTGTGATGTCAGGAGACCTCACAAATGTCTGTCCATCTCAGATCTGATGGAGCTGTTGGAGGCCACAGGCTCAGGATGTAAACTTTTCAGTTTGTTTGAAGCCCTCTTTTGATTCAGGTAGCTGCTCCAATGCCATACTTTCACCTACTTTAAGATGATGTTTCCAGTTTTCTTTTTCTTGGGGTGGGTAGATGAATGAGCCAAGATAAGGTAGTTTTCTAAAAAAAAAAAAAAAAAAACAGATCATGGCATCCAGTCCCATCACTTCATGGCAAATAGATGTGTAAACAATAGAAACAGTGACAGATTTTATTTTCTTGGACTCCAACATCATTGTGGATGGTGCCTGCAGCCATGAAATGAAAAGATACTTGTTCCTTGGAAGAAAAGCTATGACAAATCTAGACATCATATTATAAAGCAGAGGCATCACTTTGTCAACAAAAGTCTGTATAGTCAAAGCTATTTTTCCAGTAGTCATGAATGGATGTAAGAGTTGGACCCTAAAAAAGGCTGAGCACTGAAGAACTGATGCTTTCAAATTGTGGTGCTGGAGAAGACTCTTAAAAGTCCCTTGACCAGAAAGAAGATCAAACCAGTAAATACTGAAGGACATCAAGCCTGGATATTCATTGGAAGGACTGATGCTGAAGCTGAAGCTCTGATACTTTGGCCACCTAATGGGAAGAGCTGACTTATTAGAAAAGACCCTGATGCTGGGAAATATTGAGGGCCAAAGGAGAAGAGGGTGACTGGATGAGATGGTTGGATGATATCTCTGACTCAGTATACAGCAGTTTGGCAAACTCTGGGAGATAATGAAAGCCAGGGAGTCCTGGTGTGCTGTAGTTCATGGGGTTGCAATGAGTTGGACACAACTGAGCAACTGAACATCAACAACAAAGGGTGATTTTCATGTCCAGACACCAGTTTTCATTCAGGGTGAAGCTTCCACTGTGTAACTGCGTGAAGTCCTGCTGGAGAAAATAATCAAACTTGACACTAAAACAGCCTTCCTCCCCAAGGGAAAAAGAATCTTTGGTTTGCCATGGGGCTGGGGAAAGGCTGAGGCTCCTCTGCCATCCCCTGCTTCCCAACTGCCATCCTCCCACCTCCTCCTGTCCAAAGACATCTCTCCCTGCTGACTGCAAGTTTCTTTCCTGTTTCTTCTTCTGTTTAGAAGTCTGGGAAGACAGGAGGGAGTTGCAGAAATACTTGCAAACCATCGCTTCTGGGTCTAATGAGAGGAATCTGTCAGCATTCACCACAAACCCCCACCTGGACCAATGGGGATGAAAACTCTCCCAAGGATGAACTGAGAGTGCCTCCAGGGCAGCTGTGCTCACTGGGGTTGATCAGACAGCCACCAGTCTCTTTCCTGCCAGGATCCTCTACCTCCACCTATGAGACCCAAATTCCCTCTTTCCCACCTCATCCATCATGTTGCCCCAGGTAGGGGTGGCGGTAGGGCAAAGTGGAAGTTGACGGAGAAGATGAAGAAAAGCTTGGTCCACCAGCTAGAAGTCTCTGCAGGCTTTGGAGCATCATCATCCAGCCACCGTGTTTTCTCTTCCTTTCTTTAAAAAATGTGTTTGGCTGTGGCCAGACTTTGTTGTGGAATGCAAGATGTTGGATCCTTAGTTGTGGTATGTGGGATTTAGTTCCCTGAGCAGGGATCGAAACCCAGGCCTCCTACATTGGGAGCACACCATCTTAGCCACTAGAACCCCAGGGAAGTCCCATGCCTTCTCTTTCTTCAAAAAGCTCCCATTTTGTGGGCATGGAGGGCCGAGGGTTGCTCTGAATGGCACTGTGACCCCAAGGCTAGAGTCTGGGGATGTCAAGTCCAATAGGAAGAGGGAACTTGACAGTGGCCGTGAATGCCCGGAAAGCCTCTAGGACCAGGCGAGGGGTGAGGGCAGGACAGGTGTCAAGACCACAGGGGCAGCCTGCACAACCTCCCCGCACACAGTCCCTGCTTCCCTTTGACGCACAGTAGGCGCACGGGACACAGGCCCAAGAATAGACTCGATAAGCAGCAGCAGGAAGGAAACTGCCAAGGGGTGACGACTGCGTCAGGAACCAACTCGGGTGCAGCTCTGAGCTTCCTGGTAAGCAAGGGGGAAAGCGAAAGACAAACACAATGGTCTGCAGCCCACATTGTCTAATAAAAGAAAGCACACCAGTTCTTTTGGGAACTCATTTTTTCTCCCTGGCAACAATTTCTTGGAAGAATTTATGTTACAGAACATCCCAGGGGAACATCCTTGTGTTGTTGAGGAGGCCACCTAGTCTGAGAGGCTTTGGAAATTCCAGTTGCGCACGTGAGAGTTGGGCCAGGACAGGCCACCATGATGGTCCAACTGGCTCCAGGGAGGGAGGTGCTGGGGTTGGGATGGTCAGAGGATGTTCCCTCGGGATGAGGGAAGGAGCTGGCCTGAAGGCCCCAGGGTCTAAAGGCGGAAAACACAGGATAGGACAAAGTCCAAGGGCCTCTGTGATATCAACAGTATCAAAGCTCAGGGAGAGAGTCTGTGCCTCTTCTCAGGAAGAATGCTGAAGATGCAGCCAGGAAGGCAGGACCTTGCTCCCTGGCCTGGGCTGGCTGGAGCAGGTGAACCACAAAGCCCAGGATAAATGGTCAGTTATTCACCAGAGCCAGGAAAGCGGCTCTGGGTGTCTGGGAGAAAGAAAGGAACCTGCAGAGCTTGTGAGGTGTAAGGCTTGCAGCTCCCTGGGGCTCTTGAGGCTCAGGGTCCTAGGGTGGGTCAAGGCTGAGCAAGTGATGCTTGCAGGAGAGATGGAAGGGGAAGGGCAAGGAAGGGAGCAGGAGAGGCAGGAAGAAACAGGAAGCTGGGAGAATGCAGCGCACAGCAGAGATTCGGGTCAGGGCAGGAGGCTATGACGAGCTCTTGGCTACTCTGGCCGGCTGGCTTTCAGTGACTGCCCAGGGGCCTCAGGGAGTAAAAACTCAGCACCACGGCTGGTGGGGGTGTCAGAAGCTGTCCGCGTGGGAGGCCTTGGGAGCCAGTTTCTAGGAAGGGTTCCTGTTGGCTGAGGGAGGGGAGGTTAGGGCCTTCAGGGGAATTATTGTGCATAAAGGGATCTGGGCAGGGTTTCCTGGAGATGTCGACCTGGGTGGAAGGGGGCTTTGCAGATGCCATGGGTGATTCTGGCTTGGGTTCCCCTCATCCCCTAAACATCGTGACACACACACAGGTGATGAAAGTCACACCAGTTTGGGGGAAGGAGGGAAGAGAAATATCTGCCGAACAAAGGGTTAAATAAGTGCCTGGGAGACAGAGGCTGTGAAAATATCCAGGAGAGGAGGCGGCCATGGCTGAAGTCTCTCACCTGAGGCTCCCACCTGGCTGGGAGGGCTGCGGGCAGATGGAAACAGAAGAGGTCTGCCTGCTTCTCTGCCGCCTGCCTCCTCCAGCCGGTGGCTTGGCTCAGGTTCCCCCAGGGCACCCCCAGCAAGAGCTGGCTCTGGGGTCTTTGTCATCTCCTGCCTAGGCGTTGGAGGGGTGTGGTGGGCTTGGCCTGCGCAGACTGAAGGGAGCCCAGCATCCACCCCAGTTCACATCTCCGGAGCCCCCTGCACCAGGGCGGAGAGCTAAAGAAATACAGTCCAGCTGCCCCCACAGATCCTTCATGTCCCCCTGGCAGCATAATCCAGCCACCCACGACTCCAGAGGACTCAGCATGGCTGAGAATACTGTCAGCCCTCTCTACCCTGGAAAAAGCAGAGATGCTTCAGGAAACAGAAAAGCCGTCTCAAGAGATGCTCAGTTTGACTCCTCTGAGATTTCAGGAAGAGGGTCTATTCCCAAACTTAACAACCCATCCACTGAACTGCACAGAAAAATACCTTAATCACATTTTGTATGATCTGTGAAATCTCTCATGCTGCATATTCCGTTCTCTTGTATCCACTCCTTCCTTCCGTACCAATTTAGAGCAAACTAAATTTTGGAAGTTGATTTAGTGGTAAAGATCCCACCTGCCAATGCAGGCAACACAGGAGATACGGGTTTGATCCCAGGGTTGGGAAGATCCCTGGAGGAGAAAATGGTGACCAATTCCAGTATTCTTGCCCGGAAAGTCTCATGGACAGAGGAGCTTGGTGGGCTATAGTACATGGGGTCATAAAGGGTCAGACCTAACTCAGCAACTAAGCACACACACACTTCAAATGTTTAAATATATGAATCACCATTTGTTACTTTACCATGAGTGAAAAATAATTTTTTCTGCATTAAACATTTTGAAATTCTTATAGAAATTACAAATTTTCATCAAAAAAAAAATCAAGTTCTACAAGAAATCACATTTTCTAGAAACTTCCAGATTTTTCCCAGACAGATGGCCTCAGCTTCGAGGTTTGCCATTGGTGTCAACAGCTGAGCCATGTCCTTGAAGCAGCTGGTTCGAAGTAAACATGAGTGTGAATTCTCCTCTCTGAAGGTTTGGGAGTCATTCTTAGCAGCCGCCCTGTGATCACTGCGTCACCTCAGTCACATCTGCTCAGCAGTGTCGCAAGTCTCCCTGACTCATGGAGGAAGTACAGGCCACAAATGGTTGAGGAGCTCATGCACATGGGGCGGGGGGCATGTCACCTGCAGGGTGAGTCAGCAACCTACAGAGGCCTCCATGGAGGATCAGGAAGAAAAATAAAAACAGAGAGTGGCTGGTCCCCGAGAAAATACAATGGCAAATTTTCTTTATGATTTGCGGGGAACGCTGCTGGTCAGGAGTGAATTGTCATGTTCTTCAACCAAGTAGTTCAAAACGGGAACAGCTGTTTCTTTGGGCAGGCAGAGGTCAAGGCTGTGTGCCCTCAAGCCCTGGGCTGGGCCCAGGCACCGTCTGGGGGATTCTTCTGCCCTCCATGGGCTTGGGTTGACTCCCATCCTTGCAGTTCCTCCTACGACATTTGCAGGGTCCCTTGTGACTGCAAAAAAGAGAAGTCTCCTGCAGGAAACCGACCCAGTGTTTTGTGCCCCCTGTCAGGGGCACAATGACCCTGACCCTATGACCCTGCTCTCCACAGTCCCATCACCTGCTTTTGGAAATGACTCACAGGGTCAGGGAGCAGGGCCTCACCCTCTCGGGCCCATTGCAACTTAGAGCTGAGAGAGGTGAACGCTTGAGCTTTGGTGTTTGGAAGTTCAAGAGTGATCCCAGCTCCAGAAAGGTCTGTCCATTTTGTCATCATGGTCAAAGTTAGGGGAGGACGTTGGGCACAGCTTAGCTTTCGAATATGAACACAGAGGAGGGCAACAGGGCAATAGTCCATGTGATGGACAGCCAGTCCTCTAGAGGGTCACCTTAGGAGAATCAGAGGGTCCTTGGTCCTAGCTAGGGAGCCAGGTCCAGCCACTCAGAGCATCTGTTATGTGTCAGACGCATCCGGCCTCAGGGCCCAAAGCTACTCTGGGGTGGGATGGAGGGGAGAGCCCAGGAGGGAGACGCTGGGCTGTCAGGAGACCCTGGAGGAGGCTCCGGGGCTGAGGGCATCACCCAGGCTGGGCTTCAGGCCAGGCCCATCAGAAGGTAGCTTTTGCCCTGAGCTTTCAAAGTTGAATGCAAAGCTCCCGATTTGAATTCTTTTTCTTCTGTCCTTCTTACACATTCTGGGTTTCTCCACCTAGTCCTTCCACAGCCCAGGGCCTCAGCGTGACTCTCTGACACCTACAGCCTCCTGCTCCTGGTCCTGCCCAAGCCTGCCCTTTTATCCCATCTCTGTCTTTCACTCTGTAGTCACGTCTCTCATGTCTCCTTGCTGGGAGAATCTTCTTTCTAAGAGCCCCAGTATTGAATTCTTGGGTCATGACCTCTGATCATTTCCCAACAATGCATACAAATCAAAATGTAAAACAAAGCGACTTCCCTGTGCTCCAGTGGTTAAGACTTCTCCTTCTAATGTGGGCAGTTCGGGTTCGATCCCTGGTTGGGGATCTGAGATCCCACATGAACCAAAAAACCAAAGCATACAACAGAAGCAATGCTGCAACAAATTCAATAAAATCTTTTTTTTTTAAGCTTAAAAAAAAAAAACCCATAAAACAAAGACACAATTTTAGGGCATTGAGAGCACCCTGAATCTAGGTTAGGTACCCCTGGATGCATTAACCTCTGACCCATATATATAGGGCTTCCCAAGTGGAACCCATCTGCCAATTCAGGACACTTAATAAGAGATGTGTGTTTGACCTCTGGTTCAAGAAGATCCCCTGGAGGAGGGCATGGCTAGTCACTCCAGTACTCTTGCCTGGAGAATCCTATGGACAGAGGAGCCTGGCGGGCTACAGTCCATGGGGTTAAAAAGAGTTGGACACGACTGAAGTGATTTAGTGTGTGCTCACGTGCACACACACACACACACACACACACGTGCCATATACATAACTTCCCATATTCATGGCGTGCATGCAGCAAGCATGAAATGAGCCCTCATCAGGAAGGATCTTTCTTGAGCTGAAATATTTCTTTGAGAACCTACTGAAAGCCTTGGATTTTTTTTCTCCCATCAAATGCATACGTACAAGTACATCTAAATTTTAGCTTTCCTTTTCAGGAATTTCCTACTTCTCCTGCAGCCCATTCATGAGAACTTAACTCTGCTTTCTAATGAGATTCAGTCAGTTCTGAGTCTAAGCACCCCCTCCCTTGATGCCCCAGTTAGGATGATTCCTCTTCCATGGGATCTCCCCTGAATCCCCGGCTGGACATCCTCTCCTCTTCCTCGGGTTTCCACACTCATTCTGTGGCTCTTCACCCCATGACCCCCCAGGGGTAAAGGCTACAGGTTTCCAGTACCTCTTGCCGTGGCATCTAGATATATGGTCAACGTTTCATTTTTTCATTCATTCTGTTTTTGAATGAGGTTCAGGGAATGAGGGATTATGGTTTTCTTCTTTAGTACATTGAACATTTGGATCTCTCCCACCCAAATGTTAAAATATGCTGAGCAGAACACAACTTGGCTGGATTTAAGTTTGTTTATTGGGTGAGAAATGTATCCAAATTAGGAGAATGGCAGTGGATAAGACTTGGTATGAGGCGACACCAGAAAGACTGAGAATTTTTCATCCATGAATATGATGACTGAAAGGGCATATATGTAATACCAAGGAAATGATGAAAGCTAACAATAACACATACTGGGATTTGCTTACCATAATTGAAAATACTGAAATTAAGGTGGTCTGCAAAAAATGAATAGAGACAGCATCTTCTATTGGCTTTAACATTATCTTGTGTAGTCGGGAAGGGAAACTTGGCTGTCATTATCCTGAAAGATTATGTAAGTTATAGACATAAACAGGCTCAAGAGAGATTGAGCAATTGCTACAGGAAGTTAAAGAAGACCCAAATAAATGGAAAGGCACCCTGCATTCATGAGTGGAGGGGCTTAGTATGGTTGAGATGTCGACACCACCCAAAGCAACGTGGAAACAATCCAAAAGTCCATCAACAAATAACTGGACAAGTTATATATGGTGTATACTTACAGTAGAATATTTTTCAGCCTTTAAAAAGAATAAATCCATATTGCATGATCCATATTGCAACATGAATGGACCTTAAAACCACTGTGCTAATTAAAGTGAGTCCAACTTAAAAGGACAAATAGTACATAATTCCACTTACAAGAGGTACCAAGAACAGGAAAATTCATAGGGAAAATAGAATGGTGATTAACAGGATCTGGGAGAAGAGAGACTGAGGGGTTATGGGTTAAATGCACAGAGTTTGTGTTTGAATTGATGAAAAAGTTTTGCAGATAGATATGGTGATGATTGCATAACTCTGTGTCCTTAATGCCATGAGTCATACACTTTTCAAAAAAGACATGTTTAGAGAAATATACATCACATCATAGGTCATCAAGAGCATGGAGGGATGAACCACTGGCCTTGGCAGTTGCCCTTGCCCCAGAGCTTCATTCCTCACCAGTGATAGGCTCTGGTCTCAGCTACGAAGGCACCCCTGGGATCCACAGGACTAGCTTGAGGGTGAGCTTTCAGTTCTGCAGGGACCTGTTCTGGGATGTCCGCAGATATGGTGATTGCTGGTATCCCTCAGGCAACATGAAATGGCTTTGTGCATTTCTGGAAGGTCCAAAGCTGCTGGCCAGTGGAATGTTTTGAAGTATTAGATGTTTCCCAGGCAGGGAAGGTCCTTCTGGCATGAAATCTTCACTCCTTTAGGGGAATAACAGCAACAAAGGGAGTGACATTTTATTAATTTACTGGAAAGAAAGAAACACACACCAACACACACCCACACATATGCAGACTCTCCCCAAAGATAGAGTTATCAATTACAGATATTAGCAATGACAACTCTCTATTAGTGAGGCTTCCCAGGTGGCTCAGTGGTAAAGAACCCGCCTGCCAAGGCAGGAGACACAGGAGACGCAGGTTCCATAACTGAATCAGGAAGATCCCCTGGAGGAGGAAATGGCAACCCACGCCAGCATTCTTGCCTGGAAAATCCCATGGACAGGGGAGCCTGGCGGGCTGTAGTCCATGGAGTTGAAAAGACTCGGACGTGACTTAGAGACTGAGCACGCATGCTTGAAAACCTGGTTTTTGGCGTAATTTTACAAACCCAGGCTGTTCCAGAGGGCTAGGAAAGCAACAAGCACAGCCCTTTCCTCATAGGAGAGGCCGTCTGCCCCAAGTCGCAGCTGGACCCACCTCCTCCTTGGTCCCTGCCAGAAGCAGGACTGGACTGGGACAGCCAGAAACCCATTGAAATGTGAAAGTGTCAGTTGCTCAGTCCTGTCTGACTTTGTGACCCCGTAGACTGTAGCCTGCCAGGCTCCTCTGTCCTTGGAATTTCCCAGGCAAGAACAGAGGAGATGGTTGCCATTCTCTTCTCAAGGGGATCCTCCCGACCCAGGGATAGAACTTGGGTCTCCTGCTTTGCAGGAGGATTCTTCACCATCTGAGCCACCAGGAAAGCCCTCAGAAACCCAATACATACAGTAAATCATTGCCCTCCTGGAAAAACATTCAGTTTCCATTGGACTGAGAATCAAGGGTCAGTACCCATATGAGGTTTGATAAATATTTCCTCTCTCGGAGTCTCAGGGTGTATTTGTGCATCTGTAGGAGCTGGTGCCTGATGGAAAATTCATGGGTTTCTGACTTTGGCAGATGCTCCCTCTGCTTCCCCACAAAAAGATGATGCCCTGGCTGCCTAATTCTTCAAGTCTTGGTAGCAGGAGCCCCCAAGTCCTCCCTGCCAAGACCAAGGCCCAGCAGATTGCTCCTGGCATGTCAGTGGTGGGGTGATGCTTTCCCAGGGCAGAGGCATGGAGAGACTCCCTGGGCAGAGACTGTGGCAGTCTGGTGATATCACCCCCTTTTCTGGAGACAACTGGCCCCTGGGGCATAGAAATGACTTAACTGGAGTGAGTGACGAGTGTCACTTGCTCTTGGTTGTGGCAATCTGCACTTCTGTGCAGCTGCCAGGTCAGAGGCAGGGCAGGGAGCCAGGAGAAGAGTCAGGGCCCAGTGGGCAAAGAGGGGCCTTCTGTAGCCATAGGTGGCAGGAGGGGTGTGAGGGCTTGTTTATCTGCTGCAGGGCTGCAGCAGCAGGGGCTGAAGTCACTTACAGGGGGAGGAATCCCAAAGAGGGGTGGGCCAGGTGGGTGATCAGGAGGCCTGTGCCAGGCCTGTTACCTGGGGAAACGTGCCAACTCTCAGACAGTCCCTGATGGGCAGATGAGAAAGTGGGCAGGGCACCCTGCTTTCCCAGGGCAGGGCATTTGGCCAGTGAGCGTCAGAGACAGGGCTCAAATCCCACTCCCTCTTGGTCAGACAGAAAAGCAAGTAGAATATGAACAGGGATGGATAGGGATGTAGGGACGGTGTGTGTGTGTGTGTGTGTGTGTGTGTGTGTGTGTGTGTGTGTGTGTGTGTGTGTGTGTTGGGGGCCAGTAGTGCAGTGAGTACCAGGTCTCAGAGACAGATCCTGGTTCTAGTCGAGTCTATTGTATTGGATTGACCACAAAGTTCATTAGGATTTTTCCATAAGATGGTATGGAAATCCCCAAATGAACTTTTCAGCCAGCCCAATAGTTCATGATCTGAGGATCCTAGGAGTTCTCCCATGTGGGGCCCAGAGGACCCAGAATCAATGCCCCCATGAATATTTAGCACTTCTCTGGGATGGGGCTGGGTGTTCATTCCAATGCCACTGCCCTCTGGAGGTGCCCCCAGAGCTGCCCACTGGCTGGGCGGAAGCGGGGGAGGCACCAGACCCCACCCACACAGGTTCAGAGGGACTACAGAAGGTGTCTTTAGAGTTCCCTGTGGGTCCCTCCTCACTCCTATTAAACCCCAAACCAGGTTGCTGTCCCTCTCAGCTGCCATAGGCAGAAGTGAAAACCTACAGTCCCAAGGACCCTGGAAAGACCCTCAAGTACCTTCCTCTGACCTTGTAAATGTGAGTGCAGCCTCCCCCATCCCTACCCAAAGTGTCCCTGTGCCTGCTCCGTGGCCTTCATCTCACAGTCTCAGCGACTGCAAATGGAAAGCTTACTATTTCCCCTGCTTGGGTGCCTTACAGATCATTCTTACGTATTTATTTATTTAAATTTTTTATTGGAGGGTAATTTCTTTACAATGTTCTGTTAGTTAATGTTGTGCAACAAGGTGAGTAAGCTACCTTATTGTTCAGTCGCTAAGTCGTGTATGACTCTTAGTGACCCCAAGGACTGCAGCACGCCAGGCTCCTCTGTTCTCCATTATTTCCTGGAGTTTGCTCAAATTTATGTTCATTGAGTTGCTGATGCCATCCAATCATCTCTGCCACCTGCTTCTCCTTTTGCTTCCACTTTCCCAGCATCAGGATCTTTTCCAATAAGTTGGCTCAAGTGGCCAAAATATAGGAACTTTGATTTCCTTTAGGATTGACTGGTTTGATCTCCTTTCTGTCCAAGGGACTCTCGAGAGTCTTCTCTAGCACCACAGTTAAAAAGCATCAGTTCTTCAGCACTCAGCCTTCTTTATGGTCCAACTCTCACATCCATACACGACTACTGGGAAAATCATTTGTTGGCAAATTGATGTCTCTGTTTTTGAATACCCTGTCTAGGTTTGTCATAGCTTTCCTTCCAAGGAGCAAGTGTGTTTTAATTTCATGGCTTCAGTCACTGTCTGCAGTGATTTTGGAGCTCAAGAAAATAAAATCTGTCACTGCTTCCACTTTTCCTGCTCTTATTTGTCATGAAGTGATGGGGCCAGATGTCATGATCTTAGTTTTTTAAATGCTGAGTTTTAAGCCAACTTTCTCACTCTTCTCTTTCACTCTTATCAAGAGGCTCTTTAGCTCCTCTTTGCTTTCTACCATTAGAGTGGTATCATCTGCTTATCTGAGGTTGTTGATATTTCTTCCAGCAGTCTTGATTCCAGCTTGTGAGTCATCCAGCCTGGCATTGTGCATAAAGTACTCTGTATATAATTTAAATAACCAGGGTGACAATATACAGCTTTGTCATACTCCTTTCCCAATTTTGAACCAGTCCATTGTTCATGTCTGGTTCTAACTGTTGCTTCTTGACCTGCATACAGGTTTCTCAGGAGATAGGTAAGGTGGTCTGGTATTCCTATCTCTTTAAGAATTTTCCAGTTTGTTGTGATCCACACAGTCAAAGGCTTTAGCATAGTCAATGAAGCAGAAGTAGATGTTTTTCTGGAATTCCCTCACTTTCTCCATGACCCAGCGTATGTTGGCAATTTGATCTCTATTTCCTCTGCCTTTTCTAAATCCAGCTTGAACATCTGGGAGTTCACAGTTCACGTACTATTGAAGTCTGGCTTGGAGAATTTTGAGCATAATCTTCCTAGCATGTGAGATGAGCCTAATCACTACACAGTAGTTTGAACATTCTTTAACATTGCCCTTCTTTGGGATTGGAATGAAAACTGAGCTTTTCCAGTCCTGTGGCCACTGCTGAGTTTTCCAAATTAGCTGGCATACTGAATGCAGCACTTTAACAGCCTCATCTTTTAAGATTTGAAATAGCTCAACTGGAATTCCATCACCTCCACTAGCTTTGTTCGTAGTGACACCTCCTAAGGCCCACTTGACTTCACACTCCAGGATGTCCAGCTCTAGGTGAGAGACCACACCATCGTGGTTATTCAAGTAATCAAGACCTTTTTAGTATAGTTCTGTGTATTTTTTCCACCTCTTCTTAATCTCTTCTACTTCTGTTAGATCCTTGCTTTTTATGTCCTTTATGGTTAAATTCCTTGCATGAAATATTTCCTTGATATCATCAATATTCTTGAAGAGATCTCTAGTCTTTCCTATTCCACTGTTTTCCTCTATTTCTTTGCATTGTTCATTTAAGAAGGCCTTTTTATTTCTCCTTGCTATTCTCTGAAACTCTGCATTCAGTTGGGTATATCTTTCCCTTTCTCTCTTGCTTTTTACTTCTCTTCTTTTCTCAGCGATCTGTAAGGCCTCCTCAGACAACCACTTTGCCTTCTTGCTTTTCTTTTCTTTGTGATGGTTTTGATCACTGACTCCTGTACAATGACACAAACCTCAGTCTATAGTTCTTCAGGCACTCTGTCTGTCACCTCCACTGTATCTATTCGTCACCTCCACTGTATACTCATAAGGGATTTGACTTTGACTTTGAATCAGCTGTATGTATACATAGATCCCTTCCTTTGTGAACCTCCCTTCCCTCTCACCTCCCATCCCACCCCTCTATGCCATCACACAGCACCAAGCTGAGCTCCTTGTCCTAGAGAGCAGCTTCCCACTAGTTACCGATTTTACAGATGATGGTGTATGGATGTCATTGCTACCCTCTCAATTCATCCGAAACTTGGCTCATACTTAATACCTTCCTTTTGCTCTTCATCAGCTTCAAATGTATCAAGATGTCCTGAGGGCAAAAGAACTGATTTAGCTCTCTGATTAGAAGGAACGCTCTCTGCCTAAGCCTCGCTCATTTTGAAATGCTGACATTCATGGGGAAAATCACTCAAGTTCTCTCTCTACTTCCTGTGCTTAATTAAGTGGCTCTGCAGGTGACTCAAGGCTTTTATTTTGCAGAATGACATCAGACTTATTTTCCATTTTAATAGCCTGGTTACTTCATTGATTTTTTAAAAATCCAATTTTACTTTCTAGTGCAATTTTTTCTTATCTGTTTCTTTACCCCCTTCATCCCAAGACATGTTAACTCCCTCAGTGGCTAAACTCCAACTGTCATAAGTACCTCCATTTTTTTTTTTTTTTTTGAGTCCAGGGTCCAAAATCAGAATTTGAAGAAGAAATTAGGGTTGTAAATTTTTTTTTTTTTTGCTGATTACCTACATAATTTCACCAAGTGATGGAGTTATTAATATAATTAACTACCCCGGATCTCTGACCAGGATCCCCAAGTCCTGGGGGGTGGCATGTGGGTCCCTGCAAGAAGCTACATCTGCTCTGGGAGCCCTTCTTGCCCCCAGGGCCCTCTCTCCTCTCATCAGTTGCCTCATCCATTTTCACAGGACCATCCCAAACTCATGTACTTGTTTCCAGCTTCTTCAAATTTTATCAGGCAACCATGTGACATTTATTCTTCTGGAAAAGAATTGTCATGGCTGGTTGGTAGATCCTGTAGGTTTTTAGGGAGACAAGAATCCCAAAGAAAGGCAATGCCAAAGAATGCTCAATCTGTCGCACAATTGCACTCAGCTCACACGCTAGTAAAGTCATGCTCAAAATTCTCCAATCCAGGCTTCAGCAATAAGTGAACTGTGAATTTCCAGATGTTCAAGCTGGTTTTAGAAAAGGCAGAGGAACCAAAGATCAAATTGCCAACATCCACTGGATCATCAAAAAAGCAAGAGAGTTCCAGAAGAACATCTATTTCTACTTAATTGACTATGTCAAACTTTGACTATGTGGATCACTATAAACTGTGGAAAATTCTGAAAGAGATGGGAATACCAAACCACCTGACCTGCCTCTTGAGAAACCTGTATGCAGGTCAGGAAGCAACAGTTAGAATTGGACATGGAACAACAGACTGGTTCCCAATAGGAAAAGGAGTACGTCAAGGCTGTATATTGTCACCCTGCTTATTTAACTTATATGCAGAGTACATCATGAGAAACGCTGGGCTGGAAGAAGCACAAGCCGGAATCAAGATTTCTGGGAGAAATATCAATAACCTCAGATATGCAGATGACACCACCCTTATGGCAGAAAGTGAAGAAGGACTAAAGCGCCTCTTGATGAAAATGAAAGAGGAGAGTGAGAAAGTTGGCTTAAAGCTCAACATTCAGAAAACTAAGATCATGACATCCGGTCCCATCACTTCATGGCAGATAGATAGGGAAATAATGGAAACAGTGATAGACTTTATTTGGGGGAGGGGCTCCAAAATCACTGCAGATGGTGACTGCAGCCATGAAATTAAAAGACGCTTACTCCTTGGAAGAAAAGTTATGACCAACCTAGACAGCATATTAAAAAGCAGAGACATTACTTTGCCAACAAAGGTCCATCTAGTCAAGGCTATGGTTTTTCCAGTAGTCAGGTATGGATGTGAGAGTTGGACTATAAAGAAAGTTGAGTGCCAAAGAATGGATGCTTTTGAACTGTGGTGTTGGAGAAGACTCTTGAGAGTTCCTGGGCTGCAAGGAGATCCAACCAGTCTATCCTAAAGGAAATCAGTCTTGAATATTCATTGGAAGGACTGATACTGAAGCTGAAACTGCAATACTTTGACCACCTGATGCAAAGAGCTGACTCATTGGAAAAGACCCTGATGCTGGGAAAGATTGGGGGCAGGACGAGTAGGGGATGACAGAGGATGAGGTGGTTGGATGGCATCACCGACTCAATGGACGTGAGTTTGGGTAGACTCCAGCAGTTGGTGATGAACAAGGAAGCCTGGCGTGCTGCGGTTCACGGCATCGCAAAGACTCGGACATGACTGAGTGACTGAACTGAACTGAAGAATTAGTCATCTTACTATAACGCTGTTTGGACTCAGAAAAAGCAGACATTTCACTTGGCATGTGGCATTTATTGTCTGTGTATTTTCAGTTTGGTTTTTTATTTGCTATGATCTTCAGGTGAACTGGGGGGATTTCATTTTCTGCCCTTGCTGAGGGGTTTTCCTCCACTGACTCTTTGTGCCCTGCTTCAATTTCCCGAAATAAGCCATCCTGATGAGAGCAGGGAGGGCCCTCATTCCGGGCCATTTGGAGCCCCCAGGCTCCTCTGTTCATGGGATTCTCCAGGCAGGAATACTGGAGTATGTTGTCATGCCCTCCTCCAGGGATCTTCTTGATCCATGGATTGGAAGCCTCATCTCTTATATCTCGTGCATTGGCAGGCAGGTTCTTTACCACTAACACCACTCAGGAAGCCCCATAAATAGTAATGTGTGTCTGTTAATCCCAAATTCCCAATTTATCCCTCTCCACCTTTCCCCTTTGGTAACCATGAGTTTGTTTTCTAAGCCTGTGAGTTTGTTTGGTAAATAAATTCATTTGTATCATTTTTTAGATTTCCCATGTAAGTGATACAAGGTGGTTTTTTTATCTTTCTCCTTCTGACTTACTTCTCTGAGTATGATAATCTGTGGTCCATCCATGTTGCTGCAAATGGCATTATTTCATTCTTTTTATGGCTGAGTAATATTCCATTGTATATATGTACCACATCTTTATCCATTAGTCTGTTGATGGATATATAGATTGCTTTTGTATTTTGACTATTGTGAATAGTGGTGCAATGAACACTGGGGTGAAAATGCTTTTTTTTTTCAACCTTGGGTATGGATCCTCAAGTGTTCATTTTGTTAATATGATGATTCTTTAAGCTGCTCAGATCCATTTTTTTAACACACAATACATTTTATTTTCTGCACGATGTATTTCACAGTAAAAACCACTTATAAGGAGCATTCTTGCCATGACTACCTCCTTGCCATTTCTCCAAGGCCAGGCAGGCCTGAGTGTCTGAGGACAAACCTGAGCCACTGCTGCCACTTCCCTGCCTCCCACACTGACTCAAGCCACATCAAGTCCTGGCCTCGGTCACACAGCAACCTCCTGGATACCCCACTGTCTTCTCCCTCTCCCAACTGTGGAGGATGATATTGTTGGTGCTGTTCAGTCACTAGGTCATGTCTTTGAGACCCCATGGACTGTAGCATGCCGGGCTCCCCTGTCATTCACTTTCTCCCAGAGTTTGCTCAAACTCATGTCCATTGAGTTGGTGATGCCATACCACCATCTCATCCTCTGCTGCCTGCTTCTTCTTTTACCTTCAGTCTTTCCCAGCATCAGGGTCTTTATTTGGAAACTATAAACAAGAATGTATCACAGAGAACCCTGCTTCCAAAATTGGAATCTCCCTTCATCCCAAGTTTCCGCCCAGTCTGGGGGTCTGTTTAGGAAGGCATGGTGACTTTTTAGAATGTGCACAGGGCCAAGTGGCCACCCAGAAGGTGCCAGAGGTTTGCAGTCAGGCAGCCTGAGCTGGCCCCTCAGCTCTGCCCCTAGGGGGTGGCACACCTGATTCTTCCTCCGCTCTCCCTGGGCGTCTCTTCTAGGACTGAGCGACACCATTGCTCTCTTGCGCTTGACCTTCCAGGTCATCCCTCCATTCAATGAGTCATCCCCAGATTACCCACTCCACCCTGCTCCCTGCTCAGGGCTCCCCTGGCCTCACCTTTGTCCTGACTGTGAACTTGGTGAACATCCCTTGACAGTTGTGGAGTCTTTCTGCAAAATGATCAATCCTGAGGAAAGTCTGGGTGAATGAATATTTAAACTACCACCTCCAAGTTTACACAGTTGATTACTGGGCTGGCCTCAAGAGCCCATCATGGCCTTTTGGACCCTGAAGCTGGGTCACTGATCCCACTGACCAGACATACGCTTTCCCTTTGAAGTGTCTACAAGGTAGATGTATTGAACCAAAGCTAACTTGTGGATGAGTGGGAGGGGGCATTTGAATATTAGTTGGTTGCAGCCAATGCTTAGTTTGGCAAACTTTTTTTTTTTTTTACTTTAGCATTCAGTAAGAGTTTATTAAGTGAATTATGTTCTCTCTAGTTTCTGTTCCACAGTTCCAAATAAATGGTGACATGTTGACAAGTGATAAAAGTAATGAAGATACGAGAAAGTGGTTCAAAGAAAATTGTAATCTAATTGAGACCACATTTAAAAGGTAGCATTACAAGTTATCAGGATCTTCTAACTGGAATAGCTGTCCTGTGTGTCTGCAGATCCTTAATGAGAATCCCAGCTGAGCTAGCAAGGGCAGAGACCATTGGCTTGGACTTGCTCTCCCGTCCATGGGATACAGCCTGGTGTGGATGCCTTAGATGAGCCTGAGTGGGCACCCTACCCCTGCCAATACGCATGTGCTCTGGGCAAGCTGGGTAGCCTGTCTGAGCCTTCATTTCGTCAAGCACTGTATGGGGGTAACGATCTCCACTTCACAAGGTTGACGAGGCTTACGCGAGATCATCGAGGTCACCCACCAGCCCAGGATGTGGCACTTCATTGGTCATCAGGCTGAGTCAGTTTCTTCCTGCTTCTCTCTATCTGTCTTTCCTCTGCACTCCAGGGGGCACTCACCTGTGTCAAGGAAACTGCATGCGTGTGTGCTAGGTTGCTCAGTCGTATTCGACTCCATTCAACCCCATGGACAGTCGCCCACCAGGCTCCTCTGTCCATGGGATTTTTCCAGGCAAGAATACTAGAGGAAGTTGCCATTTCTTCTTGCAGGGAATCTTTCCAATTCAGGGATCAAACCCACGTCTCCTGCATTGGCAGGGGGATTCTTCACCACTGAAGCACCTGGGAAGCCAAAATAACATGAAGCTACCAGGACATCCAGGAATGGCCAGTGTCTCTGATGATCCCAGAACTAGGTAGTCCCAAGCCCAGAACCCATTCTATTCTCTTGCTTTGTGGCCTCAGTCAGGGAACTACCCATCCTCAGAAGCCTGACCCCAGGCAAGCACTTTACCCAGGACCCTGGCCTCATGCAAAGAGCCCCAGTTGAGGTCTGACACAGCAGTTGAGAGCCAGGAGCCACGAGCCTGAACCTAAATTTTGTGGAGGCAGAAAGAGACCTCCACTAGCTTTGTTCATAGTGCTGCTGTGCTAGATGAAGCACAAGCTGGAATCAAGATAGCAGGAGAAGTTTCAATAACCTCAGATACTGCAGATGACACCCCCCTTATGGCAAAAAGTGATGAAGGTGAAAGAGAAGAGTGAAAACGAAGATCATGGCATCCGGTCCCATCATTTCATGGCAAACAGATGGGGAAACAATGGAAACAGTGACAGAACTGGACACCAAAATCACTGTGGACAGTGACTGCAACCATAAAGTGAAAAGACACTTGCTCCCTGGAAAAAAGCAATGACAAACCTAGACAAAGTATTAAAAAGCAGAGATATTACTTTGCCTACAAAGGTCTGTGTAGTCAAAGCTATGGCTTTTCCAGTAGTCATGTATGGACATAAGAGCTGGACAAGAAAAAAGGCTGAGCACCGGAGAATTGATGCCTTCAAACTATGTTGCTGGAGAAGACCCTTGAGAGTTCCTTGGACTCCAAGGAGATCAAACCAGTCAATTCTAAAAGAAATCAACTCTGAACAGTCATTGAAACAACTCATGCTGAAGCTGAAGCTCCAATACTTTGGCCATCTGATGCAAAGAGCTGACTCCTTGGAAAAGACTCTGATGCTGGGAAAGACTGAAGGCAGGAGGAGAAGGGGATGAGAGAGGATGAGATGGCTGGGTGGCATCACTGACTCAATGGGCGTGAGTTTGAACAAGATCTGGGAGTTGGTGAAGGACAGGGAGGCCTGGTATGCTGCAGTCCATGGGTTCACAAAGAGTTGGACACAACTGAACAACAACAAAAGAAACAGACCAGGGAGGACAGTGTGTCTGCCCAGGGTTGCCCAGTTTGTTGACATCACAGCCCACCTAACTCAACCTTTTTGTCCCACTGCCCTGTGCTCTCCTAAATATCCTTAGAGTTGGTTTTTGGTCATTTCCCTTAGATAGTTATTTCCCTATGAAAGCAATGAACAGCTTCATGAGAATCCCCTAAGAGAAGCCAGGTAAATTTTAGAGCTGTACTTAAAAAATAAAATGGCACACTGTGAAGATCAGACTGTGGACAGAGCCTGTGGTGGCCAAGTGGTAGTGTCAGTCACTCAGTCCTGTCTGATTCTTTCTGACCCCAGGGACTGTAGCCCACCAGGCTCCTCTGTCCAGGGGACTCTCCAGGCAAGGTGATCTTCCTGACCCAGGGATCAAACCAGGGTCTTCCACATTGCAGGCAGATTCTTTGCCATCTGAGCCACCAGGGAAGCTCATTTGTGATAAAAAAAAAAAAAAAATGCCAGCAAAATGACCGCAGGGGTCTGTTCTGCTGACCGCCAGGCTCGCTGACCGCCTGGGCTGTACACAGATGAAATGCGGGCCTCTGTGCCCTCGGGTCTCCTTCCTACCGAGAAAGTCTCACAGATCCCATTATCCGGTCAGTTTTATGCAAAGCTTAGGAATAGTCTGCAAGTCGACAGCCAGGATTGATGTGGGAATAACATCCCCAACTAAGAGTTCAGCTCAGGGCTGGGCACAGGGCTATAGCCGATCTGTCCTCAGTGGGGATGAGTGGATACCCTAAAGGTTCTGTTCTCAGACTGACCATCAGCTGCTGCTCCTTTGCTACCTTAGCCTTTGGAATCCTGTACATCCTTCTTGGACTCTAGAACTTGTCCCCATCATGACCTCCCCAACCAGAGAAGCCCCCTGGCCAGGCAGGTCATCATTTGAGGGCCAGCCGTCACCCGAGAAGTTGGAGGCCAAGAGCATCAGATGAGCTTAGACTCATCCTGGACGCTGCCTGAGTCCAGGCTGCACAGTGTTTCTGCCACGGTGCCTGGTGCACAGTAGGGTTGTTTCTCTTCGAGTAGCAGAGGGATGGGGCACGTCAGAGCTGGAAGGCATGGGAGCTTTGCTTGGATTTCATGAGGCTAAGAAAGCGATGGTGAGTCACTAATATCACACAGCTGGTTAGGGACCATGCTCGAAGCATTTCAGGATGGATCTGGCATGCAGCCAGCATACTGTTATCGAGCTGTACAAAGTACCAGGCACTCTGTTTGAGTTAAAGGTCCAGTCCAGAATAAAACTGTCTGGAGAAAGAGAAATACTGTCTGGAGAAGGAGAAATACCATCTGACATCCCTTATATGTGGGATCTAAAAAGAAATGGTCTTACAAATGGACTTACAAAACTGAAACAGACTCACAGATTTAGAGAGTGAACTTATAGTTGCCAAGGCGAAGGATGAGGGGAAGGGATAGTTAGGGAATTTGGGATAGACATGTACACACTGATGTATTTAAAATGGATAACCAACAAGGACCTACTGTATAGCACAGGGCATTCTGCTCAGTATTATGTGGCAGCTGGGATGGGAGGGGAGTTTGGAGGAGAAAGGATACATATATATTTATGCTTGAGTCCCTTTTCTGTCCCCCTGAAACTATCAAAACATTGTTAACTGGCTTATTCCAATACAAAATAAAAAGTTTTTTGTTGTTGTTGTTGTTGTTTTTAAGAAAAGAATAAAGCTATCTGTTTTTGCCTTTACAGGGCACAGAGTCTATTATGACAGCAAGGTTAAACAAATAAATAGAAATAAATTGTGTGTAGTCAGTGCTAACACAGTGGGTGTCCAGGTCTGGAGACAGTTCTCTCAGAAAGTGAGGTTTAAGAGGGAGCAGCGTTGGCCGTGTGGGGAAGTGAGAGGAGGGTCTCTGGTGACAGAACAGCTTGTGCAAAGGCCCTGATGAAGCCTGCCTGCATTCTGGAAACTAGGGGGGAAAGAGGCAAGGCAGGGAAGTTATGGGCGGTATCACCAAGGGCCTCAGGATGAGTAGGAGTTTGGGTTTTCCGTAACATGTATCAGGACACCCCAAAAGGCCCAATGATGGGGCAACATGGTCCAACTTGCATTTTATAAAGGGCACACCAGCTACTGTGCTGATTGGAGGGAAAGAGAGGGCCGCTGATAGCTCCACAGGAGATGTTCGCATAAGCTCGCTGGTGAGGGGTGGTCCCTGTCGCTCACCAGATATGTGATCGTGACACATCTGCAGGGCTTTTCAGCTTCCGCTTTGTCCATGTGACAGGGACAGTCACGGCTCACAGGACTGTTCTGGGGGGCTGCGTGTTGGCAGAGGCCTCACGCACTGCCCAGCACCAGTGCATGCGTGCTAGGTCACCTCAGTCGTGTCTGACTCATTACAACCTGTAGACTGCAGCCTGCCAGCCTCCTCTGTCCCTAGGATTCTCCAGGCAAGAAGACTGGAGTGGGTTGCCATTTCCTTTTCCAGGGGAACTTCCTGACAAGGGATCCAATCCATGTCTCTTGCATCTCCTGCACTGGCAGGTGGGTCCTTTACCACTAGTGCCACTGGGAAGCCCAGGGACGTGGCCATTCTTTCCCACAAGACCCTTCCTCTGGTTTTTTTTTTAAAAAAATAATTAATTAACTTGGTTGCTCTGGGTCTTAGGTGTGGTTTGTGGGGATCTAGTTCCCTGACCAGAGATCGAACCTGGAACCCTTGCATTGGCGTCTCGGAGTCTTAGCCACTGGACCACCAGGGAAGTCCCTCCCTCTAGCTTTCAGTAGGAATTATTCAGGACCCAGAAAACTCAGACTTTAGACACTTGTTTTCCTCTTTGTTTTAAGATGTAGAGAAGCTCTTTATCTTAACATGTTTTTTGCTTTTTGTGTCTTACTGGCTCAGATGGTAAAGGATCTGCCTACAATACAGAAGACCTGGGTTTGATCCTTGGGTTGGGAAGATATCCTGGAAGATGCATGGAAACCCATTCCAGTATCCTTGGCTGGAGAACCCCATGGACAGAGGAGCCTGGCAGGCTGCAGTCCATGAGGCTGCAAAGAGTCGGACATGACTGAAGCAACTTAGCACAGTACATGAGTCCGTTCTTCCCTACCACAATGTCATGAATATAGTTCTCTTATGGTTGGAAAGTTTCATTTCTACATTCAGTTTTAGTCCATCTGGAATTTGGGTCTGACTGTGAAAGCCAGCTTCCCACTGCTTGGCTGTGTGACATTGAACATCTCAGGATCCCTGTGACCCCTCCTGACAGGTAAGAGGTTAGGTTAGGTCACCTCCGAGGCTTCTTCCTAACGTGCAGTTGTGAGAACTCGGTCCTCCTCTCTTCAGCCTGAAACCACAGTGATGTTCCAGCCAGTGTGAAGCTAAAATCAATCCACAGATTTCCAATAACCCTACAAAGACACAGTCATGTTCACACAGGGTCGGCTGCCCTCCCGTCTCTCTGCCTTTTTCTCCTCCACAAATAAAAGAAAGCACAACGAGGCAGGTTTCTTAATGCCCACTTCCCAGCTTTTAATCATTCCTCTTTGACATTTCAGTTGTAACTATACTGCACGTACCAAGCCAAGAATGGAGGAGAAGCTTCCGTAACTAGAATTGTTATGAATACCAGGCATCTGACTTTACTGGCATTTCTGGAAGCTCCAGTTTGCAGGACTTGTAAGTATAATCATTAAAATCTTTGAAACTTGCACTGAAGGGGACTCTGAGAGGTACCTTTCTGTGCAGGTTAGTGATCACCTCGGTGGAGCTATGTCTCTGGAAGCAAGTGTCTGATGATAGAAAAACAGACATATACACAAGTAAAAGCCCAGTTTCCAGTTTTCACCTTGATTGTCATCACAGAATGGAAAGTGGGAGACTCTGTGGCAGGCTAGTTTGCTGGGGGTGACCCAGCCCAATGGTAACAGCTCGGGGTGGCTAAGGGTCCATGAAGACCCATGGTGGAGGAAGGGCCTGATGGAAAGAGCCCAGTGTTCACAGGGACTGTGGGGGTGGTGCCAGGGAAGAAACGCACCCCAAGCTCATTTAGGGGAAAAGGTATGCCTGTGATCATAGTACAGGGGTTGAGAAGGAGAGTGGGAGGGTATCTGGAAAGAAAATCTCCAGCCGACTGGGACCCAGATCCTGCCCAGGCAGAGACTGGGTGGTCTCCCCACTCGTAGTGGGAAATTCATTTGGAGAGGGAATTTGATTGACAATGGACTGGGCCATGGAGTGCCCAGATGTTTGATCAAACATTATTCTAAATCAGGTGTTTCTGAGAGGGCTTTTCTGAATGAGTTCAGTGTTTCCGATTAATAGACTGAGTAAAGCAGATTGCTCTTCCTAAAGTAGGTGGGCCTCATCTCATCAGCTGAAGGTCTGACTAGACCACAAAGGCTGACCTTCTCACGAGGAGGGCACGCCTCCTGCTCCGCTGCCTCTGAGCTGGGACTTTGATCTTTTCCTGCCTTTAGATTCAAGATGAAGCACAGCTCTTCCTGGGTCTTGCCCATGCTGGCTTTCACAGTGGAACTCACACTGCTGAAGCTCTGGTTCTCAGGTTTATGGACTTGGACCCGGACTACATTTGCAGTCCCTTTGCCTCTACTTTACTGAATGCAGTTATTGGAACTTGTCAACTTCTATAATCATGTGAGCTGAGTCCTTATAATAAATCACTCTGTGTGTGTCCCATGGGTTCTGTTTTTCTGGAGAACCAGACAAAAGAAAGATCCCTTGGAGCATGTGCTGCTCAAGACCCACCTCTGCAATGAGGAGGCAGTTCTCCGACCAGAGGACATCTGGGCTGGGCCCACACCCAAAGAGGTCTACGGTGGCCCTTTCACACCAGGAGCCACAGGAGAGTCCCCCTGTGTGTTCCAGGAGCATATTGCCTATGAATCCATGTAACCTTATGTGTGTGTGTATCCAGTCTCTGTGCTCTGCAGAGTCAGTGGTTCAGCCCTGGGGCAGTCCTGAAGCCTTGGTATGTCAAGGCTTAGTGCAAGGCTGAACAATGCTCAAGTGTGGCTTTTCCGTTAATGGGGTCTGAGGTGGTCAATACACAGGGCCAGAGGACCCCAAGTCCCGTGACCTGTGGTGACAGAAGGGCCTGCACTCCAGATCCTTCTCTCCCCCAGGGCAGGCAGGAAGGCCATGCCGTCTGTCCTTGCTTCAAGTTAAAGCTTCGAGGTGGCCCCAGTCCTCTAGGCACATACTGCAGGGTCAGGAGGAGCTGCCCATCAGACAGTGTGTGACACCAGGGCAGCCTTCCTCCAGGCCCAGCATCGGGACTTACTGTTGTTCTTTTCAAAGGATTTCAAGACTGGTACAAACCGAAGGGGCCTCTCCAGGGCTGTGATTCTCTTTCACCTAAGACTGCCTTGCAGAGGATTGACACCAGCCAAACCCCAGGGCAGCCTCCATCAAACATGGGCGTGCCCCAGAGGGCCGCGCTTGCCTTGCACTACCGCTGGGTCACTCCTTTACTTCCAGAAATCTTTGTTCAGACCCCAGTGGGAGGAGGCTTTAGCAGGAAACAAGAGTTCACTCACCTCTTGCCCTGCCCGCCCCTCTGTAGGCAGTGACACCCCTGGGCCTGGCCCCCATCCCCACTGGCCCTTTCCCTGGTCCTGTTCCCTCTTTCTCCCATCAGTGTATGCCCACCCTCAGCGGATAACTTGAAGACGTCAGCTGTGGTGTGGACCCCAATGGCACTGGGGTCATGCATCCGTCTCTGTTCTGATGGCTCTGCATGTCCTTGGACACCAGAGCAGCATAGACATAGAACACTGAAGCCTGAGGACCTTTCAGTGGTCTCTGATCTTCTCTCTTGACACAGGTGAAAAGTTCCAGAAGAACCCAGCAGAGAGGGGACCAGAGACACCCTGTGTCTGCGTATGTCCTCTCTGGGGTAGCCCTCCCTCACGGAGCTGCCTCTTGACAACAAGCCCCCCTTCTGCTCCCCTCCCCTCCTGGCACTGCTGTGAGTCCCGTGTTCATGCACACACTCACACTGTCCATGTGGGGGTGAACAGTGTCCCCCTAAATCCACATCCACCCAGAACCGCAGAATGTGACCTAACATACTTAGTAATGGGGTCTTTGCAGATATGATTAGTTAAGATGTGTGCATGCCAAGTCACCTCTGTCGTGTCTGGCTCTTTGTGACCCAATGGACTGTCACACACCAGGTTCCTCTGTCCGTGGGATTCTCCAGGCAAGAATACTGGAGTGGGTTGCTGTGCCCTCCTCCAGAGGATCTTCTCAACCCTGGGAACAAACCTGCATGTCTTATGTCTAATCTGCATTGGCAGGTGGGTTCTTTACCACTAGCACCACCTGGGAAGATAAGGACTTCCTAAAGTGGCAGGTGGTGTATGCATGATTTAATTTTGAAGGTCATATATATCCAAAATACACTAACAGTTTATACTGCTCAATACCAAAACAAAAAACAAACAAACAAAAAATACCCAGTCAAAAAATGGGCAGAAGACCTAAATAGACATTTATCCAAAGAAGACATGCAGATGGCTGACAGGAACATGAAAAGATGCTCACTTTTGCTAATTATTAGAGAAATGCAAATCAAAACTACAATGAGGTGCCACCTCACATCAGTCAGAATGGCCATCATCAAAAAGTCTATAGACAACAAATGCTAGAGAAGGTGAAGAGAAAAGGGAACCCTTCTAACTAAAAGGGAACCCTGGCATGCTGCCTGACGCATGGGAAGCTCAGCAAATGAGGTGACCTCCACAGGCTCTGCTGTGAGCCCTCCAGGGATCCCTCCTACGGTCCACACCACTTCCATACTTCCTCGTCAGAATGCTGTCTGCATCATGGGAAGCAGCAGGCTTGTCCTGGTGGGAAGGCAGAGGCCCTTCCAGGTTGCCTAGGCAACCAGAGGATGGCTGGTGAGCACCTGGTGATGAATGACAGCTCTCTCTAGTCCCTAACTCCTGGGTCACGGTTCAGACCTGGCGCCATCATGCTGTGACCATGCTTTCGCTGTCGGAGCTCTGGAATAAAGGCACGCTGGGTCACTCTGGGGCTGAGCAGGGCAGAGATCCTTGTTGTGCTATGAGATTGTACTGGAGCATGCTCTCTGGAAAGGTCTGGAAAGAAGGCAAGGAGGCCTCTTGCTTTCCTGGTGGCTCAGATGGTAAAGAATCACCTGTAATGCAGGAGACCTCAGTTCGATTCCTGGGTCAGGAAGCTCCCCTGGAGAAAGGATAGGTAACTCATTCCAGCATTCTTGGACTTTCCTGGTGGCTCAGTGGTAAAGAATCCACCTGCAGTGTGGGAAACCCAGGTTCTATCCCTGGGTCAGGAAAATCCCCTGAAAGAGGAAATGGCAACCCACTCCAGTATTCTTGCCTGGAGAACCCTATGGACAGAGGACCCCTGGTGGGGTCCATGGGGTCTCAAAGAGTCCTACGAGACTGAGCGACTAACACACACGGGCCTCTTGGCTAGACAACCTCAGGAAAGATCCTCCTCCAGACACTGTCTGTGAGGAAGGGCCTGTCGAGAGACCTGAGCACCTTGTTGCCAGGGTTACCAGCATGTCCCTTGTGCGGCCACATAGACTCTGTCCCAGAGCTGCAAGCGGGCCTGCTCACTGGCATCTAGTCTGGACGCTTCCCAGGTCCCCAGGCCCAGCATGGCCCCCCTTCCAAGGTCTCTTCCAAGCATAATCACCACGCCCCAGACACACAGCTTGAGAATCATTCCTTCAAGTAACAGTCTCATTAAAATATGTGCTTCATTTGATGGATTCCTGATTCTTGTGTGACAAATATCTGATATTCATATATGGTGGATTTTTTCTTATTGTGGTAAAGTCTACGAAACATAAAATGTACTATTTTAACCAGTTTTAGGTGTACAATTTAAGGGCCACTATTTCTTTTAATAGTAAACCATTTTTTTTAAGTCTCTACTGGATTTGTTACAATATTGCTTCTGTTTTTTATGTTTTGGTTTTTTGGCCACAAAGCCTGTGGGATGTTATCTCCCCGACCAGGGATTGAACTGGCGTCCTCTGGGTGGGAAGGCAAAGTCCTGCCCCTGGACCACCAGGGAGGTCCCAGACCTATGCTTTGTAATGAGCCTTACTCTGCGGACATTTAGTAAGGCGTGGATAGGTTGAGGAAGTTCACCTCTGCTCAAGGGCTCTTAAAGGGCTAGATGGAGATTGAAACCCAGGCTGCCTGATCTCAAAGCTGTGCTTATCACGACAAAGAGAACCAGAGGAAGAACAAAAAGAATGATCAATATTTATGGAGACTTCACTGTGTGCCAGGCATCGTTCTAAGTACTTAGAATGTTTGTTTTCATTAATTTGTTTATTTGGCCTTGTCGGGCCTTAGCTGCAGCACATGGGATCACCCACTGTGTCATGCGGACTCTAGTTGTGGTGTGGTCTTAGTCGCTCTGCAGAATGTCGGATCTTAGTTCCCTGACCAGGAATCAAACCTGTGACCCCGGCACTGTGAGTCAGATTCTTAACCGCTGGACCACCAAGGAAGTCTCTGTTCTAAGTCCTTTAAATAGTACATGTGTTTATAATGTCATAGTTATTTATATTTAAAATCTCATTTATGTGTATATATATATATATATACACACACTTTTACATCATTCATTTATATTTATATATATATATAATTTCATATATACACACGAGTATGTATATAGATACATCAATGTATACCCATAAAGCCTCATTTAATCCTTAGGTCAACTCTGTGAGGTGAGCCTCATTTTCGTCCTATTTTACAGATGAGGAAACTGGCCCAGTGAGTTGAGCTGCCCAAGATCATATGGAGGTTTAGGAGCTGGGCATCTAGCCCAGACTGGCCGGGGGCTGCTGCTGTCACCTCGCCCAGACCTCCTGTCATGGGCTGAGAAGAGTGCGTTGATGGTCTCTGTCTTGAGACCCTGCCATGGCACCCCCTCCAAACAGAGAGGCAAAGAGACTGTCCACACTGGGCCATGTATGGGACTTGGTCCCTCTCACCTAATGGGAAGCATGGAGCAAACCATGTCTGGCTTGGAGCTGAGCCAGGGTGGAGAGGGAGATGCTCCAGGCACCCAGAGGCGCCAGGCCATGGGCATCTGTGTGCCAGCTGCTCTGGGACAACAGCCTGTGGCTGTGAGGCTTGCAGAGGGAACCCCCTCAAGAACTGACTCCACAACCCTCAGCTCGGCATCAAGGTGCCTCCCCAGACAGGAAAATGTTAGTCCCTCAGTCGTGTCCGACTCTTTGTGACCCTATGGATGGCAGCCCACCAGGCTATTCTGTCCGTGGGATTCTCCAGGCAAGAATCCTAGAGTGGGTCGCCACTTCCTTCTCCAGGGGCTCTTCCTGACCCAGATATCCAACCCGGGTCTCCTGCACTGCCGGATTCTTTGCTCTCTGAGCCACCAGGGATGGGGCCCTCACATAAATCAAAAACCAGCTAAACCTCTGGAGAAAGTGGATCTGTGGGGAGCCTGGGTAAGGCAGTGGTGGGGAGACACCGCCAAGGGTCCCCAGGCCCTTCGAGACAATTCTCCATCCTCCCACGGGCCCTGGAGTGAAGAGGGAGCGGGGAGCAGGGCATGGCTGGGTGTGGGCACAGTCCCCCCGCAGCGCCAGACTGGCTCACCCGCAGCAGGCACCACGCTGAGCACAGCCGCCGCCGCGGCAGCCTCTCTGGGAGCCGCTGGCAGCCTGTGAGCAGGGCGTCCGGGGCGGGGGGGGGGGGGGGGCCCTGGCTGCTGTCCAGAGACCCGCTTCTCTGCAGGACCCGTATCGGTTACCTTCAGCTGCATCGGAACATGAGGTTTCTGGCTGCGTGTGTTTACTTCCTGGTTCTGGCTCCGGGCCTGTGTCTCCATTTGCCAGAAGCACTAGAGCTCTGGGCTTCTAGAATCGGGCACCTGGCAGCACTCAGAAAAATAAAACACAGCCAGGAGCGGGGCACGTGTGCTCGTGGCTTGCTCCTGCTGCAGGAAGAGCTGACACTGAGGGTACTGTTCTGCGTGCCGCCTGCCTGTCCCCCGAGCACGATGCTGTAACCGTTCAGGGGGTTTCCTAGCCCCTGTACAGAAACCTTCTATTCTGATCGGACCTTCTGAGAGTCGCATATGCAGGAGATGCTCTTCTTTGCTCCCTTCAACACATAGCAAGATACAGGAGGAGTGAAGCTTCTCTGGTACCCCAGCCCTCACTGGCTTATATCCAGCAAAGCCCTTGACCTTGAAGCTGCCTCTCCTGGCTACATGGCTGAGAAGGAGATGGGTGTGAAGATGGGCCTTGGAGGGGCCCTTCTCTGCTCTCCCCAGCTCCAGGCCCCACTCTCAGAGCAGAGAGAGAGGGGCCTGAAGACCTTAACCTGGTCAGCCGTGTGGGGGGCTGGCCGTGCTTCACTGCCATGAGGAGGCAGACTGGGTTTAATGCTCCCAGCTTACAGAGAATGAAAGACCCCTGCCCCGATGCTGGACACCTTTCTGGAAGCATCACCTACCCACTGGGTGTTTGCAGACTGGAGCGGGTAAGTGTGGGGTGAGCAAAGGCCCCGTTTGTTCCCAGCCCAGCTCAGATCTCAGTGGGGCTGCACACTGGGGGAAACTTGGCTTCATGCCTCTGGGTCCTCACTTCCAGATCTAAAGAAGGGGCTGGTCTACTGTTTACAATAGCCAGGACGTGGAAGCTACCTCAATGTCCATCAACAGAGTAACAGATAAAGATGATGTGGTATATATACACACACAATGGAATATTATTCAGCCATAAAAAAAGAATGGAAACAATGCCATTTGCAGCATGAATGGACCTAGAGAGTGTCATCCTCTGTAAAGTAAGCCACACACAGAAAGACAAATATCCTACGATATCTCTTATATGTGGAATCTAAAGAAAATGGTATAAATAAACTCATTTTAAAAACAGAGTCACAAATATAGAAAATAATCTTTTGGTTACCATGGGTGGTGGGGTAGATACTGGGAGACTGGGATTGACACATTGACATTATTCTGTATAAAATAGATAAGTAATAAGGACCTACTATATAGCACAGGGAACTTGACTCAAAACTCTGTTATATATGGGAAAAGATTCTAAAAAAGAGTGGATATATGCGTATATATAACTGATTCATTTGCTGTACACCTGAAACTAACACAACATTGTAAATCAGTTACACTCCAATAAGAATATATATCCTTTATATAACAGAGTTATATAAACTCCAAGAACTGACTCATCGGAAAAGACCCTGATGCTGGGAAAGATTGAAAGCAGGAGGAGAAGGGGACAACAGAGGATGAGATGGTTGGATGGCATCACCGACTCAATGGACATGGGTTTGAGGAAGCTCCAGGAGGTGATGATGGACAGGGAAGCCTGGCATGCTGCGGTCTGTGGGGTCACAAAGAGTCGGACACGACTGAGCGACTGAACTGAGCTGATGTATATATAAAGGATGGGCTAATTGTGCAAAGCGTGGCAGAATGGGAGATGAGGAGATGAAGCATTTTGGTGGGACTCTGCACAGACCGGGGGCCATGAGGGTGCACAGCTCTCTCAGGAAAGAGCCTACAGCAGGCTATGCTTGTGATGTATGCTCACCCGCTAGACTGAATTTCAGGTCTGAAACATGGTCGTTGTCCAACCAACTCAACAGCCCCCCAGAATCCAGAGCAGCCCGGCCTTCTGTGATGTCAGCAGAGAAGCAAGCTGGGCTCTGGCTAGGGGTGTGGGTGCCCCAGCCAGCAGCAGCCTGAGGCTTCCAGATCTGACCCCAAGAGAAGTGCCCAGTACCACCCACCTGCCACCACTGCCACACACAAACGTGTGTTCCGACACAGATGTGTGCGTCGCACTCATTCACACACACAGACAAATCCATCCATACACAGAAACACACTCACAGCCGTGTTCACACACAGGCCTGTGCACAGACACACCCATTCACATAGACATTCACACACGCGTTCACAGGCATGCAAGCGAAGCTGTTAGTCACTCAGTCGTGTCCGACTCTCCATGACCCCATGGACTGCAGCCCCCCAGGCTTCTCTGTCCACGGGATTCTCCAGGCAAGAATACTGGAGTGGGTTGCCATGTCCTCCTCCAGGGGATTTTCCCCACCCAGGGATCGAACCCGAGTCTCCTGCGTTGCAGGTGGATTCTTTACCATCTGAGCCACACAGAGACACACTGACTCACATACATCTTCACACATGTACACATAGACACAAGTTCACACATACATGCAGATTGACTTTCACATATTCACACACTGAGGCACATAAACAGACATGTTTCATATACAGAAACTCAAACTCACGCATGTGTACACCTGGACACACAGACACACAGCTCACACATAAACATATATGTACACATACAAACACTCGGACACATCCATGTGCATAGATACACACAGATGCGCTCACACAGACACGCTCACTCAAGTGCACACACACAGAGGCTCACACACACCATCAACAGGACCTGGTTGACACACAGCATTGGCCTTACTTTTAAAAACGCAGACCTCTGCCATCACCCCCTCCTGTGCCCCAGGGCCACCTTGGAGCAGCGGAGTCTCCATGTGGGGCACTTCCAGCGAGGCCTCAAGGGAGAGCACAGTCTCGGGGTGCCATCCAGCTGGGCTTCATGGCATCAGGCCTCTTGTTCTCCAGACACACACATCGCTCCGTGTGAGGTGGACCCTGTAGCCAGAGGAAGAACGGTGTAATGTTGGATCCGCTCACCCACTGGCCAGGCCTAGTATGGAACTTGTCGTGAGTGGTTGCTTCCTGAGCCCCCAGCTTGGAGGGCCTCTGGTCACCCCTGCCTGCTGCAGGCTCTGGAGCGCCTTCAAGAGGGTCCACTAGCAGCCATGAGAGACTCCTGAAGATGGTGTAGTGAGGTCACGGGAGTGATAGAGAAGGGACTGGCTAGGGCTCCTGTAGCCTCAGGAGATGAGCCAAAGGGGAAGCAAGGTAAAACCAAGGTGTGTGGGACCAGGAGCCTCCTTCCCACCCCGGTCCCTACAGTCGTGTGATGCACTTCAGCAGAGTGGACACGTAGCCTGTCCCTCCCTTCTTGGCCGAGTTTGATCCCTGCCTCCCGCAGTCTGTCAGCTTGGCAGGGTACCTTTATTCAATAGCTGTCACCTTTAATCTGATAAAGCCAGCCCACTAAAGTTGTTACCTGCCGAAAGACAGAGAGCAGCAGGACAAATCCATGTGCGCCCAGGCATGTACATGTATGCACACACATGATCATTAGTATGCTGGGGGCAGTTCATGGCAATGGAGGAAATGAAATACGCTCCTCGGAGAGAACACCCAGCCACTGGCCTACCATTCCCATCATAGAAGAGAAGCCCATGGTGGGTGCCTTGTGGTCTATAGGCGTGGGCTTCCCAGGTGGCTTAGTGGTAAAGAATACACCTGCCAATGCAGGAGACACAAGAGATGTGGGTTCGATCCCTGGGTTGGGAAGATGTCCTGGGGTAGGAAATGGCAACCCACTCCAGTGTTCTTGCCTGGGAAATCCCTTGGACAGAGGAGCCTGGTGGGCCACCGAGTCACATACAACTGAAGAGACCTCACAAGCATACACGGACAGTCTGTAGATGAATCACAGACTCGTTTGACTTTGCCCCTAATCATCCTGGAGGGCCACCGGTGCAAGTTCCCGAGCTTTCTTGCAGACTCTACAGATCACCAGAGAAAATAAAACAATCTTTCTTCGACTCAAGACCACAATGTGGAAAAAGTCTTTCCCGGTTGGAAAGGGGGAGGGGGTGGGCAGGGGCAGGAGCCAAGGAAATCTCTTCAAGAGGAAAGGGGACTCTTTCCCCAAACTGACAAATCTGACTTGTCAGATGCAAGTTCAGCTTTGGACAGCCCACTCACAGCTGGTAATCTCCATGGTAACCGCTGTGTCACCTGACAACCTAGCAGCATGGAGACAGCCCTGCTGGCAGGTTCCACGAAGTCAGCTGAATTAACAAGCACAGAGTGGAGACCTCAGTTTAAATCATTGGCAGATGTTCTTAAAGAAGAATGAAGATATTCTAGCATCTTCTCTTCCCATTCATGTGCCTAGATTGGGGTGGGGTGGGGTTAGGGGGGCGAAGCTGCAACCTGGTATCCCCTCATCCTTTGTCCTGAACATCTCCAAAATATCAAGCAGCACTCTAAATGCGGTCCTTTGTGGCACCCTGTCTGGAGGAAAACTCTTTAATTCTTCCCTTGAGGCTTTTAAAGTATTAGAAATTGTGAGAGAGAGGGTCAGGAATATGCCTCTGAAGGATTCCAATAGCTCTTTTGATGTAAGACAATAAATTTGTACTTCTTTAATTTCCCACTGCTTCTGCCTAAAAAATACAGGTCCGATGTAGTGAAAGCTCTCTGTCTGTGATGACATTTTGTTCTCATATAAGAAAATGCTGTCTCCTTCCCAAGAGGTATCTCTTTAATGTAGGTCTGGTGACTTGAGAACGTAGAAAGAGGTTAATTTTCATAGGCTCAAGGAGTGAGATGCCTTCTGGCTGCTCAGAACCTCTGTGACTTGTTCCAGTGAGGAGCTGAGCGGACCGCTGGTGGCCCAGCCTGTTCACGGTCAGTGGCTGCCCCTTCCATTGCCAGCTTCGACACGCGGGAATATGTGCCCAGGCCACTCAGGCAGCTTTGCTTGTCCCAGACTCCGGCATTTCGCTCTGTCTGCCCTGGGACAATTGCCCCATTGTCTCCAGGTTAATAAAGTTTCTGGTCACAGCACAATGATTTCAAACATCTCTTGGGCCCCTTTACCATTCATCTGGGACAGACTGGTCCATCAATTCTGTCCAAACTGCCTCCTCTGAGTGGGTTCTGCAGTCACTGTGAGCCTGGGGTGGGGGGGCGGGGGAGGGTGACTCCAGCTGGAAATGAAACTGTGTGTGAGGGTGCCTGAGCCATGGAAATGAACAAAAACCTCCTAAATGAGAACAGGCAAAGGCTGTTTGCGTGCTTGTGTGCTCAGCCACTCAGTCTTACCTGACTCTTTGCAACCCCATAGGCTATAGCCCACCAGGCTCCTCTGTCCATGGAATTTTCTAGGCAAGAATACTGGAGTGGATTACCATTTCCTCCTCCAGGGGATCTTCCTGACTCAGGGATTGAACACGCATCTCCGGCATTAGCAGGCGGATTCTTTACCTCTGCACCACCTGGAAAGCCCCAAAGGCTGTTTAACGGGAGCTCGTCCTAGCAAGTGGATCAGACACCATCACTTGTGTTTGGCATCACTGAGGCAGGCAGGGTTGGGAAGGAGCTTCATGGAGGAAAAGAGGGAGGGTTCCAGCTGTGCCCTTCTTGGAGGCTGTATTTGGGGGAAGCCAGAGGTGGCAACTAATTGTAGGAGAGTCATCTTTATGGGACAGATTAGGGATGTACATCTGGCTTTCTCTTATAGGTCCTAAGTTGGAAGCAGGGACATCAGTTAGGGAAACTGTCAGTTATTATCAAGTCCTGACATTTGGGGCCAATGGTTATGGTCTGAATCCCTGGGCTGGTTGCTGCAGAGGGTGGGTCCGAGTTCTATCTTACCTATGGTCTGGCCATTATCCATATGTATGTTCAGTCTCTGAGTGTATACAAGACTGTCTTCTTTTGGAACCTGCTTGAAACTCTTAAGAAGTTGAACAGGTCAAAGGTGGTAGACGGAAAGTCATCCTTTTTGCAAATAGTGGGAGGTGGAAATTCAGGGTGCTTTTGAGAGAACTGAGTTCAAGAGATTCTACAACTGCTTGGCCCAGGCGAAGTTCACCTCATGGTCAGTGACCTTTCTCAGGCATTGTTGGGAATGGAGGATCTATGTTAGAGGCCAACTTTGGGTCCCACCTCCGACCAGAATGGAAACCATGAAATAGATCAAGATAGCCTCCAGACATACCTACCTCTCTCTTCAGGGCTCCCAGGTGGTGCAGTGGTAAAGAAGCTTATTGTGAATGCAAGAGGTGCAGCAGACATGAGTTCAATTCCTGAGTCCGAAAGATCCCCTGGAGGTGGAAATGGCAACCCACTCCAGTATTCTTGCTAGAAAACCCTGTGGGCAGAGGAGCCTGGTGAACCACAATCCATGTAGTGGCCGAGTTGGACACACCCAAGCACACGCACACTCTGTCTCTCCTCCCCACTCTGCCCCAGCCCAGGGAACCGGCTTACCACCAAACCCACCACAGGTCCAGCTTCAGTGCCTTATCTTCAGACTTCCTGCTTTTGACCAAGGGAGGAGTTGTTGAGAAGGCTCCTCTATTTTTAACCGGGAGACAAGGCCCAAAGACAAGAACTCTGTCCCTGGTTGTGGACTGTCACATCCCTGGCAACAGTTGGTGGGTTCTGAGCTGCCATGGTCCAGATGGCAGCCAATTGTGCCCACCTGTCAGGCGGGTTTCCAGAAGTACTCCCTGTTTAGACATGTTTCTGTCCCCTGTAACATGCCTTCGAGCAGCAAAATGATTCTCGACCTTTCCAGAGGTCACAGACTGGAGGCTTGGGAGACATGTTCAGTCTGGAGATGTGTTTTGCTTGGCCCATGTGTGTTTTAAGCTTTTAAATTACTTGTCAAGATTTAAAAATCAGGAGCTTGCCTTGCACATGAAAAAAGCCAAGTTTTCCAACTTCTTTTAGAAAATGGGATGATCTGGCAGTGCTGGGTTATTGCTCAAAGATGCTTGGCTCAAGGATCCTATTTTCTTCTCCACCACAATCCCCATTTGGCCTACCAATTTTCCCTGTTTGTGAACTAGGTGTGTGTGTGTGTGTGCACGCACGCACATCTGAGACCCATCCCCCTCATCCCTCTGTCCAAATTCATGTTGAAATGCTAACTCCCAATGTGATGATATAAGGAGATGCGGCATCTTAGAAGAAATTTGGTCTTGATGTCAGAACTCTCATGAATAGGATTAGTGCCCTTATGAGAGAGACAATGCCAGAGGTTCTCTCACCCTCTTTCTACTCTGTGAAGATACAATGAGAGTACCACAGTCCAAACCCACTCCTGGGCATATATCCGGAAAAAAAAAAGATATATAATTTGAAAAGACATGCAGCTCGATGTTCACTGCAGCACTGTTTGCAGTAGCCAAGACATGAAAGCAGCCTAAATGTCCAGCCACAGGGGAATGGAAAAAGAAGATGAGGTACATATGCACAGCGGAGTACTCGTGTGTGTGCTAAGCCACTTCAGTCACGTCTGACCCTTTGTGACCCTAGGGACTGTAGCCTGGCAGGCTCCTCTGTCCATGGGCCTCTCCAGGCAAGAATACTGGAGTAGGCTACCATGTCCTTCTCCAGAGGATCTTCCTGACTGTTCACTTCCAAGGAGAACTTCTGAACAGGTTTGCCCTGAGAGACAGAAATCTGCTCCCCTCCTCAAATTAGGCCTAAGATCAAAATAACAAGGATTCGTGTCAAAAAAAAAAAAAAAAAAAAAAAACCACACACAAAAACCCTAAAGACAGATGCCTCCTGAGCTTCAGTGTAAAAGACCAAGGTCTTCATACCCAATCAAGGCTCCTCTTGGGGTTTCAGTGGGACTGGCATATGGGCATATTCAGTGTACTAGCTTAATGCCAACCCCATCAACAGGGCCCTGTCCAGTGGAGGAGGCAGAGCCTATTTAATTCAATGAAAAAAGGAAAAGTGCTATTCAGCCAGCTGTGTCTGACTCTTTGCGACCCCCTGGACTATAGCCTAACAGGTTCCTCTGTCCATGGAATTCTCCAGGCAAGAATACTGCAGTGCGTAGCCATTCCATTTGCCAGAGGATCTTCCCAACCCAGGGACTGAACCCAGGTCTCCTGCACGGTAGGCAGACTCTTTATCATCTAAACCACCAGGTTCCCCCCTAAACTAAAGGTAATACTCATGTTGACCTGAGGCTGTTAATATATAGGAAATGCTGCTGAATATTTCTCCCAAGGTCTGATGAGAGTTTGCCTCTTTGGGCTGTGGTATAAAGGCCTCTTTGGAGGATGGTGTATAGGTTCTTGGGGGGTGACCATGAACTCTGGGAAAGTATAAACTTGGTCTGCTCCCCAGCAGGGAGCAGAAAGTGCTGTCTCCCCACTGCCCCTAGACCGATGAGTATCCATGGATATGAAAGGCCTCCCTGATCTCCATCTTTCAGCCTCATCCTTAGGCCTCTCTAAATAAGACCAGCAAGAGGCAGCTGAGAAGACTGTGCTATAAATGCAGAGCCCAGAGACCTTAACCCCATGGCACTGTGCCTGATGGGGATGAAAAAGAAATGAGGGACTTCCCTGGTGGTCTAGTGGTTAAGAATCCATCTGCCAATGCAGGGGACACAGGTTCAATCCCTGGTCTGGGAAGATTTCACATGCCATGGGACAACTAAGCCTGTATATCACAACTACTGAAGCCCACACTCTAGAGCCCAAGCTCTGCAACAGGAGAAGCCACTGTAGTGAGAAGCCAGAGCAAGGCAACTGGAGGGCAGCCCCCAGGCACCTCAGCTGGAGGAAGTCCATGTGCAGCAACCAAGGTCTTGCACAACCAAAAAATAGTTAATTAATTAATCTCAAAAAAGATAATGAGAAAACAATTTTGAAAATACCCTCCCAGAGCCCCCGTGGTGATGTTGAGCCTTCATCCTGTCCCATACCCTCTTCGGAGCACTTTCTGGGCTTTGTTTAATTTAATCTCCCCAATAACCCATCAGATAGCTACTATTATGATTTCTGTCTTACAGATAAGGATTATTCTTAGCTTGGAGAGGCCTGAATGTTATAAAACTACCTCAAACATGGCATCACCTCCAAAACAGCCCCACTTAGGGCTGCATATGTGGCAGGACAAAGGTGCCATGCCTCCCCAAGCCCCCTCTTCTCAGGGGCATCCCCCCCTCTCATTTTCCCCTGATAGAAGCTGGTGTTGTCACGGACTCCCTAATCTGTGTCAGGCCCTGATGTGAGGGCTGGACAGCATTCAGCTAAGACACAAGACTCTGCTCCACCCCCCACTCTGCCCCCCCTTTTCCTCATATAAAGTCATTTAAAATGGTCAAAGCCACACAGAGCTCACAATGGCAAAGCTGAGATGCAAACCATGCAGAGCAATCTTTGAGTCACTGGCAACTGTGTTGCCTCCTATTATAATATGATTATAGTATAACACAAATCTGAAGGACCACCCACTGCTTGCTTTATTGGATCCTTCCAATAAACTGGTCATGCTGGTAGCACAGTTCCTGAAGGAAATCGAAAATGACTATTCTAAACTAAATCTGGAGGATACACCCAGCCACAAAGTGGGAGGCATTTTGTACAAACACAACCAGGACCTTTCTCTCCAGCCAATCTGTGTTCAGAGCTAAGGATCCAGGACTTAGCCACCAAGGCAGAAGGTAGAGGCTGTGAGAGAGGCCAGCTGGCAGCAAGAGGCAAAGAGGGCAAAGAATGAAAAGGATTTAAAATACAAATAGAATTCTGACCGCTTCAAATGCCCTTGTAAAGGACTCAGGATCAGTGGACAGGGCTTGGGGCGGGGTGGGGGCCGCATTGGGTAGGGCTTGTTTGCATAATACTTAACATCAGCTAGGCTAGAAGTGCCTCATTGACCAGCCTCTTTCTTTTTTTTTCTGTTGAATTAGTCCTTTTATTTTTTTTTCAAGCTTTGTATTTTATACTGGAGTATATATAGGCTTAGCAGTAAAGAATCTGCCTGCAATATAGGTGATGTGGATTTGATCCTTGGGTCGGGAACATGCCCTGGAGGAGGAAATGGCAACCCATTCCAGTATTCTTACCTGGAAAATCCCATGGACAGAGAAGCCTGACAGGTCCATGGGGTCACAAAAGAGCTGGACATGACTTCGCAGCTAAAGAACAACATAGACAGTCCACAGTGTTGTGATGGTTTCAAGTGCACAGCAGAGCAGCTCAGCCAAACCTACGTATGTGTCCATTCTCCCCTAAACCCCCCTCCCCCAGGCTGCCACATAGCACTGAGCAGAGCTCCCTGTGCTGTACAGGGTCCTTGCTGGTTATCCGTTATAAATGTATCAGTGAGTATATGCCCAACCCAACTCCGCCCTCCCGTGCTTCCCCCCGGTAACCGTAAGATCATTCTCTAAGTCTCTGAGTCTCTTTCTGTTTTGTAAGTCAGTTCATCTGTATCATAATTCTTTAGATCCCACATATAAAGGACGTCATACGGTATTTCTCCTTCTCTGCATGACTTACTTCACTCAATATGATACTCTCCCAGTTGGACCTGGGTCCTGAAGAAAACACTTAACCTCTGACCCGTGGGCACTGTTTCTAAAGACCAGAAATATGTAATCACAAGAAATGCTAAAAGAATAACAAGCATTATTTAAGCATTTTAAGTCATCCCATGATGACTGACTTCCCTGGAATTTGGCCTCCTGGAAACACCTTGACTTAAAATGTGCCATTACAGACAGTAACAGAGCAAGGGAAAGGGTTATTTTAACATTTTATTCACAATCCCATAGATTCATCTGGAGAGCACTGTGGGGATTATTTTAAACCTGAGTCTTCTTTCTTAAATATAGCAGTGTGTACATGTCAATCCTAAACCCTCCCCCAGCCTTCCCCTCTGGTAGCCACAAGTTCATTTTTTAAGTCTGTGAGTTTGCTTCTTCTTTCCCAGTGCTCAGCATCATCAGGGAGGGGGCATTATGAACCCGTTGCATGTGGAGGGACTAAGAGACATGAACTTCCTGGCCTGCCGAATGGAGTGGGATTCTCCACCGGGGCCTGGGTCCTCTGCGGCTGCCATTGTGGACTGACCCCACATTCTGGAGGCATTGCTTAGATTGGGTAGAGGTGGAGGGAGGGAGGAAAATGATGCATTGCATGGAAGAGGGGAAATGGAAATGCCAGAGGGGAGACTGAGTGAGAGGAAGCTGGGATGGAAAATGAAGGAAGTCCCTACCGAGGAACTGGGAGAGAGCTGGGGGAGAGCTGGGACGGGACGGGGGAGGGGAGACCTCGTGGGGGCCTCTGTCAAGACCAAAACCGTTGCTAACACTGGCTCAGCAAGAGAAGCCTGCAACAGCCTCGGGTTTCCAGAAGCTTCTTCCCAGATAGCTGGGTGCAGAGCCCGTCCCCCCAACTCTGCTCTCTGTAGACTCTCCTGTCATCAGCTCCTCTGTGTCTGGTGTCCCTGTAGGCTCTGGAATCTGTACGTGAACCAGCAGCCACACAGGGTTCGAGGAGTTACTTCTTTCCAGTTTCCTGCACTGGTTTTCCAAATCACCTCAGAAATGCCATTAAAAATAAGGCTCTAGACTAGGAGGGCGTTATGCTAAGTGAAAAAAGTCAGACAGAAAGACAAATACTGTATGATATCACTTATATGTGGAATCTGAAAGTACAACAAACCAGTGAATGTAACAAAAAAGAAGGAGATTCATGGATACAGAGAATAAACTAGTGGTTACCAGTGAGGAGAAGGGAAGGGCAAAGAGGAGGGGCAAGATAGAAGTGGGGGAAAGGGAGGTGCAAACTACTGGGTGTGAGACAGGCTAAAGGATGTTCAACATGGCGACCGTAGACAGAACTTTTAATAACTGCAAATGGAGAGTAACCTTTAAAACGGTATAAAAATTAAAAATTTAAAGGAAAAACTGAGGCTCCACACAATCAGGAGTTCTGCTCGCCACAACTTCTCACAAGCGGCAGGCTCAGTTCTGTCAGGTTTTTGACAGTTTTGTTAGACTGCACACCAGTTAGGTTTTCTGAGGTAATGAGACCTGCCTGGAGATAGAGCATCCAGATCGCAGGCAGCGCCCCTCTCAGGACAGCCCTTCCCCGTGTGGGCGGGTGTGTGTCAGGGCAGTGAACACGTTTGGCTCCTAACTCTGCTCCTCCCTCAGCCCTGCCTATGGAGCCTCTGGGCCCACGAGCTAGGCACAACGGCGAGGTACAACTTTCCCCATACACCACTGTAGAAAACTCTAAACCCTGAGAGACAATTCTATCTGAAAGTTGGGTTTAATCTCTTAAAATGTGTAGAACTTCTTCCTCCCCCTTTTTTTTCTGCCAGTTTTGAGGCATAACTGACACACAGCACCGTGTACGTTAATGGTGTCCAGTACCATGACTTTTGTAAACTTTATTATTTCTGTCTATAATTTTGGGCTGTGCTGGGTCTTTGTTGCTGCTCAGGCTCTCTCGACCTGCAGTGAACAGGGGCTACCCTTTGTTGCGGCGCGCGGGCTTCTCACTGCAGTGGCTTCTCTTGTTGCAGAGCACAGGCTCTAGGTGCTCGGGCTGAGCAGTTGCAGCACTCAGGCTGAGTAGTTGTGGCTTAGTTGCTCCATAGCATGTGGGATCTTCTTGGACCAGGGATTGAACCCATGATGCCTGAACTGGCAGGTGGATTCTTATCCACTGTGCCACCACGGAAGTCCCAGCACCATGATTTAACTTACATACTTCATGAAATGATGACCATCATAACTAGTGAACATCCATCATTTCATACTACAAAGTAAAAGAAAAATAATTTTTTCTTATGAAAAGGACCTAGGATTTACCCTCTTAACAACTTATATATAAATATAAATTGTTCTTATGTAACAAACAGCAGTGTTCGTTATATTGTACCTGACATCCCTCAGATTTGTTTGTCTTAGAGCTGGAAGTTCATACCTTTTAACCACCTTCATCCAATTTATAAAAGTTTTATGATTTTAAATCCCTAGACTTAAAAAAAAGCAAATCCCTAGACTTTAAAAAAGCAAAATTTCGGACTTCTCTGGTTGTCTAATGGTTAAGACTTGGCCTTTCAGTGCAAGGAGTGAAGGCTTAAGCCCTGACTGGGAAGCTAAGATCCCACATACTTCTTGGTTGAAAAACTAGAACATATCATAAAACACAAGCAATATTGTAACAAATGCAATAATTTAGAAATTCATTTATTTTAAAATTCAATTGTATGCAGTTTAAAAATGGTCCACACCCCCTACCTTACCCACCCCCCCAAAAAAATCTTTTAAAAAAGCAAACCTTGGTAGATTTGGTCAATATTACAGTATATGAGGACTATCATCAAGACCAGAAGGTCATGGGGGAGCCAGAGGTGAGTCTGTGTGTACCAGAGAACAAAGGCCCTGAGGTGCCAAACACGGAAGCACACCAACAATTATGTCTGTTTTGGTTGGCAGTGCTTTTCCCATGATGATGGAACTTTCTAGATGGAGTCCTCTCCACTATGCAGACTGGAAAACTGCAGTCCAGAGAGGAACGGGGTTTGCTCAAGTGGCCCCAAGAATGCGAAGCAGAGTAGGGCGTTCTCATCCTTGGCCTCTGATCCCACCTACTGTTGTTCACCTCACCACATTACTCCTTAGGGGGACAAGAGGCCTGCTCCTGGAATTTGACATGAGAAAGAGATGTGATTGGCTCAGATGGTAAAGAATCTGCCTGCAGTGCAGAAGACCTGGTTTGATCCCTGGGTCGGGAAGATCCTCTGGAGAGGGCATGTCAACCCACTCCAGTATTCTTGATTGGAGAATCCCAGGGACAGAGGAGCTTAGTGGGCTACAGTCCATTAGCTTGCAAAGAGTCGGACATGACTGAACCGACTTGGCACACACACACACACACACACACACACACACACACACACACAAGATGTAATGGCACATCATTTCAGAGGGCACTGGTCTTCACACTCGAGGGCAACATGAGCCCTAAAGGAAGAAGCAGTTTTCCTCCCACTTCCATATCAAGATCTGTGTCACATCTTAACGTTTCCACTTCGTGTTGCAGACCTATAATTAACTCATCATGATCAGTGAGTGGATTTTCCATTTTGTGTATTTTTCTGAAGCACCTGGGGCTCTTTGCTTTTTGTGGTAAAACCAGGAGGAGAAGGAAAGTCAGTCATAAAAATGATCAAGACTGGGAGAAAGATGCGCCACTGGCCTATCCGAGCACAGCGCAAGTACCCCTGATGCCGGAAACTCAGCCTCAGTGCACCGGTGGCAAACTGAATCTTGGAGACTTGATAGGCTTCCCAGGTGGCACTAGTGGTAAAGAACCTGTCTCCCAATGCCAGAGGCATAAGAGACTCAGGTTCCATCCCTGGATCGGGAAGATTCCCCTGGAGAAGGGCATGGCAACCTGCTCCAGTATTCCTGCCTGCAGAATCCCACGGTCAGAGGAGCCTGGCGGGCTACAGGCCATAGGGTTGCAAAGTGTCAGACACCACTGAAGTGACCTAGCACACACACGCAGAAAAGCTTTATTGCTTTGCCAGGCAAAGAGAGATACAGTGGACTCGTGTCCTAAAAAACTGTTTGTCTCAACCCAGGCTAGGATTTTGCCAGGAGTTTAATGGCAATGGTTCAAGGGTAGGGTGCTGATAAGGAGCAGGGTGTGTGCAGGACCTGCATTCCTTTAGTCTGGCCTCAGGAGGTCTCCTGATGAGCTTCTCTGGTTCTCCAGGATGAAGACTGCTTCATCAAGTAGTTAACATCTTGCATTTCTTGGAACTTTTAGTTCTGTTCAGCCACTCAGTTGTGTCTGACTCTTTGTGACCCCGTGGACTGCAGTAAGCCAGGCTTCCCTTGTCCTTCACTATCCATCTTGCCCTCTGTTGTCCCCTTCTCCTGCCTTCAGTCTTTCCCAGCATCAGGGTTTTCTTCAATGAGTGGGCTCTTTGCCTCAGGTGGCCAAATTATTGGAGCTTCAGCTTCAGCATCAGTCCTTCCGAAGAATATTCAGGGTTGATTTTCTTTAGGATCTTCTTGCTGTCCAAGGGACTCTCAAGAGTCTTCTCCAGCACCACAGTTGGAAAGCATCAATTCTTTGGCACTCAGTCTTCTTTATGGTCCAACACTCACACACATGCATGACTACCGGAAAAACCATCACTTTAACTACAGGGACCAAAGATATTGTTATGTGTATTCCTTGAGGCAGAGCCAGGATCCTGCACCAAGACTGTACTACTGTTTCTTGGCAGCTTCTCCCTTATCTCTGCTTTCCCTACCCTCCCTGACAAGCAACTGTTTGAACCTGCCCTTTGGAACTCAGGGAAGCTCTTGGAGGCTGGAGTCTATTCCCTACAAACAAGAAATGGGGGCACAGAAAGCCTTCATACCCAGGAGCCCCAGAGAGTCCTGTTTGGTTTCACCCCCAACCAAGAGAGCGGGATGCAGGATCCACGGTGGGAATGCTCAGATGCTCAGTCGTGTCCGACTGCGACCACATGGACTGCAGTCACCAGGCTCCTCTGTCCATGGGATTCTCCAGGCAAGAGGACTGGAGTGGGTTGCTATTGGCTTCTCCAGGAATCTCCCCAACCCAAGGATCGAACTCACACTTCCTGCTGCTCTTACACTGGTAGGTGGATTCTTTTTTTTTTTTTTTTTGAATTAACTTAGTTTTTTAATTGAAGGATAATTGCTTTACAGAATTTTGTCACTTACTGTCAAAATCAACATGAATCAGCCATAGGTATACATATGTCCCCTCTCTTGAACCTCCCTCCTATTTCCCTCCCCATTCCACACCTCTGGGTTGTTACAGAGTCCCTGTTTGACTTCCCTGTGTCATACAGCAAATTCTCATTTGGTTATTTACTTTACATATGGAATTGTAAGTTTCTATGTTACTTTCTCCATATACCTCCCCTCCCCCCTCCTCCCCTCCCCTCGTGTCTGGTAGGTGGATTCTTTACCACTAGTGCCACCTGGGAAGCAGGATCCATGTCCTCTTCCAAAATAACTGTGAGTCCCACATATAGAGGAGAGATAACATGGCTTGTGAATTTAGTCTAGGGACCATGTTTTCAAGTCACTATTGAGGCTGAGTTTGTTTTCTGTGGCCTGTCTCCACTGCAAAAAGAGTTGTCACTTTTTCTGCTGGTGGATATTTCCCTTGGGGAAATGAAAAGTCATGTGGAAAACAGTCACTCCCAGAACTGCTGGATAAACAGAGCAGGTGAATGCCCTCCTCGTTTCCCAAGGAGCAGACTGTGTAAACCAGAAAAGGGTACTTCAGATGTTAATCTCTGGCAAAAACTCTCAAATGAATTAGCAAACAGTGACGGAGATAAAGTAAAACTTGGTTCAAAGGTCAGCCTCTGAAATGATTCAGGTTGCTCTCCACTCTCTACCTTGGCAGGGAAGGGCAGACCCCAAAGCAAGCAGCAGAGAGAACACTTTTCCAGGAATTTGGGAAGAAGCTCCTGACTGCCCACAGCAAAAGCACCTTGAAGAGACACATGTGGGATCTGGGGCCAAGGTGGCTTTTCTCATCGCTGGGAGATTTGCTGGGTGAATTGGCTAGCCCCCGAAGAGAGACCAAAGTAGAAGGAGAGAAGATAGGACAACATGGCTATGACCCTGGAATCGGAGTGGGCACAGCCTCAAGCAAACACAGATCACAAAGGCAAACAGAGTGATGTCAGCCTTTATCAAAATGTGGAACCTCTGACTTGGAATCAGAAATCACTTGAAGCTGAGATAAAAGACAAGCCACAGAGTTGGAGAAGGTATTTGTAATATGTATATAGATGTGTGTGCATGTGAGTTCAGTTGCTTCAGGCATGTCTGACTCTTTGATACCCCATGGACTGTAGCCTGCCAGGTTCCTCTGTCCACGGGATTCTCCAGGGAAGAATACTGGAGTGGGTTGCCATGCCCTCCTCCAGGAGATCTTTCCAACTCAGAGATCAAATCTACATCTCCTGCATCTCCTGTATTGCAGGCGGATTCTTAACTATTGAGCCACTGGGGAAGCCCATAAAGTGTGTGTGTACATGTATTTATGCGTATGTGTGTATACATATACAGATATATCTATGTATATGCAGAAATGGATACACATACACAGAAAAGCTGGATTATTATCCAGACTTTGTTAAAAAAAAAAAAAACTACTATCAATCTGTAGGAAAAAAAGACCAAGGCCAGCAACCCAATGGAAAAATAGATAAAAAGATGAGCAGCCAGTTCATAAGGTGGGAGGGTCCAGAGAGACCTTTGTTTTATCTCTACAGTGCAAATTTTTAATACTTCCAAGGAGGGCTTGTTCTTATATGAATTTCATAAAGAAAATGAAGCAAATCATCTGAAGATGAAACCCAAGCAATGAGATGTATTAGTTTGCCAACATGTAGGGAGCACTTAATCTCTAAAGTATGAGCTCCTTGGCAACTACAGGGCAGCAGCGACAGAACTGGACCCACACAGGACTCTAAGGAGGCCCAGCCCCTTTCAGCTCTGTGGCTGGCAGCCCGCAGGGGTCTTGGCTGTGCCCAGGGTGCTGAGAAGGATGGACTCCAAATTTAAGCCCCTCTGATCGCCATTCTATCATTAATGTTCCGGTACTGATGTTGTTTGGTCACTAAGACGTGTCTGACTCTTTGCAACCCCATGGCCTGTAGCCCACCAGGCTCCTCTGTCCATGGGATTCTCCAGGCAAGAGTACTGGAGGGGGTTGCCATTTCCTTCTCCAGAGGAACTTCCCAAGCTAGGGATCGAACCCACGTCTCCTATGTCTCCTGCACTGGCAGATGGATTCTTTACCACTGAGCCACTAAGGAAGCCTTGAAGCATCTGTGCCACCTTCATTTCCCTGGCCTTGATTATCCACTGGCCTTTCTGTGAAAGCTTAGCTTCTCAATCCCACCAGTGCTCAGGGTAGCCTAGCCTGGCATCCGGCCATCCAGTCCTTTCTCAACCAAAGCTGGAGTGGGATTGGGGAATGTCTCCACTCTGTGCATTTTAGCCAACTGAACTCAAGACTTTCACATATGATCAGAATCTTCTGGCTCAAGAGGTCACGGTTCATGGCGCCAGAGCCTAGGAGGCTGGGGATCCAGGATCATGAGAGTATCCTGCCTTCCCCTCTGTTGTTGGCTGCCGAGGAGGCACTACAGATTGGCTGAACACTTCAGAATGAACAATAATATCAACATTTTATTTCAAACACAGCTTGATTTATTTTTTAATTGCAGTATAATTGCTTTACAATGTTGTGTTAGTTTCCGCGTACAACATCATGAATCAGCTGTATATATACGTATATCCCCTCTCTCTTGAGCCTCCCTCCCACCCCTCTAGGTCATTACAGAGCACCCAGCTGAGCTCATTGTGCTTTATACAGCAGCTTCCTGCTAGTTGAAATGATGTGGATGAACCTAGAGCCTGGCATAGAGAGCGAAGTCAGAAAGAGGAAAACAGTATTGTAGAGTAATGCATGTATGTGGAATATAGAAAAATGGTACTGATAAACCTATTTGCTAGGGCAGGAGTAGAGGGGAAGAAGTAGAGAACGGACTTGTCATGGGGTGGGGGGTGGGTGGGGGGAGAATTTCATTGACATATATATGCAGCTTGAATTTTATCCTGTTCTCAGGAGGCCCAAAGGGATAAATTCCCCTAATCCTACACCCAAGGTTCAGAGTTGAGAAATCACCCTGCCTTGGAACAGGAACTTTTATTTTGTAACTCCTATCTCTGCTCCTCTGTGCCTGGTGTTCTGTTTGGGAGTCTCCCCGGGGTGATGGTGCCTCCAGATAAAGTTGTAATGAGAGAGGCAGGAGGGGTATGGTGAAAAGGCCAGGCAGAGAGTAAACAGACCTTCTCCAATCCAAAGTCTAGACAGCAGGCACTCAGTAGGTCTACAGAGTGACTCCTGACTGCCTTTGAATGCCCTCTATTCAGGAGTCCAGGCTTTTGTTTAAGGGTGAAAAGCATTCTGAAGAGCGGAGAACTGGCCGAACTGGTCTGGCCACTCAGCAGAAGAGAATACTTCCCCCTGGGGCCAGGACTCAGGTGAATGATGTCATAGATATTTTCTGGGCAATTCTAATCTGTGATTAACTTTTATCTCTGCTGTGAAATAATAGCCTCCTTTTCAGACTGCTAACAAGAAATAAAACTGGCTGCCTGGAGGCGGCTGTTTCCTACTCAGACCCTGGAGGGCAGCTCTAGACAGAGGTAGCCTTGAGAAGGCTGATGGGGAAAGCCTGGGGTGAGGGAGGCTGGGGATGAGGGGAGAGACAGGGACTGGAGTCCCCCAAGTCCTGGCCTTTGTTATTCCAGGCCTCTGTCCATGGAATTCTCCAAGCAAGAATACTGCAGTGGGTAGCCATTCCCTTCTCCAGGGGATCTTCCCCATCTAGGGATCAAACCCATGTCTCCTCAATTGCAGGCAGATTCTTTACCATCTGAGCCATTTGTTATTCCAGTGTACCCAGCTGTCCTGACCTGATTTCAAACTCAGCTTCCCCAAAGCAGACAGACCACTTTCTCCTGTCCTCTCTTCTTATTTAACCAGGAAGCCTTGATAGAACCATCTAGTAATTCTTGAGTCCTGCCTCATTCCACCCTGTGTTGAATCCCTCTGTGAGCCCAGCAACACCTCGGAAGGCCTCCCCATGACCTCACCTTTGACGGAGACTTAATTTTTCAGCCCACATCAGGCCTCAGACAAAAGGAAGCCAGAGTTGTTTTTCTAAAAGACATGTTTGAGATTTCTCTGGTGGTACAGTGGACGGGAATCCGCCTGCCAATGCAGGGGACATGTGTTCGATCCCTGGTCCAGGAAGATTCCGCATGCTGCAGAGTGACTGGGCCCTCACACCACAGCTGCTGAAGCCTGCATGATGCAACTACTGAAGCCCCTGCACCTCGAGTCTGTGCTCTGCAACAAGAGACGCAACTGCAATGAGAAGCCCTCGTACTGCAACCAGAGAAAGCCCACACACAGCAGTGAAGACCCAGCACAGCCAAAAACTAAGATAAGTAACATAAAAAGCATGTATGTGTCTCTGTCTAAAGTCCTTACTATGGGGACACCAGAACTTAGCCTTCAAGACCTCTCACAGTCCACATCTGAGAACCTTGGGTTCTGGATCTCAAGACCATTGGGAAAGTCATGGGTGAATCAGACAGGTGAATCCAGGGCTTCTTTTAGTCAATATTTTGTTGACTCCATTTTGATGGAGACAAAATACCATATCTATGTGACCCTCACATAGATAAGAGGGCAAAGGAGGGGTCTGTTCAGCTCAACAGGGCCAGTGAGGGGGCCATGCACGAGGCCTTGGGGGCTGTGGAAATTAACCACCATATAGCTTGGTGGCGCTTTTCTCCAAAGAGGGGCCTGGCCCATGTCTGCTCCAGTGGCTTAAGTTCCTCTCCAAGAGACCTAGTGACAGGAAAAGAATTGAATCACTCATGTGGGTTGACCCTTATGACCTCAGCACTGAAAACCCTCAGGTTTTCAACCTGTTTCTTAAACGGGGCTGAGAAATGAGAAAAGGACCCTGGGGGCAGCAGGAAATAAGACTGAGATTTTCCACTGGGGTTACAGGTCCCAGGGACTATTCTTAGGACCCAAGGGTTCTGGCAGATGGCACCCCAGAGGGTTTCACACGGGTGAGTCACTTGGAACAAAATCAGTGCTATGTTCATCCCCACCCTCTGCATGTAGAGGAGGAGACCTTTTAGAATAAGCAGAGGCATTATCTTTAAGGATGTTGTTTTCTCTCAGTGGTGATATGAAGCCAGCCAGAGCCAGCTGTTTCTCCAACAGGGCTAGGATGGGCTAGAAAAACATCTGACTCAAAGTGAGTTTATCAATTGGCCACTTGTTAATATTTTTCATTGTAAGACACATAAATGCAAAGAATTATATCTGTTTTGTGAGCAGCGGGTCTCCTGGATATAGATGGAGCCACATCCAGGTCAGACCTGGGAAGGAGGAAAGGATGGACCATAAAGGGAACGGGCCCCTTCAGTGAAGCCCAGTCTCTTGGCCCCTGTCATCTGTCATCAAGGCCTTGTTGATATTGATTAAAAGGCGCGCGCGTGTGTGTGTGTTTAGTCTCTCAGTCATGTCCAACTCTACAACCCTATGGACTGTAGCCCACCAGGCTCCTCTGTCCATGGGATTTTCCCAGCAAGAATACTGGAGTAGGTTGCCATTTCCTCCTCCAGAGGATCTCTCAGACCCAGAGATCAAACTAGTGTTTCTTGCGTCTCCTGCATTGCCAGAGGATTCTTTACCTCTGAGCCACCGGGAAAGCCTGATTAAAAGGTGGACATCAAATAAACCCCAGAGGACCAGCCCAGCCAGCGTCTGAACCACAAGGTTCTCCTGCCACTCTCAATGCCAGTTCTGGGACATTGCTCCAGCACCATGAACCCAGAGGCATGACTCAGCAGAAATCACAGGAATATTTGGAGGATAAAGCTGATGATCTCCATAAACTGCTTTGAGTCTGGAAAGAAAGAAGCTGGCTGGTAATAAAGGAGAATGGAGCCTTTCTAGGCACCCAAGGGCAGAGGAGCTCCAGGCCAGTGCCTGGTCCCAGGAAGCATTCCATAAAGAGTGGGTGTGGGAGTGTTTGCAACCTCACTTCTGTGGTTGTTGCTGGGCCTCCAACCCTCACCACTCAGGCCTCTCCGCAGTCAGCCTCAGGACACTGTGGCTGGCGTCCCCTAGGCTGTGTGACCCCAGAGAGGGCGAGAGAGCATCAAAGGTGAAAGCTGTGGTCTTTTCATAACCCGGTGTCAGAAGTGGCATAATGGCACCTTCCTGGTGGTCCAGGGGCTAAGACTCCGAGCACCCGAGGAGGGGGGCCCAGGATTGATCCCTGGTCAGGGAACTAGAGCCCACATGCCCCAACTAAGAGTTTGCAAGCCACAACTAAAGGTCCTGCATGCTGCAATGAAAATCGAGGCTCCTACATGCACGACCAAGACCCAGAGCGGCCAAGTATTAATAAGTAAATAAATATTAATAAAAAGAAGTGAGCTAAAATCACGTGTGCCCTCTTCTACTCTTTAGAATTAGAAGCAAGCACTTAGTCCACCCCACACTCAAAGGTGTGGATACACAGAAGGTTGGATCATTGGGGCCATCTTAGAAGTTGCCAACCACAGGGCCTCTAATTGTTTCTCTGAAAACAAAAAGGGAAGAAAGAGAAAGGCCCATTATTGTACATTTCTGCTACCTTTTTAATCCAGGTCTGGGCCCAGTGTCTATTTTCATGGTTTAAAAGCCCACTCCCATTTCGCTGCATGGTTTTCAAATGATCACAAAGAAAGGGATTACTTTCAAGAAACTTTCAGTCCCTCCTACCATTGGGGCTCTCTACAGTGCTGTTGTTGGGCAGAGGGAACACTCTCTTCCACGGGCGTCTTTCTGAATCCATATGCTTAAACACAGACAATGAAAAGGCTTCCATAAAAAACAGTTTGAGTGCCTACTGGATACCAGGCTCCACGCTAGTCTGGGGCTAGAGTGTCAGGCTCCATGGAGGAAACAGTGTGATGTGTAACAGAGGAGCAGAGAGTCACCTTGTCAGAATCCCACCAGCCCTGTGTTATTATAAGATGAAGGATTTCAGGGGAGTTACTCCGACTCCCCAGTCATTTGGGCTTCCCTGGTGGCTCAGATGGTAAAGAGTCTGCTCATACTGCAGGAGACCTGGGTTTCATCCCTGGGTCAGGAAGATCCCCTGGAGAAGGGAATGGCTACTCACTTCAGTATTCTTGCCTGGAGGACTCCAGGGACAGGGGAGCCTGGCAGGCTACAGTATATGGGATCACAAAGAGTCAGAAGCAACTAATACTCGACCTTCAGGGGCTTCAAATTCCAAATCGTCTTAACTGAGAGATTGTATCTGTAATGCCTCAGAGCCACACTGGAGTCAGGGTGCTCCACCTAGGTCTCTATGAGATGTGGGTACCCCAATACAATGGTAGAGATTACCCTGCAGAACCACGTCTCATCCTGGCCAGCCTGAGACCGCATTCAGTGGGTCTCAGTGAAGACCAAATCTGTACCCCCACACCATGAGAGGCTCTCAGAGGAGTTGCTTCAGGGACTGATGGTCCTGGGTCCAGGTTTAGGTACAGGTGGCAGATGGACCAGGGTGAGCTGGGTTCAGGGCCTGGGGGGCTCTCTTGGCCAGTTCTCCCAAGATCTAGGAAGGGGGAGCAGCCCAGTTGGAGAAGGTGGCTTTCAATCCTCATCCTTTTCTTATGCTTGACTCTTGCTTCCTGTAACCCTGCCCAGGGATGAGTCACCTGGCCACTTCCTCCTGGCTGGAGAGACCTTTAAGAAGTTGTGAATTTTAGGTGGGTCCAGAGTTAACCTCTGCCATGGGACGTCTCGTTGTCTTCCACGTTCATCCCCACGCCCACATCCTGTGCCGCACACTTCACGTTCAGGTCTTGTGCACCAAGGGCTGGAATCCCACGGTGGGTGCCAACCTAAGGCCCATCAGAGGAGCCTTCAGCTTGCCTGTCTAGAGAAGGAGGCCACTAAGTTCCAAGAATATGGGGCTCCCAGGCCAGGGGAGAGTGGGTGTCAAGGGTGTGTCATTCTGAAGGTCAATAGCATAAGGGGAAAGCATGGGGCTCTGTGCCCCACCCCCTTCCCAGCCCCCATACTATCTTGGATAATTCCTTTAGCTTCTTTTAGATGTTTTCCCCATTTATAAAGCAGAAAAAGTATTAAGAATCTGACAAAATAATAAACACAGAGGAACTCTGAAAACGATCTAACTCAACAACAATAAACACGGAGCATCTGCTAAGTGTCAGGCTGTGTTCTGAGCATGAAGCCAAGACGGAGCTCATGGTCTAGAGGAGACAGAGATACAAAACAAACACACACACGCAGAGCACCCCGCAAAATGACCGTACGAGTTGGAGGGAAAAGGAGGGGGTGAGAGATTCGGGAAGGAAGCTTAGACCTGAATGAAATGGGTGCTGAGCCATGTCCCTACCTGTGAGAAGAACATTCCAGAAGGAGGAACAGCCAGATGCCCCAGAAGGAAAGTGTGTGTGCTGGTAACCATGGTCTACTTGGAAGTCTGCCTCCAGGTCAGTGATCCACGGAAACAACAAGGGACTTGAGGCAGTGCAGACGCTGGTGGCAGCCCATGGCAGCATTCCAAGTATCTTCAGCCGGGCCCCCGGCCAGAGGGTAAGCCTCCATGCTTCCGATGCCGAGGACACAGGTTTGACTCCTGGTTGGGGAGCTAAGATCCCACGCAGTGTGGCTGAAAGAAGGAAAGCGCTAGTCGCTCGGTCATGTCTGACTCTGTGACTCCATGGGCAACTGGAGCCTGCCAAGATGCCTCATTATTGGGGTTTCCCAGGCAAGAATGCTGGAATGGCTCGCCAGGTCCTTCTCCAGGGGATCTTCCTGACCCAGGGACTTCAGTTTCCCGCATTGCCGGCAGACTCTACCGTCTGAACTACCAGGGTCTCCTCAGCTGATTTGTTGAAAGTAAGATAGAGAAAGGGCTTCTCTGGGGACTCAGATGGAAAAGAATCGACCTGCAATGCAGGAGACCTGGGTTCGATCCCTGGGTTGGGAAAATCCCCTGGAGGTGGGCATGGAAGCCCACTCCAGTATTCTTGCCTGGAGAATCCCCATGGACAGAGGAGCTTGGTGGGCTACAGTCCACGGGGTTGCAAAGAGTTGGACACGACTGAGTGACTAAGCACAAGATATAGAAATCAGTCAGCAAGAAGGTGATGCAGATCAACAGGATGAATTCCAAGTCCAAACTCCCTTCACAGACAAGTCCAGCTCCAATCCCCTGCACCTCCCACCACACATCCTTCCAGGCCGCTGGTCCAAGCAACTTCTCACTGGTCCCCAGTTTGCCTCCAGCCTCAGTGCTTTTGGTTACAACCCCCAGCCCCGGCCCGTGCCTATTTTTAAAGAACCACTTCAAACATCACCACCTCTGTGAAGACTCCCACCCTCTGGCAGTTCACCTAGGCAACTGGTCACTCCACCCAGGCCTGTTCCTGCTCTTGGAAGTCCCTCCATTGTAATCATTATTGCCCAGGACCTCTGGGAAGTACCCGAGTACCTGCCCCCATCAGGAGTATGAGAGAGTGTTTGTGAGAAGTGATCACAATAGAGATGGAGGAGAGGTGTGTCCGCTTGTGATGTGGAACCACTGGAGGACCACTGTCAGCTCAGAGTTACTCCAAAATCCTCCTAGTAAATTTGTTTTAATTTTATCTTTATTGTTAGTGATTTTCACATCACTGCAGAGCGAAAGGGTGATGTTCCATTGCACAGTCAGGAACTGGCTTCACACCTTCTTCACCTGTCCTGCTATGTCTCCAGGAGTTATACACCACTGCCTCTCCTCCTGGAAGCTGTATGGGATGTGTTGCCTCTGGACAGGACCCAATGATCGTATGCTGGTATATGACCTGATGGTATAGACAGGGCAGGCTTTACCCACCCTCCTCTCACTGAGCACAGAGCCTGGCAGCATGGAGAGTCAGTGATCATTTATCGAGATCAAACGCCGCCCAGCACTCAGCCTCCTGCTTTCTCCCTTGGAGCCGGCATCTCAGCTTCCTCAGGAGTGATGAAAAAGGAAGCCGGCTCTGACCCACAGAAAGAGTCTATTTCCTTAATTCCAAGGCACACAGTTGTTCAGATTTTAATTATTCTGGATTCAGGATATGTCTTACAATTAGTTGGTACATTGCATGGGGTGTTTCTTTTTCTTTTTTAAATTCCTCCCAAACACACACAAAAAAGCTGTTCCTAAAACAATGCCATGTCTTACAATTGATGGCATCTTAGAATCAAAGAAAATAGGAGTTGAAATCATGGGGCGGCAGCTAAAGTTCCACCCGTGTGAGACTTCTAGGAGCCACCGTGAATTGTTTTGTTCTGTTGTAAATGCTTCCTGGTGTGAATGCAGGGCGACTGGATTCCTAGAGCCCCAGGGTCCCCCAGCCATGCCAGGACCACGAGGCCGATGAAGAAGAGTGTGGCCTGGATCCTGCCCACGTGGGGTCGGCCGTGCCAGCCTGCCGCTGGCTTTTGTACTTTTCATCCCGGAATTCCTGGAGATGGCTGCCAGGGCTGAGAGGTAATATCGGGACACACAGGCTTTTCTTGGGCCTTGGAATTCCGGAAGTCGGTGGCTAGCGTCTATGGAGCCGGGCAGAACACATATGGGAATACGATTACAGTGAAGTCAGCCTGGCCGGAGCAGGGGAGAGGCCCGGTGGCAGAGGGACCAGCATGTGAGCAGGCCCAGGTCTGCTGCTGGTTCGCGTAAGCACGTCTCCTGGACCCTTTCTCACCGCGCACAGCCTCAACAGTCTTCTTGAGCAAATACATCCCACAGCCTCAAAAAGCTTTAGAAGTGCTGCGGGGGCTGCCGCCCTCTTGGAGGACCACACACGTTAAAGGTCCCGGGAAGCCCTGCAAGAGAGAGATGCAAGAAAGCGGGCTTCCCTGGTGGCTCAGCGGGAAAGAACCGCCTTCCCCTGCAAGCTCCATCCCCGCTCTGGGAAGATCCCACATCCTCAAAGCAATCGAGCCCATGCGCCACAGCTAGGAGCCCGTGCTCCAGTGCCCAGGAGGCACACCTGCTGAGGCCCGAATACTCCAGAGGCCATGCTCCGCAACAAGAGAAGCCACCACAACGAGAAGCTCGTGCACCGCAACAAAGAGTAGTCCCGCCCGCTGCAACCAGAGAAAGCCCATGTGCAGCAATGAAGAAATGAATCAATTAATTAAACTATTTTTAAAGAAGAGCTGCATTAAAAAAAAAGATGAACCTCTGTTGAATGTCCTCCCAACGAATTTGATCACAGAACACATTTATTCAAGTCGCATCTTATAAAATCTGAAGATAGAAATTTTCTTCAAAACAGCTGCTGGGCAACAGTTCTGTCTTAGCCAAGCCATTGAGGACTGAGAGCCACTTGCATCCCTCTCCAGCTGATCATGGGAAAGAGAAAGCAGAGTAGAGAAGTGATGGGTGAGACCACAGAAGAGATCATGACCCCACTCGTCCGCTGGTCTCCTCCAGGAAGTTGGCTTTGGCTGTCACACGTGTCCCCAGGGCAGTACGCTGCCAGCACTGGTCTGACAGGTCTGAGAGCCAGGAGGGAGGGCTCAGCATGGTCTTGGCACATGGGCCGAGTCACTTTTGGAAGGAGCTTTTCTGGAACAGGAACTGACACACACGAAGCAGCAGCAAAACACAAGGCCACGCTCACGTCGAAGTTAGTTCTCTGGCTCCTTGTGCACACCCAGGACAGACCTCGTAGAACGAGAGCACTGCAGGGCCTGGGATTCAGGGCCAAACAGAGGCCTGTTGCTCTCTGAGTGAGGAAACACAGCTGCAGCCTGGGGCTTCCCAGGTGGCGCCAGTAGTAAAGAATTCACCTGCCAGTGCAGGAGACACAGGGGATGTGAGTTTGATTCCTGGGTGGGAAAGATCCCCTGGAGAAGGGAATGGCAAAGCACTCCAGTATTTCTTGCCTGGAAACTCTCATGGACAGAGAAGCCTAGCAGGTTATAGTCCATGGGTCACAAAGACTTGGACGAGACTGAGCATGCACACACCATGCCAGATGTCGCAGGCAGGTCTCTGGAGATGTGAAAGAATTAATGGTAACACTGGTTGACGGGCTTCCCCCGGTGGCTCAGTGGTAATGAATCTGCCTGCAGTGCAAGAGATACAGGAGATGTGAATTCAGTCCCTGGGTTGGGAAGATGCCCTGGAGGAGGAAATGGCAACCCACTCCAGTCTTCTTGCCTGGAGAATCCCATTGACAGAGGAGTCTGGCGGGCTACAGTCCACGGGGTCGCACACGCGCAACACTGGTTGATAAGCAAGGCCTGAGCCTCCTAGTTTTTCTGTAAGTCTTCGGTGACTACCTCTTGGGTGCAGGATAAACAGAACTCCACTGTATTGATAGTTTAGGCTGCAAATGGGTCCCTGGTGCCCAGGAAGAGCCTGCAGCACTGGAGAGGTCTCGAGAGCAAGGGTAGGAAATGGCTGTGTTAAACCCTCCCAAAGACAGCTGTGCTCAGGGAGAGGCAGCTAGGTTTTTGCAGAAGATTCACTGGAAGCTTTGTTGTTCACTCACTAAGCCACGTCCAAATCATTGTGACTCTTTGCGACCATTTGGACTGCAGCATGCCAGGCTTCTCTGTCCTCCACTATCTCCCAGAGTTTGTTCAACCTCCTCTCCACTGAGTCGATGATGCCATCCCACCATCTCATCCTCTGTCGTCCCCTTCTCCTCCTGCCCTTAATCTTTCCCAGCATCAAGGTCTTTTCCAGTGAGTCGGCTCTGCATCAAGTGGCCCAAGTACTGGAGCTTCAGCCTCACCATCAGTCCTTCCAATGAATATTCAGGGTTGATTTCCTTTAGGACTGACTAGTTTGATCTCCTCACTATCCAAGGGACTCTCAAGAGTCTTCTCCAGCACCACAGTTGGAAAAAATGAATTCTTCAGTGCTCAGCTGTCTTTATGGTCCAACTACATGGCCACTGGGAAAACCATTACTTGTAGTAAGTTTTGAAGGGTGGATCCTGAGGAGTTGGGTGTCACAGGCAGCAAACACAGCTAAAGCAAAGATAGCAGGCAGAATGATCAGAATTTGCTCTTCGAGTGGCGAGCAGGTGCGTGGCATACAGGGACACCGGTGGGAGGGTGCAGACAGCAGGCAGAGGAGTTTGGATTTGTTCATAAAGAAATCTCTTGGGTATCAGATGCCACGAGGGGCAGGGTCTCTTGGCTTGTGAGGAGAGGGCCATTGAGTGCTGGGTTGGAGTTGAGGCCCTCTGGGGCAAGGAGAGATGCAAGTCAAGTGGTTTGGTGCAGTAGCCATTTTTTTAGTGGACAGACATGTTCATAGAAGAGGGAGCCCCTAAGCCAAGAGAGTTGAAGTGGGAAACAGTCGTGTCAGGCCTGGGGGCTTGGGCCAGAAGCCCCAGGAGAAGTGGGGCGGGGGTGGAGATATATCCCCAAGATTAGGGTTATGACTGAGGCTGAGGAGAGAAGGATGGTGGGGTTGGGGAAGGGGAGGGGGTGGCTGTGGCTCCCACCCAGGATCCCACTGCAGGTGTGTTTTTCTGAGCTGCATAGTGGTTATTAAAGAGCAAGGAAAACCTCATAAAAGTATCTAGATTTCTGGCTTCACTTGAAAGCCCTGGATTTCAATTGCTGGCCAGAGCTGGTCACACCACACCTGGGACTTGGCCCTCCAGCTTCCACATCCCTCCTCTGCTACCATCTCTCACTCGGCCGGCTTCTCTCCTGTCCCTTCTTGACCCTACTGGGTCCTCGACACGTGGATTCACAACGTGGATGCAGCATAAGAGGCTGCTGTTCACAGCACGGAGCTGGGGGTGAAATCCAGCTGACACCCAGGTCTCCCATCCCTAGTAAGTCCACCCTTCACCCCCAGAGAAGAGGCACCCAGTCACACAAAGACATAGAGATTAGACCTGGCCCTGACCCAAAATTCTCCCACCCAATCCTGAGTTCCCATTGGACACAGCAGGTCACATGGCCGTGATAAAGATAATAAGGCATGGTGGGGTGGGCAGGGCGAGGCAGTGGGACTCAGGAGGGACGTGTCTTCAGAAATCTTTGTCAACTACAAATTGGCACTTGCCAGGAGCATTTGCCAGCAGCTGAACAACAAGGGCACTTGCCATCTGCCTCTGCAGAGACTGAACCCTGAGCTGCTGCAGCTGCTGACCTTCAGCATTCCTGAGGGGGCTCAGGGTGGAGAGTGAGGCACTTGTGCTCCAGGGAATCTGGTGGGACAAGTCTTTAGATAGTTAGAGACTTTCAGGAACTGATCTCATGATCCCAGTCCTCGCATCTCTTCATATCTAGAAAGGCACTACATCCCTTCATGGCGACATCAGCTCCTTGTGAGTAGCAGATTTTTATTTACTTATTTGTGAAATAAGCGCTTGATTGCACTGAGCTCCCCTTCACCAAAGTCTTATACATTGACCTCCCCCCCCTGCCTCTTTGGAGCTACCTAAGGTGCTCTGTCCCAGGCTACAGTCCTCATTTTGCCCCAAACAAATCTAAACTTACAACTCTCATGTTATGTTTCCTTTTAGTTGATACCTTTAAAAATGTGCAGAGATCAGGATACCGATGCTCAATAACACTCGGCTTTGAGGAAGAGTCTGGAAACATCTAACAGAGCCATTTAAAGCTCGGAGGAAATTTGCACTGTTGCTACTGCAGTGATTAGTAATCGTTGACTGCCTATAAGGATTTTGATTCTTACTTCCGGCTTCATATATCATGGTTATTTTTATTTCTCTGTTTTGTTGATTAGGAAATGGACGCTCACAGAGGTTGAGTGACTGGCCCCAGGCCACTGCCCATCAGGCTAATACTAGTATCAACAGTCACTGCCCGCAGGGGCTGATCTGAGCACTTCACACTCCCCGTGACGTAGCTGATGCTACTCCTCCCATCTTGACAGGGAGACTGAAGCCTGGAGGTCTGTGTGAGTTCTAAGCCACCTCCACTAACAAGCCCAAAGGCCCATGCCTAAGAGCTAATTATGAAGCACAAAATGGGATTAAAACCTGAGCCTTCAATCAAGACTCTCTGCTGGCTCAGAGGGTAAAGAATATGCCTGGGAGACCTGGGTTCTATCCCTGGGTTGGGAAGATCCCTTGGAAAAGGGGATGGCTACCCTCTCCAGTATTCTTGCCTGAGAAGTCCCATGGACAGAGGAGCCTGGAAGGTTACAGTCCATGGGGTCGAAAAGAGTCGGACACGACTTAGCAACTAAAGAGCAACAGAAGGAATGGATTGGGAGTTTGGGATTAGCAGATGCAAACTGTTATATATAGGATGGATAAACAACAAGGCCCTACTATACAGCACAGGAAACTCTATTCAATATCTTGTGATAAACCTCAATGGAAAAGAATATAAAAGAAAAATGTATATATATACTGAACTACTTTGTCATACAGCAGAAAGCAACTCTTTGAAAATCAACTATAGTTCAATTAAAAAAAAACACACAAAACTAGGCCTTCAGTGCAGAATCTATACTACACTGTTACTATTTCTCCTGCTTCATTTTTAAAAAATTGGAATATAATTGCTTTACAATGGGCTTCCTTGATGGCTCAGATGGTAACAAATCTGCCTGCAATGCAGGAGACCCAGGTTCCATCCCTGGGTTGGGAAGATTCCCTGGGGGAGGGAATGGCAACCCACTCCAGTGTTCTTGCCTGGAGAATTCCATGGACAGAGGATCCTGGCGGGCTACAGTCTGTAGGGTCATGAAGATTCACAAAGAGATGCGACTGAGAGACTCTCTGTGCTTTACTACGTTGCGTTTAGTTTCTGTTGTTCAATGAAGTGAATTAGCCATATCTGCCTGGTACCCTGAGCTGAGACTGTTCATGCAGGTTACATGTTACATGGCTAGCAGACTCTAAAATCTGAGCATTAACTGAGATGTTTCTAACAACTGGGAATCTGTGCCTTTCCTATGAGACCGACCGAGTTGGTGAGACCTGAGTTCTAGCCCTGCCTTGCAACTCTGGCTGTATGACTGTGGTCAGTCCCTTACCTCCTACGGTCTCACCTGCCTCTCCTGGGACATGAACACTGCAGCTTCTGAGCCCTGGGCTTCAAGGTCCGAGAGGTCGCATGTGGGTGGGGCTCAGCTCTGGCACACGGCTATCCCACTGATGATGGGGATGCAAAGGAAGTGTGTTTCTCATCACAGGCAGAGGGTCGAGCATTGTCCACCAGCAAGGCTGGTGAGAGTTTTGAGCCATTTCAGAGCAAGGCCAGCAGTGGACCTGGGAGCGTAAGCCAGCTCCAGGGACAGGGTGGAGGGGCAGCCTCTTCATCTTGTCACACGCAGCCACACCCCCTGCAGAGTTGGGGGGGAGTTCCCAACCACTTCCTGCAGAGGAGCACCACCCTTGAGAAGGGGGTCCAGCCACCTGCAAAAAGACTGGTCCTGGGACCTACACCCTCCCACACACCCCTGCCTCTTAGACACCTGGCCCATGTCCCAGGATGGTCCCAGGCAGCAGGTAGCACATGACCAGCCTCCTAACAATGCCAAGCATCAAGCCATTATGCTCTTCTAGAAGCTTCTATGTCCCAGACCAGTCAGTTATTTTCGCTCTGTCCCTGGAGTGGCGGTTGCATGTTAGTGTTGGTTGCTCAGTTAAGTCTGACTCTTTGCAACTGTAGCCTGCCAGCTCCTCTGTCCATTAGATTCTCCAGGCAAGAATATTGGAGTGTGTTGCCATGCCTTCCTCCAGGGCATCTTCCCATCCCAGGGATCAAACCTGGGTCTCCTATACTGCAGGCAGATGCTTTACCATTTGGGCCACCAGGGAAGCCCAGGGTTGCTGCTGGGCTTATAACAAAATCCTCCTGCTCAGGACTCAGGGAGAATAGGAGCCACATGCCCACCTCCCAGCTGCCTTTTACTGGCAAGGCCCTGCAGGTGTGGAAGCTTAGCTCCCCAGTGGGAACCCCCTGTGGAGAGGACTATTCGTCCCCCAGCTGCTGAATCATGCTCCAGCCTTCTTGAATATATTAAAAATCTGTTTAAAAGAGAAGAAAGAGGAACTCTATTCAGTACTCTGTAATGACCTATATGGGTAAAGAATCTGAAACAGGGTGGATATATGTATATGTATAAAATGATTCACTTTGCTGTACACCTAAAACTAACACAGTACTGTAAATCAACTATTCGTTGTTCAGTCACTCAGTTATGTCTGAATCTCTGTGACTTGATGGACTCTGCAGCACACCAGGCTTCTCTGTCCTTCATCATTTTCCAGAGCTTGCTCAAACCCATGTCTATTGAGTCGGTGATGCCATCCAACCATCTCATCCTCTGTCGTCCCCTTCTCCCCCTGCCCTCAATCTTTCCCAGCATCAGGGTCTTTTCTAATGAGTTGGCTCTTTGCATCAGGTGGCCAAAGTCTTGGAGCTTCAGCTTCACTATCAGTCCTTCCAATGAATATTCAGGAATACTCCCATAAAAATTTTTGTAAAAGAGAGAGGGAAAAGTCTCCACTCTACCGTGCTGAAGCAGTTCTGAGTAGCATCAGGTCAGATGAGCTGGGGTGAGGGTGGAGCTACGGCAGCCAGAGGCCTTTGCAGTCTGGATTGTTTGTCCAAGTACATCCTGTGAATATGTGAGGTTCTCTGGCCCCTGCCCAAGGCCCAGCTCCCATCCATCATGCATTCAAACACTTGAAAGCAATTACAGTAGTTGGAGCTGTCGGCCAGGGCTGTTTTTCCCTAAGCGACAGTGTCCAGGGGCCCATCCCCCCGGCAGAGGGGGAAATGCCAGGATGAGGAACCAGGTCAGAGCACTGGAGTGGGGGAGGTGGGGGGTGAGACTGGGGACCTGGACCAGGGACGGGAGAGGCTCTGCAAGGCTCTGTTGTAAGGAATAGAAAGGCTGTGGTGTTCCCTTCCCTGAAAGCTGAAGAGAGGAAGGGAGCAAGCAGCTGGAAAAAAAGGTAAAAGAAGAACAGGACAGATATGGGTCCGGGAGAGTGAGAGAGAGGTGAGACTGGACAATAGCTCCAGGTCCAAGTTGGCAAAGTCTGTTTGAAAAAAGAGTGTGCAGATCCTGGAGGAAGGGAAGGAAGTGAGATGTCTGAGGTTTTGCTGAAATTTTCAGGTGCAAATGATCTCTCATTAAAATAGCCACAAGAGGGGCAGGAGGGAGGTCCAAGTGGGAGGGTCATGTGGATACTTAGGGCTGATTCACACTGTTGTACAGCGGCTGAAACCAACACACCATTGTAAAGCAATTAACTTCCAAGTAAAAGTTAAAACAGACAAACAAAGAGCCACAAGAGGGAAGCTGTGCCAACTTATCTTTCTGGGGAATGGGTGGTCAGGTCTCGGGAGGGAAGATGTCTCCATGGAGACTGAGAACCAACACAGGGTCACAGAGCTTTTGGAGTCAGGGGGCGCCTGTCTTGAATGAGGAAGTTAAGGCCTGGGGGTGGTAAAGTGACATTAAAATGGTTTGCCCCAAATAATCCAGCCTGAATTCAAACACTGAGTCCAAACCAAGAGTGTGACACAGATAGAGCAAACACAACCTGGATCAAGTCAATTGTTGTTGTTTACCTTATGCTGTGTCCAATTCTTTTGTGGCCCTGTGGACTGTAGCCCCCCAGGCTCCTCTGTCCATGGGATTTCCCAGGCAAGAATACTGGAGTGGGTTGCCATTTCCTTCTCCATTTATGAAGAATATACCTCAATTAGAAAATATGTGCGATAAAGATAGGTGGTGGGCTGGCAGTCATAACTCTGCCCACACTGCTACACATGCTGAAGCTCATGTAGGAAGATAGCATTGGCGGTCTCTTTATCTCTAGGCACACGTGTGTGCTAAGTCGCTTTAGCTGCATCTGACTCTTTGGGGCCCCATGGTCTGTAGCCCACTATGCTCTACTGTCCATGGGATTCTCCAGGCAAGAAAACTGGAGCGGGCTGCCCTGCCTTCTTCCAGGGGATCTTTTCAACCCAGGGGTCAAACCAGCATCTTCTGCAGCTCCTGCATTGGCAGGCGGCTTCCTTACCACTAGCTCTACCTGGGAAGCCCTCTTGTGTCTAGCAGATATTAAGTTTACAACCCTATGTGCTTTATTTATTTTTTTTTTGCAGTGACCAGTTGGCATTTATTAGTGTAGTTATGGTGTGTCACTGTCGTAACAGTAGTAGAGGAACCATGACTTTGTTACCACAAAGAAATAAATGAAGCTTATTTTTAGGAAAATTCTAACCGAGTAACTAAAATCGAGCAGTAGTACTAGAGGAGTCCAGCCTTGTTGTGACGCAGGAAGCTGGGGTAAAAGTCAGGAGAAATTCTACATACAGGGAGCTTCCACTTTCGGCCCCTGCCCCAGCTCCCTGGCTAGAGCTGACCATGGCTGCATTTACAGAATAAAAGGAAACCTAATGGAAAATGTGCTGAAATGTGAGAATACATAGACTTGGATCTGTTGGGGTGAGCTGACCATGATCAGACAATCGTTCCTCTCTTTGCAAAGAGGCTTAGACGTTAGCTTCTCCAGACCGCTTCCGACTGATGTGCTCCAGGTGGGCGTGCTCTGAGGTATCCAAGTCAATCTCGTACTTGGCAAGGATCTTGAGGATAGACCTCAGCTTCAGCCACCACTGTTCCTTGGGGATGCGGTGCTCAAAATCTGTCTGTTCCTTCAACTCAGTCACTGGTTGGAAGACCAGGGCCCTCTTACGCATCCCCAGAACACAGCCCGAGTCTGGGGTATTGGCAAAGATCCTCCCATTACGGTAACTCTCTTTGATTTTCCCTGACATCCAGTTCATAGCCTTCGCACCCGTCTTCGTGGCAAAATTCCTGTCGAATGGAGTTGGGCTCCCACCCTGCTGCATGTGGCCCAGCACGTTCTTCCTGCTGTCGAAGATGCCCTTCCCCTCCTCAGAGAACAGGTTGAAGATGAAGTCGGTGGTGTAGTTCTCACTGCACTTCTCGTTCCTTAACACCAGGCCCCTCTTCACAGTTGTTTTCATCTTTTGTACCAGATGTTCCACATTCACCTGCAGGTCTCGAATGGTGAAGGGCTCCTCAAAAATATACGCAGCATCAGCCCCGGCTGCCAGGCCTGCCATGGTGGCCAGGTAGCCACAGTAGCCGCCCATCATTTCAATGATAAACACACGGCGCTTGGTGCCTGCCGCTGACTGCTTGATGCGGCCACACGTCATGCAGATGGTGTTGAGGGCAGTGTCAGCTCCTACGCTGAAATCCGAGCCAGGCACGTTGTTGGAGACCGTGGCGGGGATGACCACGAAGGGGATGCAGAGCTCATCATACTGCTTCCTGCCCTCCATCAGCTCCAGGCACCCCGTGTAAGCCTCAAAGCCCCCGATAATGACAAGGCCCTGAATATTAAACTTAGTGATGTTGGCACTGATCTCTTCGAAGCTCTTCTTGGGTAGAGTCCTTTTAGTCCCAAGTTTAGAACCACCTTGGCCAGTCCAGCTCCCAACGTAGCTCCATCCAGCTTCCTCGATCTGGCCCTTGGCCAGGCCCTCGAAGCCGTCGTGCACCACCAGGACCCGGTTGCCCTGGATGAGGCCAGTTCTCACAGTGGAGCGGACGGCAGCGTTCATGCCTGAGGCCGGCGCGCCCACGTTCATCACAGCCACTGTGTAGGAGCCAGTCTTAGACACTGGGGGTCTGACATGAGCCAGGAGCTTGTATACCTCCCAGTTGTTCATGAAGCTCCGGCCCCTCAGCTTCATGGCTTCATCGAATCTCCTCTCATCCATAGCCCTGGTCACGTCCTTGGTCACCTGGACACATTCCATGAGGGGTAGGCGCACAGCCTGGTTACCAGAGAGGCTCACCACACAGGCTGGAGTGTCCGGGGTCCCCTCCAAAAGCACCATTACTGCTTCTACACCCATCCTGCTGCCTAGAATTCTGTCAAAGGCCGACGGCGTCCCACCCCGCTGCACGTGCCCCAAGACGGTGACCCGGGTGTCATATCCCAGACGCTTAACCACCAGGTTTTTGATGTCTTCAGAGGTGATTGGTTTCCCAGTCCTGTCAATCGCATCCTCAGCTATGATGATGATGTTGAGATGAGAACCACGGTTCCTTGTCTCGCTGAGCCGGCGACAAAGGTGTTCCTCCCAGTCGTCATCTGGTGGACACTCGGGAATAAAGACCCAGTCGGCCCCACAGGAGAGGGAAGTGACAAGGGCCAGGTATCCACAGTGCCGGCCCATCACCTCCAACACAAAGGTCCTCTGGTGGCTCTGAGCGGTAGTAGTGATGGCATCTGCAATCTGTATGATTCGGTGCAGGGCAGAGTCGGTGCCAATGGTCATATCAGTGCCACAGAAGTCATTGTCAATTGAGCCAACCAGGCCCACGATGTTCAGGTAGCTGGACTTGGTAGCCTTCTCTGCTGTGATCTTGCCTGATTTCTGGAGGTCACTCAACAAGTCACTCCACTCAGAGCGGAAGGTGTCAGCCCCAGTGAGGCTGCCATCTCCCCCAATGACACACAGGTTGGTGATCCCACGCTTCACCAGGTTGTGGGCAGCTCGGAGCCGGCCTTCCCGTTCCCGAAAGTCCTTGCACCGGGCGCTTCCAATCACCGTGCCTCCCAGCTGAAGCATCATCGAGACGCTCTCCCATGTGGCTTCCCGGATGTTATCTCCACCATCCACCAGGCCTTGATAACCCTCATGGACAAAGAAGACACGGGCACCAGTATAGATGCCAACACGAACCACAGCCCTGACAGCAGCATTCATACCTTGGGCATCACCACCAGAGGTTAACACGGCGATGGCTTTGCCGATCCCCAGGGTTTTGGCTGCATGGTGCTCTTCATGGGTCATGATCCACTCTTATAGTCTTCGCTCTCCTCTGCCGGGGCTTCTTTGCAGATTGTCAACCCTATGTGCTTTAAACGGTACATTATCAAAGCAGAATTTACACACCCAAACAATGATCTCCGGTACCTTGAAAAGCTGCACACCTGTATTTAGCAACTGAATTCACATTCGTAAATTGCTTTCAGAGCTATCCATCTACAATTCAGTCTCATTCCTGAATGCCTATGTGAGTCCGACTCTGGTATCAGCAATTATAAATAAGACAGAGCTCCCACTCTGTAATTGGTAAACACAATGCCAGTTTTAATCCAGATATTGAAAGGGGGGGTCAGGAGAGCCCAGGAGAGCAGGACTGCAGCTGTGTGTTCAGCTAGGATGGGTTCATGGCAGCTTTGCCATGTGCTTTCCAGAGCAGACATCACTAATCAATCACAGCATTCTCTCCCAAGGAAGCTGGATCAAGCACAGAATCTTTGTCAGCCTGCCTTGTGTCCAGAAACCAGAAGAAAAATTGGGGGGCTGGGGCAGGACCAGGCTATGTTCACTGGCCAGGAGCAAGGGTGCCCAGACCTTCAGCCATACTGCCATACTCTGGGAGGTTGTGGGACAGCATTGTAGGACTTGTGTTTTTGACAAGAGAAGAAGTCTTTAGTCCCCCAAGTGTTGGGGGAGGAAAGAAAGTTCCTCTGGAGTGAGCGTGAGCAGGTAGGGATGGGTGGGTTGTGGGGAGTGGGGGTACTGCTGAGAAAGAGGCTGAGAATGTGCCGTGAAGCAGCAAGGGATGGGGGGAGCTGAAGATTTGACTGAGGGCATGAGAGTTTTCCAAGCAGAAAACTTGGGGAGGAGCAAAAAATTGAGAGAGAAGACAGTTTCTATGAAGATCCTCCATGGGCAGTTTAAATGTGGGTTGAGAATCTGAGAACCAGTCAGGGATGCAATGATAGATTGGGAGCCCAGCCACAACAGGAATCCCAGGGAGAGTTCTCTTAAGACAGCGGTCTCCAACCTTTTTGACACCAGGGACCAGTTTGGTAGAAGACAACTTTTCCATGGAGCAGGAAGCCAGGGGATGGTTTCGGGATGATTCAAGTGCATTACATTTGTTGTGCACTTCATTTTCTAATCTAATGTCACTGCTGATCTGACAGGAGGTGCCATTGTATAGCCTGAAGGTTGGGGACTCCTCTTTTAAGGGACCTCCACTTGGGAAGACAAGGCCAATGAGTAGAGCCATCAGCCCCCGAAGTGTAATTCCACCTGCAGAGGAGCTGAATGGAGGTGCATGGCTGCAGAAAGGTAACTTGGGTAAGGGTGGGGAAAGGAGGCAAGGAGGCACTTGAATTGGATCTTGAGGGAGCAACAGAACCTGCTTAGAAGCAGAGGATGTGAAATAAGTTGGGGGAGGGCCCCAAAGACCTAACTGAGCCCTAAGAAACAGAGAGAAATGGGTGGGACTAATCAGAAGTTGTGAGGGGGGAGCACTAGGTCTCAATGTGGACAGAATTTAGGAGTGGATGAGTTGGAGTTATGGGTCATCCAAGTACTGAACCACAAATGAGAAGGATGGTGACAGGGAAACTCTTCCTCTACTCACAATACTTCTCCTTGCAGACATGTGGGTTTTCCACAGCAAGAAATTCTTTAATTCTCTGCAGATATCAACTGATGTCCTATGCTTTAGTTAGATTCTAACTACCCAGAATTAACACAGACCCCACAGGTTAAGAGCTCAGTTCCATAAAGCTCTCTGTGTATTATACACCAATCACAAGTAGTGGGCCCTCAGGTAACCCACATTTCTGTCTGGTTTGGCTACCAACTAGGGGTTCCCCTGACCACCTCCTCAGACTTAACAATTTGCTTTAACAGTACACAGAACCCAGGGAAATAATTTTACTTACTATTTCTGGTTTATTGTAAAAGATATTGCAAAGGATACAAATGAACACCTGGATAAAGAGGTACCTAGGCAGAAGCTCCTAAATGTAAGAGCTCCTGTCCCTCCATGAACTTGGTGGCGGGGGGCACTACCTTCCCAGCATATATAGGCATTCCTTAACCCAGAAGTTCTCCAAACCTATTTGTTCAGGGTTTTTATGGAGGTTCCATTATGTAGGCAGATTTGATTAAGTCTTTGGCCCTTGGTGATTAATTCAGCCCCCAGTATCCCTCCCCTCATGGAGGTTGGGTGTGGATTGAAAGCTCCAACCCTATAGTTACATGGTAAGTTTCTCTGGCAACCAGCACTGGTCCTGAAGATAGCATTATCAAGAAATCATCTCATTAGCATAAATTCAGATCTGGTGAAAGGGCTTATTATGAATAGCTCTCGGTTAGTATAGTGGTTAAAAACATGGTCTCGGAGCCAGACAGCCAGAGTTTGAATCTCAGCCCCACCACTTACTGACTGTGACCTTGGTCAGACTCTGGGTTTCCCAGGTGGTGCTAGTGGTAAAGAACCCACTGCCAATGCAGGAGCCCCAGGAGATGTGGGTTTGATCCCTGGGTTGGGAAGATCCCCTGGAGGAGGGCATGGCAGCCCACTCCAGTATTCTTGCCTGGAGAATTCCAGGGTCAGAGGAGCCTGGCGGGCTGTAGTCAGTCGTATTGCAAAGAGTCGGATATGAAGTGACTTAGCCACATGAATCACTAAGATGCTCTTCTCATCCCTACCATTTAGGAAATTCCATGGGCTTTTGGAGCTCTTGTGCCCAGAACAGGGTATGAAAATCAAATATCTATTTCTTGTTATATCACAGTGTCAGTGTCAGAGGACTCAGCCCTGGTCCCAGAGCAGACAGGGAATGTAGAAGGCTCACTTCCATCTAGAACTCTCCTCAGGTGTTCAGCTGGGGTTGTGCCCAGTCAGCCTCTCACCTTGGCCTCCCAAACAGCCCACCTGCTCCTTCATCAATCTTTCTCCCATCAACCCTCCCCCATCAGAGAGGTCTGGTTCTCACTTTTAATCCTCATAGATCTGTCACTTAACTGCATGCCAGGTACTCTGTTGGTTGCAGAGCAGCTCTCAACTCTAGTTGGCACCAACAGAATCATTACATTTCATCTGGCTGCTAGAGACCTGACTTAGATGTCTTGGCTTTCCTAGTGGGTGCCCAGCTGCCTCCTGGATGTCCCCGTTGATGTTAACCTCTACAGATAACCACATGCCATGGAGGAGGCGCCCTCAGGGAGGGCCCAGTGTGCAGGCCTTCCTTTACAATTCCAGCTGCTTTCTGTTCTTCCAGTTTAAGTAGGAAAGAGCCAGCTGGTCCCTCCTTGTAATAAATGCTTCTGTGTGTTTGAAGACAGTAGTTAAGTCATTCTTGAGCTTTCTCATCTCCAAACTAAACAATCCTGGCCCCTGTAACCTTTCTTGGCAAATCTGAAGGCCCATATGCAGAGAGAAAGCAAAACAAAACCATCTGATGGGGGAGGCCTCCTATCTCCAAGCCAGACTGCGTTTTGAAACTCGGTCTTTAATTCCATGTAAATTCAGTAGCTTCTAGCATCTGAGCCAGTGAGAGACCAGGTGCTCAGCAAGCCCCCTCATGCGTTTGGCTGCCAGGCTGTCAGCGCCCGGCTGAGGCTGGCATTTCTCTGTGTTCAGATGCATTGGGAGGATGAAAAGGTACATCCCAGGGAGTGAGCCAGGAATACAGACTGCTGAAACTTCCTGCCTCAAGTCCCTAGGATTTTCTAGAGAGCAGGCAGCCTGCTAGGAAGGCTGCCCTCTGACCCCACAGAAGCCGGCAAGACCGGTTTCCCGGGAACTCTAAGTGGAGCTGGTAACCTTAACCCATTGGCTCTCCCCAGACTTCCTGCTGCTTATTAATTAATTAATTATTTTTCTTTACATTATCGTGTTGGTTTTGCCATACATTGACATGAATCCGCCATGGGTATACATGTGTTCCCCTTCCAGAGCCCCCCTCCCACCTCCCTCCCGATTCCATCCCTCTGGGTCATCCCGGTGCACCAGCCCTGAGCACCCTGCATCAAGCATCAAACCTGGGCTGGCGATTGATTTCACATATGATCATTTACATGTTTCAATGCTGTTCTCCCATATCATCCCACCCTTATCCTCTCCCATAGAGTCCAAAAGACTGTTCTATACATCGGTGGTTTTCTGCAGCTACCTTTTCCAGGAATTCACTAGATGTCTTGGGAGACCCCAGGTTAGTGTGTCCTGTCCTTTGGTTTTGATGGCTGTGGACCAATTGTCCTTTTGGTCTCCAGGGCCCTTTTCTTCCTTCAAAGCCCAGTGTTTAGACCAGGCCCAGCTTCCAGGACACAAGAGTCTTACTACAGGCTCATACCATCACCTAATAAATTCAACACATTTTTCTAAATAAATAAAAAAAGTTATTTGGACAGTGCTCATACTCTGTGTCCTTCTCATTATACCTGGAAGTGGATATGGAGGGGAGGGTCTATTAGGGCATCCCTCTGTCTGTCTGTCTGTCTGTGCTGTTCTTCCTGCTGGCTGCTCAGGCTGTGGGCCCCTGGTTTTGCAGTAACAAAATTTACCCATTTTAAGCATTCAGTAGGATTAAAAAAAATGATTTTATTTAAGTATAGTTGATTTACAACGTTAAATGTACAATGTGTTAATTTCTGCTTACAGCAAAGTGATTATTTTATATATATATATGTATTTTTTCATACTTTTCCAAAATGGTATATCACAGGATATTGAATATAATTCCCTGTCCTGTACAGTAGGACCTTGCTATTTATCCATCCTGTATAATACTTTGCATCTGGAATAACTTTTAGTATTTTTACAGTTGTGCACTCATCACCATGGTAACTGTAGAACATTTTCATCACCCCAAAGTGAAACCTTGTGACGCTTGGCAATGACTCCCTACTCACTTCCCTCCCACGTAGGCAACCATGAATCTACTTTCTGTCTCTACAGATTTGCCTTCTCTTGTCATTTCATATAGATGGAATTGTACAATATGTGGCCTTTTGTGACTGGCTTCCATGACATAATGTCTTCAAGGTTCATCCAAGTTAATGATATTCCATTGTCTGGAGATATTACATTCTGTTTATCCCTTTATCAGTTGGTAGACATTTCATGGGCACATTTTGTGTGTTCAAGCCTCTTTGGATACATAGCTCACAGCGGAATTACTGGGCCATTTGGTAACTCTGTTTCAAGGACTCACCCACTGTTCTCCAAAGTATCTCCAGCATTCTACATTCCCACCAACAATGCATGAGAGCTGCAATCACCCCACATCTTTACCAATACCCTTTATGGTCCATCTTTTTTATTCTAGCAGTCCTAGCAGGTGTGAAATGGGTTTTGGCTTGCATTTCCCTAAGAACTAATGACAAACAGCATATTAAAAAGCAGAGACATCATTTTTCTGACAAAGGTCCATATTGTCAGAGCTATGGTTTTTCCAGTAATCGTGTATGGATGTGAGAGTTGGACCACTAAGAAGGTTGAGTGCCGAAGAATTGATACTTTTGAACTGTGGTGTTGGAGAAGACTCTTGAGAGAGTCCCTTGGACAGCAAGGAGATTAAACCAGTCAATCCTAAAGGAAATCAAGCCTGAATATTCATCGGAAGGACTGATTCTGAAACTGAAGCTCCAATACTTTGGCCACCTGATGTGAAGAGCTGACTCGTTGCAAAACACTCTGATGCTGGGAAAGACTGAAGGCAGGAGAAGGGGACGACAGAGGATGAGATGGGTGGATGGCATCACCGACTCAATGGACATGTTTGAGTAAGCACTGGGAGCTGGTGATGGACAGATAGGCCTGGTGTGCTGCAGTCCGTGGGCTCGCGAAGAGTCAAACACGACTGAACAACTGAACAACAACAAAGAACTAATGATGTGGAGCATCTTTTCCTGGGTTTTGGAGTCTTTGATATATTGATTGCATTTGAATCTTCCAAAGAGGATACAGTAGGCAGTCATTCCTAATGCATGGGACCACATGGTTCATCCTTGGACAGGGCAGCTCCTGGAATGTGAGCTTACAGTGTAGAGCTAGAATGCACTGTTCCAAAGCTGTCTGTGTCCGACAATGTGAGTTTGGGGAACATCTTTGCGGTATTATTTTTACAAGCTTTTCTCAAAGTAAAAAATCCTTAACTCTTAGCTCTTTCACATGGAACTTTGTCAAGGGTAATTTTGACTACAACCAAAAGGGAAAAGAAGGGACTTCCCTGGCAGTCCAGTGGTTAAGACTTCGCTTTCTACTGCAAGAAGTGTGGGTTTGATCCCTGGTTGAGGAACAAAGATCCCACATGCCTCATCATGGCCAAAAAAAGCCCCACATAAAACACAAGGCAATATTGTAACAAATTCAATAAAGACTTTAAAAATGGTCCACACCAAAAAAAAAAAAAAAACAAATCTTAAAAAAAGGGAAGGGCTCCCCTGGTTGCTCAGTGGTAAAGAATCCGCCTGCCAATGGGATCAATCCCATGTCTAGGAAGATGATGCACGCTGCGGAGCAACTAAGCCCCTGCACCACGGCCACTGAACACTTGATCTGCAACCTAGGCCCCACAGCGGCTGAAGCCCACACACCCAGAGACTGCACTCCACAGCAAGAGAAACCCCCACGATGAGAAGTTCTCACACTTGAGTTACAGAGTAGCCTCTGCCAGCTGCGACTGGAGAAAGCCTGAGCAGCAACAAAGACCCAGCACAGCCAAAAATAAATAAATAAATATTTTTTAAAAAAGGGGAAAAGGAGACTAAAATCCATTTCCTTGAAAAATTATACAGATTCTGTTGTTTGATGGAGAGGGTTGAGGAAGTTGGACCCCCGTGTCCCTTCTCGTGGGCACCAGTGGCCAACTCCGCAAGATTGTCCACATGCTTTTGCTTCTGAAATGTTTTGGGCACTGCTGGAGACATGGCAAGGGGCATCTTGGTGGGCAGAGTTGCCTCAGCTTGACTGGGCCTCCAGGTTCCCAGAGGTCACTGCAGGGAGACACGGAGGCATGCCAGTCCCAGCTCTGTCCCAGCTCTGTAGTGATGGGATCCTGGGTGTCCTGGGCTTTACCAGCCAAACAGACCATAGCCAGAATGTCCCCAGTGTTGGAGAAGCGGGGACCGTCTGCTGGTCTGTCCTTTGTTCTGGCGTCTTCTCAGGAGCATCTTCCCTCTCTGTGAACCATGACCTCAGCTGGCCCTGTGAGGGTCCATGCCTCTGATTTCCTGGGCTGTCTCTGCTGATGCTGTGATGATAGGCTTTGATTCTCTGCGGGCACCTTCCTGAAGTCTGCTGTGGTCTCTAGACACGCTACTCATCTTTCCCCACTGTTGACCTGCCTCACAAGCCAGATATGGCCTCTCATCTGAGCCCCATGAGAAGCTGAATTTTTCTCCTTAATATAATTCAAATGTGTTCCTTCTTTGAACATCCAAAACCACAGTAGGAGATTTTTTTTCTTTTTTTTTTTTTTTTAGTAGAAAGATAGGCATGAAAAGGGGGCCATTTGAGTTCTTAAATTTTATAGGCACATCCTTGGCTGAACCTAGAGGCAACTGGTTTTGTGGAGGCAATGACACCTACTTCTCTGGTGATTTTCTTGAGTCACTTCCCACCACATCTATCCTCTCCCTCTGAAAAATTAGCATAATTGGTCAAGCTGGGTTGTCCAGGCCACACTCTTGGACTCCTGCATCAGGGTCCCCTTCTCTTTCTTATCCGTGCCAGGGCAGGAAGGGACCTCAAAGCTTCTACTCCCTCCACCCTCACTGCCGAAAGGGACACATGGCCTCCAGGATAGGGGACAGGCACAGCCCAGAAACCTCGCAAGCCCTGCATTCTTTCATAAAGCAAATTATAAACCTTTTTAATTTACTTTATGACTGCTGTTGGTTATTATAAAATTATAATAATCACTGGGGCTGGTGTCAAGACAGACATGTAGACCAATGGGACAGAGGAATACTGAAATAGATGCACACTTACATGACTGATTTTTTTCTGGCAAAGGCACCAAGGAAATTCAATGTAGAAAGTATGATCTTCAACAAATGGTGCTAGAAAAAAATGGGCAGCCATAAACAAAAAAAGCCCTCAAACTTAATCATTGCTGGACATTATATAAAGAATCAACTTAAAACAGATTACAGACATAAATGTAAGAACTAAGACTACAGAACTCCTAGAAGGAAACATATGAGATATTTTAGTTACCTTGGTTTGGGCGCCAATTTGTTAAAACATATAAAGTATAAATCATAAAATAATCTATTGACTAGATTTATCAAAATTAAAAAAAAAACTTTTGATCTTCATCAGACACTTAAGAAAATAGAAAGGAAAGCCACAGACTGGAGATATTTGCAAAACATACATATGACAAAGGACTTGTACTAAAATTTATAAATAAGTTATTTATAGGACAAATGTAATTTTTTTGAGTGATCAAAAGATCTGAAAAAAATAAAAACTTCAGCAAAGAATAGATAGAGCTGGAAAATAAACACATGAAAAGAGGCTCAACATCATTAGTCACTAGGGAAATGCAAATTACAACCACAATGAGATACCACTAACCCACTTGAGTGGATAAAATGAAAAAGGCTGACCATACCAAATGTTTGCAAGAGTGTGAAGCAATTGGAACAGTCATTCACTGCTGGTGGGAATGGAAAATAGTATGACCACTTTGAAGAGCATTTTGTCAGTTGTGTTTTTTCTTTAAGTTAAAAATATATCTACCACATGACTCAGCCATTCCACCTCTGTTTATTCACACTCCACAAAAAAAAATAAAAGAAATGAGAGCCTATGTTCACACAAAGATTTGTACCCCGATGTTCATAATTGCTTTATTCGAAATGATCAAAAATGGAAAGCAGTCCAGGAAAATCCCAGAGAATGAATAGATTAACAACTTTTGACATATCCATACAATAGAATGATACTCACCAAGAAAGAAAAGGAACAACTGATGTACACGAAAGCATGATTGAATATCAAAATAATTACGCTAAGTAAGAAAAAAAGGCAATAAAAAGTAGATACTATGACTCTAGTTGTATAAAATTGTAGAAAGCACAGCTAATCTTCAGTAAGAGAAAGCAGATTGGTGGTTGCCTTTTGGGTGGAGGGGGTTAGAAAGCTGGAGGAACTACCAAGTGGCAGAAGGAAATGTTTGAGGGTGATGTATGTTATGTTCATTGTCTTAACTGTGATGACAGTTTCAGAGACGTGTAAATATGTCCAAACCATTTAAGTGTACACTTAAATTATATGCAGTTTATTAAGTGGCAATTACACTTTGATAAAGTTGTCACCAATAAAAAGAAAAAAAAAGAGCCCTTATCTTCCAGAGATAGACATTGAATGTTTTACAAACAAAGTTATCTAAGTACTGAAATTTGTTTCAAGATAATATAGGAAGGGGTGTGAAGTAGGTGGTAGCTACAGGGTGACAGAAGATGGACCGCCAAACGATGCAGCTGAGGATGGGCTCCTTTGCCTGTGTGTTCCAAACACTACGTTTAAAAAAGTGCTGACTAGAAAACATGACTTTTACCCTAAGAATGCGGCACAGCTTTCTTTCTTTGTTCAGTCAAAAACCTCATTAGCTTTTATTTAGTTTCATAAAAATGTGTACGGGTGACCCGGTCCAAATGAATTGGTTAAAGCTGATGTGAAACAATGAATAATTAATCAAGGCAGGTCTTTAGGCGGGCTGGATTTTGTCAAAGAAGACACGTGGGGAGAGGCTCTTCAATGAGAGGGGATGAGATCGCTGAAGGGCCACCCTTTATAGTGCTTTACAGATTGATACAGCGCATGTGCACGGAGGTTTGGGGTAATGGAGAGATATGGACAGGGCGTTAGAAGTGAGAGCCGGAAAGGGGGAAGCATCAGTACCCTAGCCCCATGCTCCTGGCTCCTGCTGGATCAGCCTTGCAGCCCAGAGGGGAGGGGAAATTCCAAGCCTGCTAACAATTAGGACAGTGCCCCTCTAATAAAAGGGCCTGTCCATGAAACCTTCTGGAATGCCTGGTGAACTCCCACATTAGATCCTCAGAGACTTTTACTATCTGTGAGGGTTTGAGAACTTGTAACTAAGTAGAGGCATCCAGAAGGGCTTTGTGCTACTTGATGGGTATCCAGGGTGCGGAGTGGAGACCGAGGCACACTACTGCCTCAGAGTCTGTGAGAGCAGCTGAAGACAGTGGGTCAGAAAAGGTATACTGGTCTCTTGACTCTACTCAAACCCACAGAAGTTTGCTTATATGGACCAGGCATATTGATAAGGTTTTCTGACATGTGTTGATAGCATTTGAATTTTTAATTTATGTTGTTTAGTCGTTGAGTCATGTCCGACTCTTTGTGATCCCATGAACTGTAGCCCGACAGGCTTCTTTGTCCATGAGACTTCCTAGGCAAGAATCCTGGAGTGGGTTGTCATTTCCTGCTCCAGGGGATCTTCTCGACCTAGGGATCGAAATGGCATCTCCTATAGTTCTCTCACATTGCAGGCAGATTCTTTACCACTGAACCACTGGAGAAGCCCCTGGATTTGCCATATGTCCCAGCAATTCCACTCTTGCATATATAAGAGAACTGAAAATTTAGCCACAAGAACTCTTGTGCATGGATATTCGTAGCATATTCTTTATGATAATATCCATCAACTGGTACACGAATAAACACAATAATGGGATTCAACATTCAACTATAGAAAGGAATGAAGTATTAATGCATGCTAAGGTATGGATGAACTTTGAAAGCACATCGCTGAGTGAAAGAAACTGTTCTCAAAAGTCCATATAATTTATGGTTCCATTTATATGATATGCTTAGACAGACAAATCCACAGAGACGGAAAGTAGATAAATGGTTGTCAGGAGTTGAAGGAGACAGAGATGCAGAATAACTGCTAATCGTGCTGGGTTTCTTTGGGAAGTTATGCAAATGTTCCAGAACGAGAGAGTGGTGATGGTTGATGTGTGTATGTGTGTTAGTTGCTCAGCCGTGTCTGACTCTTTGAGATCCCAAGGACTGTAGCTTGTCAGGTTCCTCTGTCCATGGGACTCTCCAGGCAAGAATTCTAGCGTGGGTAACCGTACCTTCCTCCAGGGGATCTTCCCAACCCAGGGATCAAACCCAGGTCTCCTGCATTGTGGGCAAATTCTTTACTGTCTAAGCCACCAGAGAAGCCCTGGTTGCATAACCTTGTGAATATACTAAAAGCCACTAAACTGCACATGTTAACGGGGTTAATTTTATGATATGTAAAGTGAAAGTGAAAGTTACTCAGTCGTGTCCAACTCTTTGGGATCCCATGGACTATACAGTCCATGGGATTCTGCAAGTCAGAATACTGGAGCAGGTAGCCTTTCCCTTCTCCAGGGGATCTTCCCAACCCAGCATCAAACCCAGGTCTCACGCATTGTAGGTGGATTCTTTACCAGCTGAGCCACAAGGGAAGTGCAAGAATACTGGAGTGGGTAGCCCATCCCTTCTCCAGAGGATCTTCCTGACCCAGGAATTGAACCAGGGTCTCCTGCTTTGCAGGTGGATTCTTTACCAACTGAGCTATCAGGGAAGCCCATGATACGTAAAATATATCTCAATTTTCTAAAAAAAAGGGAATGTGACCTAATGATTCAAATTTCAAGACATAAAAGAGTCAGCAATGACAAGTCATCCCTCCTCTGGGAGCAGCTACCTGTCACCCCTGCAGCCCCTAGGATCCATGCTGACCAAGGACCCGGTTTTCTAGTGTTCGTGTTGTTGCCTTATGCACAGCCTTTTTATATTATGCTCACTGCTTTCCAGTTTGCTTTTTCCTTGGTTCTAATCTACTAGTCCCTTATATTTTTTTTAATTTTTTCATTGGAGTATAATTGCTTTACAGTGTTGTATTAGTTTCTGCTGTACAACAACATGAATCAGCTATGTATACATATATCCTCTCTCTCGAGCCTCCCTCCTCCCCAGTCCCATCCCTCTAGGTCATCACAGAGCACCTAGCTGAACTCCTTGTGCTATACAACAGCTTCCCACTGGCTAGCTACTTAATACACATGTGTACTAAGTCGCTTCAAGTCGTGTCTGACTCTGTGCGACCCTGAGACTGTAGCCTGTTAGGTTCCTCTGTCCATGGGATTCTACAGATGAGAATACTGGAGTGGGTTTCCATGCCGTCCTTCAGGGGACATTCCTGACCCAAGGATCAAACCTGCATCTCTTACATCTACTGCATTGGCAGGCAGGTTCTTTACCACTAGCGCTACCTGGGAAGTCCATTTAATACATGGTAGTGTATATATGGGACTTCCCTGGTGGCTCAGATGGTAAAGAATCCCCCTGCAATGCCAGAGACCTGGGTTCGCAGACCAGCACAGCACACACTGTATATGTGTCAGTGCCAACTCTCCCAACTTGCCCTCCTCTCTCCTTCCCTTATATTAGACATACTGGACAATCCGCTGCAGGTGACTATGTCCTGCAGAGTAACATGAGACAGCCATCTATAATGGTGACGATTATATTATATCTCGAGCATCAGTAAACAGTCTTTATCAAGCCCAGACCAGATAATCTGGTCAGGAGCTTGAATTAAATTTGGTCTCATCTGGGCTGATTGAATCTGGGTCTTGGCCAGGACACCCCGGGGCTTGCCTGGGATTTTGTTTTCAGCAGAGTTTGAGGTTATATGATTTTGGGTAACAATGTGCACAGTCAAATGAGTCTCTACTCTTCAGAACATTTTTGTTCCTGAAGGCTTATGAGGGAACTGCCAGATTGAGTTAAATGAATCAAGAGACCGACCTGCCTTGGGCCACAGTAAGCAAAGAGCAAACATGCAATTGAGAGCCACCTTCAGCTGGCTACTTACAGTTACCTGGCCTGGATGCCCACAGACCTGTCAGGTCAGGAGAGCTGGAACCGCAGGTACATGCACAAAGTTCCCCACTCGCTCTCCTAGGGATCAGATTGTTGATATTGTGCTGGATCCCTTAACCCCTTTAAGAATTGAGGCCTTGGACTTCCCTAGTGGTCCAGTGGTAAAGAGTTCATCTGCTAACACAGAGGACACAGGGTCGATTCCAGATTGGGGGACTAAGATCCCACATGGTGCAGGGCAACGAAATTCGCTGCAACTACTGAGCCCAAGCACTACAGTGGCTGAAACTCATTCAGCCTAGAGCCCACGCTCCACAACAAGAGAAGCCACAGCAATGAGCAGCCTGCACCACGAGAGAGTAGCCCCTACGTGCTGCAACTAGAGAAAGTCTGTGAGCTGTGACAAAGACCCAGCACAGCCAAAGATGAATCAATACATACATTGATCAATTTTTAAAAAAGAATTGAGGGGACTTCCCTGGCGGTTCAGTGGTTAAGGCCTTGCCTTCTAACACAGGGGGTACAGGTTCACTCCCTAGTCAGGGATTTTGGGGCCAGAAAAACCCAAAATGTTGTAACAAATTCAATAAAGACTTAAAAAAAAATGGTCCACATCAAAAAAAAAAAATTGAGGTCCTGTGGCCTGTTTTGTCCATTTGTTCATTAGTAGAGTAGAAATTTCTCTATAAAAAGGACCAGTGAGCTTGAATGGGATTAGTTGTCCCCTCTGCAGTTTTGCTTCTGTTGGTCCTGAAAGTGCTTCTACGCAGAGTCCCCAGATGTCTCATTCTTTATGAAGTGAGGACATGTACTCTGAGTGGTTCTCTCATCACGGTTCCCAGTCCCTTCCCAGGGGTGATCTCTCTGTGCCCTGATGCACCTGTGTCCATAGTAAGCGTGACTGCAGGTCACTCGTGTTAGAGCTGATGAAGCCCCACAGATGAGGAATGCAGGAGCTCCCTCCAGGCCTGGGCAAGAGGCATGGAAGGGGACAGGTCAAAGATGCTGTGGGGCTGTAAAGCTGGAGAGGCTGAATCCATCAAGGAGGCACCAAATACCAAGAGAACCTAACCCCAGCTTTGTGGAGAAGATCCACTGCAATGAGGCACCCAATGTGCTTAGAACAGTCGCTACTCAAGAAATGTTGGCCTTAGCAGGTGAAGAGTAGAGTCAAATAGCTATTTGCAAAAGAGGATGTCCATTGAGGAAACTATTTTGCAGAAACCACAGAGACCATCTGGTCTTGGATTAAGGGTTTGATGAGGGCTCAGGGCAACTGCTGTTGGGGCTGCAACAAGGAATCCACAGGAAAGAAACCAACAGCTCAGCAGCTGCAAGAAATGCCCACTTGAGGGTAGAGAATCCTGGTGGTATGAGCATGGCCTATTGGTGAGTGATTCTCAGAACTCTTGGAGAAGGAAATGGCAACCCACTCCAGTATTCTTGCCTGGAGAACTCCATGGACAGAGGAGCCTGGTGGGCTACAGTCCGTGGAGTTGCAGAGAGTTGGACACGACTGAGCAACTAACACTCTCAGACCTCTAGAGTTCTTACCCATCAGGTGGGCATAATTATAATGCCTAACTCATAAGATCACTACAGTAATATGTGTAAAGGCTGAGTCCTTTGCCTTATACAAAATGTTGTTTGTTATTTAGGTGTTAAGTCATGTCTGACTCTTCCAAGAGTTGTAACCCACCAGGCTCCTTTTGTCCATGAGATTTCCCAGTCGAGAATATTGGAATGGGTTGCCATTTGCTTCTTCACAACAACATGAGTGTGCGGTAAATGGTGGTAGGGGTGGAGGTGATGTTTCTCGGAAGATTTTATGAGACTCCTTGTAGGGCAGACTCAGTCTGTTGGGCAGGTGTTTTGAGCTCGTGTGGGTAAAAAGCAAGGGCTGGCGTGTAGGCTTTAGAGGAGCAGAGAAGCTGCTGTGATTAAGAGAGGAGGGACTCGGTTTTCCTGGGTCGAGGATGGGAATTCCAGGAGGAGGAGCATCAAGGATGACGTCTCAAAAGAGAAAGAACTTTGGGAAAGAAATTTATTCATCAGGGAACTTGGGGGACTTTGAAGTCTGTGAGGTTAACCCTTTCCTTGCGTTAGTTCCTCAGCATCATCTGTCAAGTCTATGCACCTCACTAAGAAAAAGTGGACTCTGGTTATCTCAAAGAGAGGTTGAGTTCTGAGTTCACTTAGGTGATGAAAACCAGACTGACCCATAGACACAAGATCCAGAAGCTAGGGAACTGCTGACATCTGGGGTATATTTTTACTGTTACGATCATGGCAAAGCTAGAAGAGGGCTCAACGGTTGGGACCAGGAGATGCAGATGTGGGCTAAGAGCATGGCTGGGGAGGTGGGGAGGGAAGAAACCCAGTGACTGTACGTTCCTTGAACAAATCCCCAAAAGGAATCTAGGAAGAAGAAAGATGGTTTAAACCTCAGAGGAAGCAAGAGGAACATGGGGTCCAAACAACAAACAGACAGCCCCTCCCCATGTCGTGGAGGTGACTGTGTCTGAGAATCTTGGTCTTGGGCTGTAACTGAGCAGGATCCTATGAGACCTTCTAGAGCAGCCACTTCCTCCATATCTTCTACTTTAGCTCCGCTCTGAAGGACCTGGAAACTGTATCTGATGCACATTTCCTGAGTTGTTTTACAATGGTAAAACCATCACCCAAGGGAAGAAACTAACTACTTGATAATCGTGAGTACTAGCCTCCAGACCTACTGGCACCTAAGGCTTGATAATGCTCCTGTGACACTGCCCTGTTATCTCACCATCAACCAATCGGAGTTGTGCAGGAGCTATCACACACCCTTGGATGCCCCTCCCTCACTTGGCCTTTAAAAATGCTTTGCTGAGGGGACTTCCTTGGCGGTCCAGTGGTTAAGACTTCACCTTCAAACACAGGAAATGTGGGTATGCGGGTTTGATCCCTGGTGGGGGAGCTAAAAAACCACATGCCTCTTGGCCAAGAAAACCGAAGCCAAAACATAAAACAGAAGCAAAATTGTAACAAATTCAATAAAAAACTTTTAAAAATTATTTATTTAAAAAATGAAGACTTTAAAAAATTGCTTTGTTGAAACCCATCAGGGAGTTTGAGCTTGCTGAGCACTGGCTGTGCTTCGTACCCAGCAACAAATGCTGCATTTTCCTTCATCACAACCTGGCGTCAGTAAATTGCTTTCACTGTGTGTGGGTGAGAAGACCCAAGTTTGGTTCCATAACAGGGTGAGGCGTGGACAACCTTGGACGTGGGTCAGGAGGCGCCGCAGGCGGTCAGACTGCACTTCTTTTTCTTGTGGTGGTCTTGGAAAGGGGCCACATTCCTTAAGCTCTAGTGGCTGAACTAGTCTTTGCACATTAATGATGTAAGGTAAGCTGACTCTGATGCCTGAAGAATCAACTGGCACATAAACAGTTTAGGGAAGAGGTTCCAGGGGTAAGAAGTGCTGGTGGGGTCTGATTGTCAGGTTTATGGTCCCAGATGAGAAGCATTTATTGGGGCCTACTGTGTGCTGAGCATCATCCACTTGTTTCCATGTTGGAAATGCTGACTAGGGCTTCCCTCATAGCTCAGCCGGTAAAGAATCTGCCTGCAATGCAAGAGACCAGAGTTTGATCTCTGGGTCGGGAAGACACCCTGGAGAAGGAAATGGCAATCCACTCCAGTATTCTTACCTGGGAAATCCTATGGACAGAGGAGCCTGGCGGGCTACAATCCATGGGTCACAAGAATCGGACATGACTTAGCAACTAAATCACCACCACAGAGTTATAGGTTCCACATACAGAAAATGGTCTAAGATGCCTGGGATATGACCTTTCTCCTTTTTTTTACCTCCTTGTATTAAAGCTTATTTATAATTCCCTCAACATTAATGTATAGGCTTTCCAAGTGGCTCATCGGTAAAGAATCTGCCTGCCAACGCAGGAGACACAGGTTCGATCCTTGGGTTGGGAAGATCCCCTGGAGGAAGACATGGCAACCCACTCCAGGATTTTTGCCTGGGATATTTCATGGACAGAGGAGCCTTTTTGGCTACGGTCCATAGGGTCACAAAGAGTTGGACAGGAGAAGTGACTAAGCATGCACACAACATTAATTTTACCAAAGAGGCATTTGGTTTAGCCAAAAACAACACGAAACTGCATATACTCTTGTCAGTCTGAGACTGGAAAGTCAAATGTGACCTTTTACTATGATTTATTATATTTCCCCATCCCAGCCCCACTGGTCCATGAAGAGAATCTGGTTGGTAGCTGTTTTTTTCTCAGTTGTACCCTGACCACAATCTGAACTATATCCAATAATGTTGGTAAGATGATTTTAAATTATATTGTCTCTAACTTTGTTTTATTAAGGATGCCATGGAATCTCTGACCCTAGACTTGTCTTTTGATTTGGAAAGAGCCAACTGTGCTTTTTGTGAAAAACCTCAAATTCTTACTGGACCCATGGATGGAATTTTAAGCGATAGTGTTAAAGAACCTGCCTGCCAATGCAGGAGATGTAAGAGGCTAGGGTTCGATCCCTGGGTCAAAATGCCTTTTTATCAGGTTGCAGAAGTTCTCTTCTACTTCTGATTTTCCAAGAGTTTTTATTATGAATGAGTGTTGAATGTTTTTGTACCCATCGAAATAATTATATAATTTTTTCATCATTCTGTTAATTGGCTAATTACACTGATAATTTTTTCCTAATATTAACTCAACTTTCCATTTCTGGTATGAAGCTTTCCTAAGTATGATATATTATACTTTTAATACATGACTAGTTCAAGTTGCTAATATCTCATTTAAATTTTTTTCACCTGTGTCCCTTTCACTTTTTTCTAATGCCTTTTCAAGTTTTATATTAGAATTTTGCTAACCTCATAAAATAAGTTGGGAAGTATTTTTGCCTCCTTTGTTCTCTGAAAGAGTTTGTGAAAGGTTTGCAGTATTTCTCTATTAAATGTTAGAACTAATGAAGCTATCTTGAGTAAAGTTTTCTTTGTGGAACATTTTTATAATAAATTCTTTTTCCTAAATACAAGGTTATTTAGATTTCTATTTTATCATATCTGAGTTACATTAAGTTGCATTTTTCAAAGAATTTGTCCATTTCACCTAAGTTGTCAAATTTTTTGGTTGGCATAAAGGTTTTTAAATAATATTTTCTTACCATTCTTTCAATATCCATGGAGTTTTCAGTGTTGACCTCTCTTTTATTCTAACGTTGATAATCTTCTTTCTCTCTCCTTTTTTGGTTGATCTAACTAGAGTTGATCTTTTCAGTGAATCAACTTTTGGCCTTATTAGTCTTCTTTATTCTTTATTTTCATATCATCTATTTCTGTTATTATCTCTTTACTTCTACCTACTTTAGGTTTACATTTTCTTCTTTCTTTACTCATTTTTTAGACTCTCAAATTAGAAGGTGAAGTCATTGTTTTTGACCTTTGTTCTTTTCTAATGTACATATGTAAAACTTTGGGCTTCCCAGGTGGCGCTAGTGGTAAAGAATCTGCCTGCCAATGCAGGAGACACAAAAGACTTGGGCTTAATCCCTGGTTTGGGAAGATCCTGGGGAATAAGAAATGGCACCCCAATCCAGTAATCTTGCCTGGAAAACCCCGTGAGTAGAAGAGCCTGGAGGGTTACAGTCAGTAGGGCCACAAAGAGTTGGATACAACCAAGCCACTGAGCACACACATGCACACACATAAGACTATAAATAGCCCTCTAAATTTTGCTTTAACTACAGTTCATGAATATTACTATGCTGTATTTTCATTATTATTTTGTTCAAAAGTTTTCCTAATTTTTCTTTGGGGTTATTTAGAAGCGTGTCATCTGATTTCCAAGTATCTAGGGGCATCCTAGATTTCTTGAGATTGATTTCTAATTTGATCCTATTGTGGACAGTGAAAATGCTCTGTAGGATTTCATTCTTATTCTGTTTATCAAGACTTATTTTGTGGCCTAACGTATGGTTTCTCTTGACAAAAGTATCTGAAAAGAATGTGAATTCTTCAGATGCTGGGTGTAGAGTTCTATAATTATTAATGGGTCAAGGTGGTGATGCTTTTGAACAGATCATCTATGTCATCACTGATTTTAGGCCTAGTTTTTCTATCAATGACCGAGGTGAGGTTAACATTTTCAACTATGCTGGTGGTATTTTCTACTTCTCTTTTTAACTCTGCCATTTTTGCTCTGGTATTTTGAAGCTCTGTTGTTAGACCCATATATCATTAGCATTGTAGTATCTTCCTGTAGAACTGATGACTGTCATTAGGGCATGTCTCTCTCCATGTATGGTAGCACTCTTTGCCCTGAAGTTAACTTCATCTGATATTGATACAGCCACTCCAACACTCCACTCCACCTACTATGCTCATGGTATTTTTCCATTCATTCTTTCAATGTACTTGTTTTTTTCTGTTTAAAGTGTACTTCTTATTATCCATTCTGACAATCTCTGCTTCTCATTGGACTTTTAATTATTGATATTTTTGGAGACAGGTCTTCCATTTTACTATTTATTTTCTGTTTGCAGCCTTTAATTTCCACTCTTATTTTCTTTTAAAATTATTTAATAGATTTTAAAATTACTTCTTAATGTATCTATTGATTTTTTAGCTTTACTTTTTTGCATTTTTTAAACCATTTGCCTATAGATTACAATGTATTTCCTTTCCTTTTGCAATCTGTGAGAGTTAAAGTTGTACCACTTTACATAAACTGTAGAACCTGACAATCACATAGAGCCATTTACACTCAGTCATTCTTTACACTATAAATTTCATATACACTACATAATTATAAATCTCACAAGATAGCATTATAAATTTTTCTTTAGTTAATCATATGTGGTTTAAATAAAGAGGAAAAAAAAAGTCTTTCTTACTTATCCTGAAATTCACCATTTCCAACAGTATCATTTCTTTTCAGCCAGAACTTCTTTGGTTTTTATTACTGTGCAGTTCTCCTGATGATGCATTGTCTTAGTTATCTGAATTGTTTTTAATTTGTCTTTATTCTTGAAGGATATTTTCACTGTGTATGAAATTCTGGGTTGACAATTCACTTCTTACAGCAATTTAAGGATGTTATTTCACTGTCTCCTGGTCCCTGTTGTTTCTTAAAAAATAAAAAAAAAAAACATTATTTATTTGACTGCCCTGGGTCTTAGTCATGGCACTTGGGATCTTAAGTTGCAGCACGCAAACTCTTAGTTGTGTCATGTGGGATCTAGTTCCCCTACCAGGGATTGAATCTAGCCCCCTGCAATGAGAGCACAGAGTCTTAGCTACTGGGATCTGCTGTTTCTGATGAGAAGTTAGCAGGAACTGCAAGAGAAGGTTGGTTCTGTTGCCCACAGGAAGCCGTGTTTACATACATATGTGAATTCACACACCAGAAAGAATCTATTATCTTTGCTGACAATGATGTGCAGCATTTAAAACTCTATGGTCAGACCCAGTTCTCGAAAAATTTAGACCTAACTTAACTCTGGCCCAGTAAAAATTTTAGTTGGAAATTAAAGTTTTAGCCTAGGAGCTATTTTCCAAAGACCTTTAAGGCTTGTCAACAATGACAATGATAATAATGGTGAGCATGGTAATAGCATCATCGCCAATAGCTGCTCCAACCTAGTGATCCCATAATATGTGATCACAGGTTCTCTCCATCATCTCAACAACCCATTTTGCAGATGAAGAAACAGACTTATTGGTGAAGTAAGTCCAAAAGAGAAAAACAAATATCGTAAATTTATGCATATATATGGAATCTAGAAGAATGGTATAGACGAACTTATTTGCAAAGCAGAAATAGAGACAGAGAACAAACATGGATACCAAGGGGGGAAGGGATGAGTTGAGGGAGTAATATTGACATATATACACTACTGCATATGCTTCCCGGGTGGCTCGGATGGTACGGAATGTGCATGCAATTCAGGAGACTCAGGTTCAATCCCTGGGCCAGGAAGATTCCCTGGAGAAGGGAATGACTACCCATTCCAGTATTCTTGCCTGGAGAATTCCATGGACAGAGGAGCCCGGTAGGGTATAATCCGGGGAGCTGCAAGTGTAGGACACAACTGAGCGATGACACTTCCACTTCCTTTACTTTCACTGTGTATAAGATGGATAACTGATGACAACCCACCTTATAGCACAAGGAATTATACTCAGTGCTTCATAGGGATGTAAACGGGAAGGACATCCAAAAAAGGGGATCTATGTGACCCCATGGACTGTAGCCCACCAGGCTCCTCTGTCCATGGAGTTTTCCAGGCAAGAATACTAGAGTGGGTTGCCATTTCCTTCTCCAGGGGATCTTCCTGGACCAGGGATTGAACCTGTTTCTGCTGCATTGGCAAGTGGATTCTTTACTGCTGAGCCACCAGGGAAGCCCCCAAATCCTCGGATTACAGAAAGAAGAAGCAGCAGCAGACTCCGTGAACATATGATCTCTGCTCATGACTAATGGAGGCAGGATTCAGTCAGTGTGGTCCTAGAGCACCCCTCCCCCCCCACCCCCCACCCCTTTTTTCCCCTGTACCACAGTACTGGCCCCCTGGGCTGGGATGTTACCTCAGACCACAACCGCACAATGACAGCCATTTCCTCCAATGGGCCTGAGGATATTGTGTTTTTTTTGCTTTATTTCTCCACCTCACAAGGGGCCTGTTTCATGACTCAGAGGTCCTGTGTTGTAGCTCTGAGAGTGGGTTACCACCTGGAGGTGTCCTGGGCAGAGGACTTGATCCAGCTCCTTTCTCTCTAAACCCCAGATCTCAGCCACTGGGTGAAAACTCCACTCTGGGACCCCAGCTATAGCCCTGGGGGAAAGGGGAGAAAACAGCAGGGAGTACGCTGGAAAGAGGAGAGTGAAATAGTTGGCTTGCATGCATGCTAAGTCACTCAGTCATGTCCGACTCTTTGTGATCCCATGGACTGAGGTCCGCCAGGCTCCTCTGTCCATGGACCTCTCTAGGCAAGAATACTGGAGTGGGTTGCTTTGCCCTCCTCCAGGGAATCTTCCTGACACAGAGATTGAACCCATGTCTCTTATGTCTTCTGCACTGGCAGGTGGGTTTTTTTTTTATCACTAGCACCACCTGGGAAGCCACTATAGCTGGCTTAACACTCAACATTCAAAAAACTAAGATCATGGCATCTGGCGCCATCACTTCATGACAAATAGAAGGGGGAAAAAGTGAAGCAGTGACAGGTTTTATTTTCTTGGGCTCCAAAATCACTGTGGCCAGTGACTGCAGCCATGAAATCAAAAGATGCTTGTTCCTTGGAAGGAAAGCCATGACAAACCTAGACAGTGTATTAAAAAGCAGAGACATCACCTTGCCCACAAAGGTCCATCAGGTCTAAGGTATGGTTTTCCAGTAGTCATGTATGGATGTGAGAGAGATGGACCATAAATAAAGCTGAGCATCAAAGAATTGGTGCTGGAGAAGACATCTGAAAGTCCCTTGGACAGCAAGGAGATCAAACCAGTCAGTCCTAAAGGAAACCAACTCTGAATATTCACTGGAAGGACTGTTGCTGAAGCTAAAGCGCCAATACTTTGGCCACCTGATTCGAAGAGCCGATTAATTGAAAAAGACCCTGATACAGGGAAAGATTGAAGGCAAAAGGAGAAGGGGGTGGCAGAGGATGAGATAATTGGATGGCATCACCAACTCAGTAGATGTGAATTTGAGCAAATTCAGGAGAGAGTGAAGGTCAGAAGAGCCTGGCATGGGGTCCATGGGGTCACAGAGTTGAACACAGCTTAGTGACAGAACAACAAGTTGGGCTAAGCTTCAAGGTTTAGATGTGAAAGGTAGTTAGTTTATATGGCTAGAGTAACCCCTCCAGGGTCCTTGAGGCTGGTCAGAAACCCTGATTGTGCTGGGAACATCTGAGTTGCAGTCCCCTCAGATATGACTGAGACAGGAGCTTTGGTAAACATGTCCCTGAAGAGCTTGCTCATTTCTTGGAAAAGGGATTTCCAGAGAGTTCTCAGAGCACATAAATAGCAGGGCCACGCAGACAAAGGTAATCATTCAAGGAATAGAGAAGTATGTTCTCAAAGATTACACTCCTAGCCAGAGTTGTGGTTCAGAAAGGGGATTTTATATTGTTGTTGTTGTTGCTTCAGTTTTGGCCTCAGGAAAGATGTGCCGGACTGCTGCCAACAGTCTCTCGACAGTGAGAAGGGGTGTGTCTCACAGTGGTGGGTAGAGACATAGAAACACACAAAGGACCCTCCCAGCCAGTCTTGGGGTGCACTTAACGGAGCCCTGGTTTGAGTGAAGAGCATTTCTGTTTAGAAGCAAGTATCTGGAGATGTTTCTATGTTACAGGTCATGACTCGTAATGCAGTTTTCTGCCCCCTCCTTCCAGCTTGGATTGCCATGCATGTTTGATAAGCCTTGAGATGAACTCTCTCAACTCTGGGCATGTTAACACCCAAAGTGAGAGGGAGCGCTAACGTGGCCAGGAGCACTTGGAGGTGAAATCCTCAGATCCTCTCAGATCCTCTTGCCTTGTTGGATTCCTAGGTTAATTTCCGCACTTCATCAATGGTCTACGCCAGGCTGCCTTCCACTACACGCCATATTCTGGGCCATGCCCCGTTGACAACCTGCTTATTTCCACTAATTGCTAATGGGAGCCAAAGTCAGAAGAGCAAAGAATCAGTAAAGTTCCTGTGAATGTGTTATAGTCCAACTTCACCTCTCCAAAGGGCTCCGTCCCAGGTGGCCATTCCTACTGTCTGGGAAGCCAGATCTCAGAGAACAGAGAGATGTGATTGGAGATGACCCTCCCTGTGCTTCGTGGGCAGCCACTGAACCACAAAATGTGCCTGCAGGGAAAATCTCATTTGGGGAACAAAGAGGCTAAAGTTCTTTATTTTGAAAATAGAGAACAATCTTCCTCATGCCCCTCTTCCTCCCTTCCAACCAGAGCATTGGCCCTTCTTTGCCAAATATGAAGAGTTAGTGAAATTTGAGGGACATCTGGGTGATGATTAAAAAACAGCTGGAGAATAAACTCTCATCTCTGAACTATGAGTTTCTAAATGGTGAAGGCGGCTACTCCCCAGGGCAGAGACCAAGCCTTGCCTTCATCCATGGAATGCCCTCAGTGCACAAGAGCGCGAAGCTCCTGATGGATGGAAGTAGCCAGTGAGGGAGGAGCAAGAAGAGGAAAGGAAAGAAACGAAATATGGATTTGCCATTCTCTGTTGTTGAACTCTGTGGAGAGAACCAGTCTGCCTGCCTTCTACCACCTCCAACCACACACCACACACACACACACACACACACACACACACACACTCTCACACTCAAACACTCACCCTGCACTCTGGCCCCGTGGCTCCTGTTTGGAATCTGAAAGCCCGCCTGCATCAGGCGGTGCTGAACTGGTCACCAAGTCATCTGAATCTATGACACAGCAAGGGGCACAGGAGATTTAGGGACATGACGATAAGACCACCTCGAGGCAGGTGATGACAGGGTAGAGATCCACTCTGAAGTCTGGGGCACGGAGGCTCAGGCAAGGGGTGGACTGGGCTTTACTGACCTTGTGTATGGTGTTCTTCTCCCTGGGCAGCAGCTCGTTCAAGGGGTTTACAGGTTGGGTCTAATTAGATCTCTTGTTCATGTTCTAGATTGAAGGGACAGCATATGATGATTTTGTTGTTGTTGTTGTTTAGTGGCTAAGTGACATCTGACTCTTTTGCAACTCCATGGACTGTAGCCCACCAGGCTTCTCTGTCCATGCAATTTCCTAGGCAAGAATACTGGAATGGATAGCCATTTCCTTCTCTGAGGGATCTGCCTGACCCAGGGATTGAACCCATGTCTCCTGCATTGGCAGGCAGATTCTTTGCCACTGAGCCACAGGGAAGCCTATGATGATTTTAAGATTAACTGTGTAGATAACTTTTTGGATCAGGAGTTTTGTAAGCAGTGTTTTGATCAACCTTTAGGAATGTCAAGAGAATAGTTACAAGTATCTATTTAACTGGTGAGAGAGTGACAAGTTCATATTTAAAATAAGACAAGAGTTTGGAAATGCTTTTCCCATCTTCCCATTCTTTACAGCGCTGATTCTTTAACGTCTGAGCTACCAGGGAAGCCCCTTAGTGACCCTGTCAGCATCTAAAACTAACCTTCTCTGAGGATGTTGGAGCCAATCGTTCTTTCCCAGGTACGACTCTGTGCTTCAAACTAAACTGTTCAAAATTATTAAGCAAATTGGTGTCCTCTAATGTGAAAAGCTTTATGAGAATTTCACTCTAAAGTGACTTCCTCTTCTGCAATGAGCTCAGAAACCCAAGCCAACCTGGTCGTAGATTTGAATATATCTCAAAAGCAACTGGGGTGTGGCTCAGTGTGTGTTGACAAGCTCACTGTGAAGGTGACCAGTGTCTTAGCAAGTCTGGACTTGAGGGCTGGACCTCTTAAGCCTGGAAAGGCCAACAGAGGTTGGCTGGGCCCATTGTCATCCATAGGCTGAGACTCTGCAGGCCCAGGGGACAGCAGGCTGCCCAAGGCTAGAGAGCAGAGACCACTAGACTGAGGCCCAACGCACTCTTGACTCAAAGCCTCTTCCCAGGGCTTGCCCTTCCCCCTAAATATATGTGCCCAAAATTGTCACCAGATCTCAGGAAAGCACTAACTTGGTCTGCAATAAACACTAGCCCCACAGTACACCCAGTCATTATCAGATGGCCAATTCTCCTCTAGGTCTTGTGGCTTTCTTGGGGTTTTCTTGGGTGTCTCCCTCCCAAATCTTTCCCCTTTCCTTTGATTATACTCACACAAACATTCAGCTTTGTAGCCCTTATGCATTCACAAACATCACTCAGGTTACCCACATGGACTGCCTGGCAGGGTCCGCTCTGCAGCTGCCTGTCAGCTATTGTCCAAGGTCCATCCGCAGCTGCCCCCAGCACATCCAGTGGCTCTACCTTCTCCTCTCTCTGCCCCACTCCTCTCCTGGGAAGATCTATGTGAGGATCCCAAGGGAGGAGACCTGAGGTCTAGATGGATGACATAATCCCTTTAAGTCTTACAAAAACAACCTTGTGGCTCTTGGCTCTCCCAGTCTCTCATTTTGGTTGCTTCGAGGCACCGGGCAGCAGGCCAGGGTGCCCAGCCCCAGCTTAGAGACTTGCTGAGCTCCAGGGAGCATCGGCAATGCTGCTACCCGCTCCCTCCCTGGCCCAGGACTCTGGCCCGCAGAAACTGAAGGCAGGCCCCGAAACTTCCCCGTGTGCCTCCCAAAGTCTGCAATTGCTTAAGCACACACTGCTTCGTACTGACTTCCCCTTCCCATCTTTGTGTGTTTTGACTGATGAGCTGACTTCACGTAACTTGATGTTAGAAAGTGACTCAGGTGTGGCTCTAGTCCTGGCAAAGAGCAGGTCCCATAGCAGGCTGAACGCCTATTATCCTGAATCACTTGAAAGAGAAGTGAGGTGTCTTGAAGACAAGATACTGAAGGGTGCTGAATTTGGGTGGACTCCGGGAGTTGGTGATGGATAGGGAGGCCTGGCGTGCAACGGTCCATGGGGTTGCAAAGAGTCAGACACAACAGAGCAACTGAACTGAACTGATGAGTGAAAAAGTCCAAATATTCATAAGGAGTGGAACAGATCAACGAATCACAGCATATTCCCACAACAAAATACTTGTTATTCAGTTGCTAAGTCATGTCTGACTCTGCAACCCTATGGACTGTTGCACACCAGGCTCCCCTGTCTTCCATCATCTCCCACAGTTGGCTGAAACTCATGTCCATTGAGTCAGTGATGCCATCCAACCCACTCATCCTCTGTCGTCCCCTTCTCTTCCTGTCTTCAATCTTTCCCAGCATCAAAGTCTTTCCCAATGAGTCAGCTCTTTGCATCAGGTGGCCAAAGTACTGGAGCTTTAGCTTCAGCATCAGTCCTTCCAGTGAATATTCAGGCTTGATTTCCTTTACAACTGCCTGATTTGATCTCCTTGCAGTCCAAGAGACCCTCAAGAGTCTTTTCCAACAGCACAGTTGGAAAGCATCAATTCTTCTGTGCTCAGCCTTCTTTATGGTCCAACTGTCACATCCGGCTTTGACTAGATGGACCTTTTTTGGCAAAGTGATGCCTCTGCTTTTTAATACATTATGTTTTCATAGTTTTCCTTCCAAGCAGCAGGCATCTTTTAATAATGGTATAGATTTAGGTTTAGTTGTTCTGTGTCTGTATCTCCAGTTACACCAGCACTGTGTTTTGAAATGGTTCCTTTTAATCCATTGAATTCCCTTTGCACCTTTTGACAAAAATCAGTTGGCCAGGGCTTCCCTGGTGGTCCAGTGGTTAAAAATTCACCTTGCAATGCAGGGTACACTTGTTCAATCCCTGGTCCAGGAAGATCCAACATGCTGTGGAGCAACTAAGCCTGTGCCCCACAGCTACTCAGCCTGTGCTCTAGAGCCCACAGACTGCAACTACTGAAGCCCGTGCATGCTAGGGCCCATGTCTGGAACAAGAGAAGCCATTGCGTGAGAAGCCTGTGCTCGGCGACTAGAGGAAGCCTATGTGCAGCAATGAACACCCAGAGCAGCCAAAAATAAGTGTTTTTAAAAACCCAGTTGGCCATAGTTTTGTAGGTCTCTTTTTGGATTTTCCATTCTCTTCCATTGATCTCTTCTGCCAATACCACCTTGACTTGGTCATTGTTACTATATAGTACTCCTTAACTTTAAGTAGTTTGCTTCGTGCTTTATTCTTTTTCAGAACTGCCTTAGTTATTTTAGTTCCTTTGACTTTCCATACAAGTTTGAGAATAATCGTGTCTGTAGCTACAGAAAATGTTTCTGGTAATTTTATATAGCAATTTTATTAAAACTGTAATACATACCAATTTAGGAAGAATTGATATCTACTATGTTGAATGTTCTAACTGATAAATGTGATATGTCTCTCCATTTATTTGGATCATCTTTGAGTTCTTGGTTCAACATTGTATCGCTTTCAGCATACAAGTTCTGTACATATTTTCCTAAATTTGAACCTATTTCTTTTTTCTTCTTTTGTGTGTGTATGATTATAAGTTGTAATGTAATGTATTTTATTGTTTAAATATTACTGTTTTTTAATGCTTTATTTATTTGCAACACATGCAGCATGAGGGATCTCAGTTCCCTGACCAGTGATCGAACCTATGCCCCCTGCAATGGAAGTGGAGAGCAGTCTTAACCACTGGACCACCAATATCCCTCATGAATATAGACATAAAAAATTGTTAATTGCTAGTATATACACAAACAATTGATTTTTGTTATGCTAATCCTCTGCCCTTGCTGAAATCATTTATTAGTTCTAAGAGTTTTCTGGTAAATTCCTTAGTATTTTCTACACATACCTTTAAGAAATCTGTACATTGACAGTTTCGTTTCTTCTCTTCTGATCTGCATGCCTTTTATTTCCTTGTCTTGCTTTATTGCACTGGCTAGCACTTCTAGTACTATGTTAATTAACCTTACCTTCTTTATGGTCTTGGTGGGGAAAGCATTTAGTTTTTCATGGTTAAATGTGATGCTAGCTGTAAGTTTTTTACAGATGTTTTTATTGAGGAAATTTCTCTTTATTTCTATTTTTGAGAGTTTTTATTATGAATAGTTATTGAATGTTGTGTGTCTTACCTGCATCAGTTGAAATGATCATATAATATTTCTTCTTTAACTGCATAATGAGGTGGATTACATCTAGAAACCTGAACTAGTCTTTTATCTTTGGGATAAAATTCACTTGGTCATGGAGTATTATTCTTTTTTCATGCTATTGAATTCCACTTGCTAATATTTCCTTAAGAATTTTTCTGTCTGTATTCATGAGGGATACTGAGTTGTCACTTTTTGTACTTTGTCTGGTTTTAGTATCAGGGTACTAATGATCTCATAAAATTAATTAGGATAACACTGTAAAATCAGTGTCACTTTCTCTTTAATTGTTTAATAGAACTGTCCACTGAAATCCTTTGAGCTTGAAAATTTCCTCCTATGGAGTTTCTAAATAATGAATTTCCTTAACAGTTATAAAGCCCTTTATGTTATCTACTTCATGTTGATGAGTTATGGTAGTTTGTGCTTTTTAAGCTTACATTTCATCTAAGTTGCCAAATATATATATGCAGAGTTATTTATACTATTTTCTTATTAACTTTTTAATGTCTACAGGACATGTAGTGATTTTTCCTGCTTCATTCCTGATATTAGTAATTTGTGTCTTCTTTCCCTTTTTTGTTCAGTCTTGCTAGAGGCTTGTTTCATGAATTTTGTCTTGTTGCAATTTCATCTCTATTTGCTAGAGGCTTTTGTTTCATGAATTTTCTCTGTTTTTTGCTTGCTTTCATTTTCATGGTTTTCTGTTCATTTATGTTTATTTTCTTTTTGCTTGCTTTGGGATTATTATTGCTCTTCTTTTTCTAGTTTCCTGAGGTGATAGGCTAGATTATTGATTTGAAAATGTTCCTCTTGGGACTGACCAGTGGTTAAGACTCCATGCTTCCAATATGGGGGATATGGGTTCAATCCCTAGTTGGGAAACTCAGCAAAAAATAAAAATTAAGAAAATGTTCCTCTTTTCTAATGAAAGGATTAGCAGTATAAAATTTCTTCTCAGTATTGCTTTAAAAGTTCCACAAATGTTGATGCAACATATTTTCACTTTCATTCAGGTCAGTGTCTATTTCCCTTGAGACTTCCTCTTTGACCCATGGATTATTTGGAAGTAGTTATTTAGTTTCTAAATATTTAAGAGTTTCCTGTGGTATTTCTGTTACTGATTTCTAGTTTGATTCCATTGTGGTCAGAGAACACATTACATGCTTTCAATTATTTTACCTTTGCTGAGGTTTGTTTTATGGCTAAAGATATGTTGTTTCTTGGTCTATGACCTGAGAGCACATGAGAAAAAAATGTTTATTCTACTGGTTTGGGGGTATTTTATCAATACCAGTTAGATCCTGTTGGATGACGGTAGGACTTTTTAAAATATTTATTTATTTGCCCATGTCAAATCTTAGTTTCACATGGGCTCAGTAGTTGCCATGCACAGGCTTAGTTGCTCCATAGGATGTGGGATTTCAGTTCTCTAACCAGGGATCAAACCCATGTCCCTTGCATTAGAAGGTGGATTCTTAACCATTGGACCACCAAGGAAGTACCTGATGGTGTTGTTGAGTTCTTCTCTATCCTTGCTGGTTCTCCATTGATTTTTCTATCAATTGTAGAGAGACAAGTACTGAAGTACCCAACTACAATGGTGACTGTACTTCTCTTTTCAGTTCTATTACTTTTGCTTCACATATGCTTCATTCTGTATTAAAAAGCAAAGACATCACTTTACTGAAAAAGGTCCATATAGTCAAAGCTGTGGTCTTTCCAGTAGTCATGTATGGATGTGAGAGCTGGACCATTAAAAAAGATTGAGTGTTGAAGAATTGATGTCTTCAAACTGTGGTGCTGAGTCTCTTGGACAGCAAGGAAATCGAACCAGTCAATCCTAAGAGAAATCAACCCTGAATATTCATCAGAAGGACTGATGCTGAAGCTGAAGCTCCAATACTTTGGCCACTTGATGCAAAGAGCCAACTCACTGGAAAAGACCCTGATGCTAGTAAAGAAAGAGGATGAGGTGGTTGGATAGCATCACCAACTCAATGGACATGAGTTTGAGTAAACTCTGGGAGACAGTAAAGGACAGGGGAGCCTGGTGTGCTGTAGTTTATGGAGTCACAAAGAGCCAGACACGACTTAGGGACTGAACAGCAACAACAGTCTTGTTTGCAGGCTGGACTCTGGGCCCTGAGGTATGTGAAGTATTAGCTGGACTGGTGGGGGTGTAGGGGTGCACCATGCTGGGCAGGGGATATGGGTTCGAGGAATAAAACTACTCAGCTTCCCACAGTCCTGAAGCTGGCACTGAGGCAACAGGCAGATGGGCCACCAAGGTAAAGCAATTGGAGATTCATTCTCTGTTGACCAGAACTCCAAGACAAAAATAGCAGGGTGATTAAGGGGAAAGGCTGGACCCTGCACAGACCACATATTTCTCATTACTGAAGTCAGGAGACCTCCCCAACCACACTTGTGCAGAAAAGGCTCCTTGGAGACCAAAGAGGGAGCAATCTCAAGCGATGCTCTGACCAGACACCTTTTCATTGGGCTGCATCTTGACTAAGACGCGTGTGCACATATGCGAGGATCCTGAGGTATACCAAATATGGACTGTGAACCAGGCAAATCAGAATGATTGGCCAAAGGAAACCGGGAAGAAATGCCCCATAAAAGTAGTTCAACCTGCCATGAGGGCCAACTCAGCAACTCAGTGACTTTCTTTCTGAGTCTGCCCAGGTATGCTTTTTCGTCCTAATAAAGACTTTACTTGCTTCACTACTTTCCGTCTTTGTGGAAGTTCTTTTCTGCAAAGCCAAGGGGCCAGGGCCGTTGTCCCTGACCACTGGTCTAGTGGCTAGGATCTGTTGTTTTTGCTGCCGCCACCCAGCCAGTCTCTGGCTGGGAATCCAGGCCCCGCTCCAAGGCATTGCAGGTCGAGGCCACCTGAGATTAGGCCCATCAGGACTGTGATCTTGACACTGGGCAGTGGCACCTACCAGATCTCTGAGGCCTGGAGGGGTGGGCAGCTGGGTGGCATTTGGCTTTTGGTGTGAGGGTAGGGGTACTGACATAGGCAGGACAGCGGGGGAAGGATGGGTTAGAAAAAAAAAAAGTGCAGGAGGAAGCCTCAGAATGGAATTTCAGTGCTGTTTTAATGTTTTACTCCTTCCAGATGCCTTATTAGCATTTTAATAGGGCTTTCCAGTCCACAACCCCAGGAGTTGCTGAGGCACCCCGGGCTGCCTCTTCTGAGCTCTGAGAAAAAGATAGGGAGTTGACGTGGGTCAGAGGCTCCCCAGGGTTGATGCTGCCTCCAGGGTAGACACGGAAAGTGAAGGCTGGAAAGGAACTTGAGGAGTGTGCAGAGCGGGAGTGCCTGTCATCCCCTGGGAGCGGCAGGAAAGACGGACGGGGCATCAGGAAGACAGAAGTAGATTAATTTTATTCTCTCATGGATGAATGACTATGTCTGCCCGGAAACAGAGGCAGGTTCCAGTGCTGTGACTGCGTTAATTGCCATCCGGGCAGGGACAAGGAGGAAGGACATGGGGATGGGGAGCGGGGGGCCGGGGGAGTGCCTCAAAGCCCTTCTTTTCTCTGTGGGAGAAAAATTCATAGTGGTGGTGGGAGAAGCAGTGGAAGCAGTGGTGGTGAGGGTGGCACGTGTGTGTGTGTGTGTGTGTGTGTGTGTGTGTGGGTGTGTGTGTGTGTTATGTGCAGAAGTGAGGAGGAGCCCTTGGAATTGAGCCTGAAAACAGCACTAAGGGGGCTTCCCAGGAGGTGGTAGTGGTCAAGAACCTACCTGCCAGCGCAGGAGACCTAAGAGACGTGGGCTGGATCCCTGGTCAGGAAGATCCCCTGCAGAAGGGAATGGCAACCCACTCCAGTATTCTCACCTGGAGGACTCCATGGACAGAGGAGCCTGGTGGGCTGCAGTCCGTGGACTCGCAGAGTCCGTGGAGTCAGACACGACTGAAGCAACTTAGCAGGCAGGCACAGCACAGCAATACAGTCTCACGTCCTCAACTCCAGCAACTTCAGAGTCTGGGCTGACTCAGCCAACGCCATGGCCTCCTGGGTCCCCAGATGAGCTCCGGGCCTCCCCCCACCTCCCCACCCTCCATGCCCCACAAGGGGCACTGTTCCCCCAGCACTGCTCCACCAAGAAGTCTCCGTTATTCTCCCACCCACGTTCCTCTCCCCCAGCTGGCTCATTCCCAGCCGACCAACTCCTACATTCTTGGAGTTCCAGCTTCCGGTCCCACCACGTACTTGCCCTTCTGTGTTCATGACCATTTTGGCTTTCGGGGCTTCTCATTTCTAGTCCTTTGCTCCATCATCTCTGAATCTTTTGCTCTCATAGTTTCCCCTACCACCTGCTCAGGAAAGCGCCAAACCTCAAACGCGATCCAGCTGGCCACGGCCAGGATGCGGAGGACCAATGAAGAAACCACCCGGGAGATAAGGGCTGGAGCTTGACTGGCCAGATCCCTGCCGGACCAGGTACACTGTGCCCAGTGCAGTGCTTCTTCTCCCCAAGGCCCCAGGAGAAGGCCTCTAGGTCCTCAGGTGTTCCTCACCCCTTTCAGCGAAAAACCCCTCTCTCCATGCCTCTGGAACTAACTCTTCTCATGCCCATTCCTGTGCAAAACCTCACTTCCCTCCTTTCTCTCTTTTCCAGTGGAATCTAAACCCTGGGATCATATCCCTCCCCCTTTTCAGAACCAGCTACTTTCTCCATCAGCCTCCCTCTCAACACCTTCTTTTTTTTTTTTAATTGGAGTACAATTATGTTATAATGTGTTAGTTTCGGCCGTATAAGAGCTGAATCAACTATATGTATACATATATCCCCTCCCTCTTGAGGCTTCCTTCCACCCCCTCATTCCACCCATCTAGATCATCACAGAGTGCCAAACTGAGCTCCCTGTGCTAAACAGCAGCTTCCCACTAGCTATTTATTTTACACGAGGTAGGGTATACATGCTTCCCTGGTGGCTCAGTGGGAAAGAACCACGTACAAATGCAGCGTATGTAGGCTCGATCCCTGGGTCAAGAAGATCCTATGGAGGAGGAAGTGGCAACCCACTCCAGGATTCTTGCCTGGAAAATCCCAGGGGCAGAGGAGCCTGGTGGGCTACAGTCCAGGGGAGGGTCACAAAGAGTCAGACCCCACTTATCAACTAAACAACAACAAAAGTGTGTATATAACAATGCTACTCTCTAAATTCGCCCCACCCGCTCCTTCCCCGACTGTGTCCACAAGTCTGTTTGCTACTTCTGTGACTCTATTCCTGCCCTGAAAATAGGTTCATCAGTACCATTTTTCTAGAGTTCATATATCAACCTCTGCTTGAGAAACACCCTGTGGGTGGAGGGCTCAGGATTAGAGCATTCGACTGCAGAAACACAGTCATTTATCAAATCTCTCCAAGACCAAAAAGCTGACATATTTAAAATCAGTTTGCTAAGTGACCAATTCTGCAGACTACCAACATCCCACGCCCCAACATTTTTCTCTTAATTACTTGGAAAATGTGTCGTAATAAGTGTTGCATGAGTGCTAAGTTGCTCCAGTTATATCCTACTCTTTTCGACCCCATGGACTGTAGCCCACCAGGCTCCTCTGTTCATGGGCTTCTCTAGGCAAGAATACTGGAGTGGGTTGCCATGCCCTCCTCCAAGGGAGATTCCTGACCCAGGGATCCAACCCACATCTATTATGTCTCCTGCATTGAAAGGCGGGTTTTTCAGCACTAGCACCATAGGAAGCTTCAAAAGCTGTGAATGATGCTGTTCAACATTTTGGCTCTTGGATTTTTTTCTAGTTTAGAAGTTTTAGTTTTGGTTTCTCCACCACGTTTTATATTGGATTTATAGATTTGTGCTTCACATTTCTAAAGGTGACTACTTCTCAAAAGTTATTTATAAAGGTTTTGATAATACATGAGCCTTTTAAAAAAATTTAAACCTTTGGTTTGCAGAGAAGACAGTTTGACCCTTCAAGAGTAATTTTACACCAGTTTGCAACTTCTCTTTCTCTTTTTTTCAGTGCTTTGGCAGTCAGCCAAATAAAAGTTTCTTCTGCATGTTCAGTTCAGTTCAGTCGCTCAGTGGTGTCTGACTCTTTGCAACCCCATAGACTGCAGCACACCAGGCCTCCCTGTCCATCACCAACTCCCAGAGCTTGCTCAAACTCATGTCCATTGAGTCAGTGATGCCATCCAACTATCTCATCCTCTATCGTCCCCTTCTCCTCCTGCCCTCAATCTTTCCCAGCATCAGGGTCTTCTCAGATGAGTCAGTTCTTCGAATCAGGTGGCCAAAGTATTGGAGTTTCAGCTTTAGCATCAGTCTTTCCAATGAATATTCAAGACTGGTTTCCTTTAGGATGGATTGGCTGGATCTCCTTGCAGTCCAAGGGACTCTCAAGAGTCTTCTCCAACACCACAGTTCAAAAGCATCAATTCTTAGGCACTCAGCTTTCTTTATAGTCCAACTCTCACATCCATACCTGACCACTGGAAAAACCATAGATTTGACTAGATGGAACCTTGTTGGCAAAGGAATGTCTCTGCTTTTTAATATGTTGTCTAGGTTGGTCATAGCTTTTCTTCCAAGGAGTAAGTGTCTTTTAATTTCATGGCTGCAGTCACCATCTGCAGTGATTTTGGAGCCCCCCCCAAATAAAGTCTGTCACTGTTTCCACTGTTTCCCTGTCTATTTGCCATGAAGGGATGGGACTGGATGCCATAATCTTAGTTTTCTAAATGTTGAGTTTTAAGCCAACTTTTTCACTCTCTTTCACTTTCATCAAGAGGCTCTTTAGCTCTTCTTCACTTTCTGCCATAAGGGTGGTGTCATCTGCATATCTGAGGTTATTGATATTTCTCTGGGAAATCTTGATCCCAGCTTGTGCTTCATCCAGCCCAGCGTTTCTCATGATGTACTCTGCATATAAGTTAAATAAGCAGGGTGACAATATACAGCTTTGACATACTCCTTTTCCTATTTGGAACCAGTCTGTTGTTTCATGTCCATTTCTAACTGTTGCTTCCTAATCTGCATACAGATTTATCAAGAGGCAGGTCAGGTGGTCTAGTATTCCCATCTCTTTAAAAAATTGTGATCCACACAGTCAAAGGCTTTGGCATAGTCAATAAAGCAGAAGTAGATGTTTTTTCTGGAACTCTCTTGCTTTTTCGATGATCCAGTGGATGTTGGCAATTTGATCTCTGGTTCCTCTGCCTTGTCTAAAACCAGCTTGAACATCTGGAAGTTCATGGTTCATGTACTGTTGAAGCCTGGCTTGTAGAATTTTGAGCATTACTTTACTAGCATGTGAGATGAGTGCATGGTAATTTTCGCATATCCATGACCACCTCCCCAATGGCAAAATCCCAAAATGGGAGCTATAGTTCAATATAGGCACAAGTCTTTAAACTTGAGTTGGCAGTAAATGCAGTTGAGGGAAAAATCCATCCATTGGCATATATATACACATATATTATATATAGCAGTTAGGAAGTGCCCTGGACTTCCCTAGGGTCCAGTGGTTAAAGAATCTGTCAGCGCAGGGGACATGGATTCCATCCCTCATCTGGGAGGATCCCACATGCTGTAGAGCAACGAAGCCTGTGTACCACAACCACTGAAGCACGTGAGCTCTTGAGCCTGCGAGCTCTCGAGCCCACGCTCCAGACCAACAGAAGTCACCGCAATGAGGAATGTGCGCAGCACAACCAGTGAGCAGCCCTCACTCGCCTGCACAGCAATCAAGGCCCATTTGTTTATTTTTGGGTGGCCAAAAATAAACACATAAAATTTAAAAAAGAAGTGCCTTGCTCTTGAAATATGAAAACCCACATCAGACTGACCTTTGTCAGAGGAGGACTGAGAAATCCATAGGAAAATATCTGGTAAAAACAGACCCGAAAACTTGCAAGCCAAGCTAAACTACTAAACGTAAATGAAAAAACAAACCAAACTTAGAGGAAAATCTTCAGTGTTGTATAAATCACAGCACACAAATTTCTATCTTTTTAGAAGTAAATGACCAAAACAATTTTGAGGGGAACTCCAAGGATCACTCATCAGAGAAATGGGTTCTGAAACAAACTGATTTTCAAGAAATCAGTTTTCAGTTCATTGGTCTTTGCGAAACAGTGATTGGTTATTTGGCAAATTGACCTATTTTTTCAACCTCTCCATCTTTCCTGGGTCTTTTTCTCTGGAAGCCACACATCAGGTTACTTGGGGCTCCCATAACTGCTTCCTGTTACAGTCAATAAAATAGGCTGGAATAGGACGTGGCCACATCAGCCTTTGACCTGGTACTTTGTACCTCTGCTGGGCTTCCCTGGGGGCTCAGATGGTAAAGAATCTGCCTGCAGTGCAGGATACCCGGGTTCAGTCCCTGGGTCGGGAAGACCCCCTGGAGAAGGAAATGATAACCCACTCTAGTATCCTTGCCTGGAAAATCCCATGGATGGAGGAGCCTGGCGGGCTGCCGTCCACGGGGGAGCCTGGCAGGCTGCAGTCCACGGGGTCGCAGAGTCAGATATGACTGAGTGACTTTCACTTTGTACTCTTTTCTGCTGGATTTGCCCACTCCTTCACACTCTAAATTCTTAGGACTGCTCTCTTCTCTTCTCCCCACATTGATCTAAGATTCCCATCCCTAATTAAGCCCTCAGAACCCTACTCTCAAAAAGTACTTGAGTATGACCGACTTTTACTGTGGTTTTAGGCCGTCAGCCAAGCAGGTAACTTCAAGTGGATTGCTAGTCAATCCAGCTCTACCAATACCACCCGTTTCCCTCCAGGCATGCTGTGGGGCCCTCCCGTTTTTAGTCCCTCCTTTTTGCTGTTAACACTTCCTCCCTCTCTCTGGTCCTTCTTCAATCACTCCTCCTGAGTTTTCTTGTAGAACACCACTCATCCATCCTGTTTACTACTTCCACAGATGGATGGGAGACATTCACCTTCCAGAACCAAGAAGGAAGCTGCTGTGAAAGAAACCTGACCCTTCCCTCACAAGAGAGAACAGGTTATGTCTATATATTGCAGTGGAAAGAACCCCCCTAGCCATCTCCATGCACTGACATCTCCGACCCTGACACATCCTCTCTCACGACCTTGTATCCCCTCTCCATCCTCATTCTGACTTCCTTTCACAATCAAGCTTCCTAGACCAGCTAGTGATACCATTTCTCCTTTGTCCCAACCAATAGACACTTCCTGATCTTTTTCTTTCCTAACATCCTTGCAACATTTGACACGGTAGATACCTCCTTCCAGACACTCCTTTTTGTCCAACTTCTCTGGCCTGGGCTTCTCAATCTCTTTTGCGCCATCCTTTTCCCTTGTTATCTTCTTAGAGGTCAGTGAGCCCAGCTTTGCCCTTAAGACTCACCTGTTCTATAAGCGGGTCCTGGCTGGTCCCACCCACTCACAGACTTAACCACCTCTGCTGTGCTGCTATGGGGTCTCAAGTCATTGTCCTAGCCATGGTCTTGACAGTTCAGGACAACACTTGGATGTCTCCTTGGGGCCTGGAATGAAACACATACAAAGTGAACTTGTTCTCTTTCCCCCAAATAGGTGTCTACTGCCCAAGCCAGGAAGTTCCCTTTCCCACCATCACCAAATCCAAGCTGGGCAGCACCTCCACTTTAATGTCTCTGAAAGCCACTTTGTCCTCTTCATCCTATTGCTCCTGGCTGGGCACAGGCAGTCATCACTCCCTTCTTGGGATAAGACCATTTCCCTTGGCTTTCTGATCTTCCAATCTGCACCCAACATGGTGGCCAAAGGTATCTTTCCTTAATGTAAGGTTAGTCCTACCCTCCATCCCCTGGCTTGCTTCTCTGAGGCTCAGAGCTCTCTTTTATTTTATTATTATTTATTTGTTCATTTTGGCTTAGCCAGGTCTTCACTGCTGCCCGGCCTGCTCTCCAGTTGGTGTGCAGGCTTCTCATCGCAATGTGGAATACAGGCTCTATGGGTGTGAAGGGTTCAGTAGCTGTGGCCCGTGGGTGCAGTTGCTCCATGGCAGGTGGGATCTTCCCGGACCAGGATGGAATCTGTGTCTTCTGCATTGTCAGGTGGATTCTTTGCCACTGGGCCACCAGGGAAGCCCATTTTTTTTAAAGATATTTTTTAGATGTGGATCATTTTTAAAGTCTTTATTGAATTTGTTACAACATTGTTTCTGTTTTATGTTTTGGTGTTTTGGCCACAAGTTACGTGAGATCTTACTCACATAACCCTGACCAGGGATCAAACCCACATCCCGTGCCTTGGAAGGAGAAGTCTCAACCACTGGACTGCCAGGCAAATCCCAAGTCTCAGAGATTTCAAGAGAATACTTCAAGATATGGGGTATTTTGTAATTTAACATTTTCTCTCTCCAGCTCCAAAATTCAGCTTAGGCTCCTAGAAAACTTGCCTGATCCCATCCTGCAAGGTGTTCTATAGAGCAGAACTCTCAGCTCACGTTACTCTGATGAGGGTCTTCATTGTGAGCTTCTAGACAGCAGGCCTGGTCTGACTCAATTTCGCTTCTCCAGAATCTAGCTCATGTAGACATTCAAAAGTGTTTGATAAAGAGAGCAGGAAAATTTTGGGCTTCTTGGCCCATGGTGTTTCAGTAGACTGACATTGTACAGGAGGCAGAGATGGGGAAACTCAAATTTCCAAGTCACAGCTAGACCAGGAGACTTCTGAGGGCAAAGGCAACTGGAGGCAGCACAGCTTTTCCTCCTAACTGCATGCCTGCTCAGTCGTGTCTGACTCTCTGCAGCCCCATGGACTGTAATACGCCAGGCTTCTCTGTCCATGGGATTTCCCAGGCAAGAATACTGGAGTGGGTCACCATTTCCTCCTCCAGGGGATCTTCCCAGCCTAAGGATCAAACCCAGGTCTCCCGCATTGGCAGGCAGATTCTTTGGCACAGAGCCACCTAGGAAGCCCTTTCCGCCTAACTGGGAAGATGTAGTTTCCATCATTCTGTTTCCCTGGGACTCTGCCCTGCAAGGACTTCCCTGGTGGCTCAGACGGTAAAGTGTCTGCCCACAACCGCAATGAGGGAGACCTGGGTTCGATCCCTGGGTCAGGATAGATCCCCAGGAGAAGGCAATGGCACCCTACTCCAGTACTCTTGCCTGGAAAATCTCATGGATGGAGGAGCCTGCTGGGCTGCAGTCCATGGGGTTGCAAAGAGTCGGACACGACTGAGAACTTCACTTTCACACTTTCACTGCCCTGCAAAGTGAAGATGGTGGCAGTCAGAGGGGACATGTGATTTAGAGCCTTCTTTGGTGAGGCCGCCAGTCCTTGAGGAGCTTTGCTGCTGGGCCACTCCTTAGATGCCATTGACCTGTGACCAAACAGTCCAGGTAGATCAAATACTTTCCCAGACCAGGGGCCGCTGGGCACCCCCAAGTAGAGGTGTCATCAAGAGGGCAGCCAAGAAGCAGGCAGCACCTACCTAGTGCACGAGTCCAGTCCAACAGGCTGTTTCCTCAAACCAAAAGAGACGGGCAACTAATTCACCATGACAGGACAGAACTCTTGCCAAGTCCTTCCTGAGTGGTGGGGGGAGAGTCACTTCCAAATAAGCATAAAGCTGGGTCTATAAAGCTGGCGCTCTTGGCATCAGCGTTCACAAGTGACAACCCGGCCAAAGCTCTGCAATGCATGGCGTGCCTGGCACCAATGGTTAGAGGCAATGAGCTTGCCAAAATGCTGTGAAAAATCCCTTTCCAAGGTAGAGAGACTAAAGGGAAAGACTGAAGGTATTTCACTGGCTTGGCGCCACGGTAACTCAGCTAGCTGATGGAAAATCAGTCACCGTTCACATTCATCATCAAATGGAAATACCCGTAAAGCACTATGCTTCAGTCTAATACACTGACAAAAATGAACATTTTAAGGACAATTCACAGTGTTGAGAAGGATATGGTATGACCGCTGTCTTCATACTCTGCTCTCAACGGTATGTATTTGTACAACCTCCCATGGAGGGCAATTTATCATTATCTGTCAAGAACTGCAAGAGTTCATGACCCTCTCTCCAAAGAAAATAAAGCAAGATATGGAGGCAAGTTTCATTAGAGTGTTAATTGTCATTTTGACAGAGGTATCAACTGCTCAAATTGTAGTGCATGACAAACGTTTTAATATTGTGTTCAGTACTGAACGGATGATGGTGAGAACAGCATGGCAACATGGAAAAGTGCCTGTGATAACCACAGGACACAACTCCACGTGTGTGTGTGTAAGGATGACAAGTGAGTGAAACAACCTTCTCAGGAAAGTGGAATCTGGGTTGGTCCACCAAAATGATAATTGTGGCTATGTCTGGGAGTGGGAGTAATGGGGAGTTATTTTTTCTTTTTCAAATTTGGAATAATGCGATATAACATGCAAAAACTTTTTTAGAGATGTGAAGGTTGCCAAGTAGAGATAAAAAAGGCATCTGAGGGACTTCCCTGGTGGCCCAGTAGTTAAGACAACACACTTCCACTACAGGGGGGCCTCTTTTGCTCTCTGATCGAGGAACTAAGTTCCCCCATGCTGCATGGTGCAGCCAAAAAAATAAAAATAAATTAAAAGAAAAAAAGGCAACTGAGGGACTTCCTGGTGGTCCAGTGAGATTCCTTGCTCTCAATACAAGGGCCCCAGGCTCAATCCCTGGTCAGGGAACTAGATCCTACATGCTGTAACTGAAGATCCCCACATGCCACAACTAACCTGGTGTAGCCAAATAATTTTTTTTTTTTTTTTAAAGGCAACTGAGAATCCTCGTCTGGTGGGCAGGAAGGAGCCTTTCAGGAAAGGCAGGGTGCTTGACCTCCCAGAGCTGGGTTTCACTTTGGTTTGGACAGGGCAGGGTGCAGGCTGGCATAGAAGCAAGGACAGGCCTTTGCTGACTGCTTTTTCTTGGGATCTTAAGACATCTGGGGAAGAGACAAGCTGATCTTGACTGGGAAAGTTTGGAGACCTCTCACACGGCCTGTGAGTGAGGCTCTAAAATGAGCAATCTCTCAACGTATCTGACATGGGCCCATGAGGACCCCAGGGGAGCCTCAGGAAGGGACAGTATCAACTCTGGAGAAGCTTCAAGGACTGGTGAGGAAGACAACAAAGGAGAAGGGATGGGTGCAGGGTGGCAGGTGGGAAGCTCTGATGCTGTCTAGGGCAGTGACAGTCCCAGGGCCCGGGCTTGGAGAAGCAGGAGGGGGCATCCTGGCCCTCCAATAGTAGGAGGGAGGAGCATGGCTTTGAGAGGTCTTCATGATCGTGTCTTAAGAGAGCAGGCTCAATGAACTTATGGCTGCTAGGGGGAAGGGATGGTTCGGGAGGTTGGGATGGGCAAGTACTCACTGCTATATTCAGGATGGATAACCAAAAAGGACCTGCTGTACAGCACAGGGAACTCTGCTCAGTGTTGTGTGGCAGCCTAGACGGGAGGGAAGTTTGGGGGAGAATGGGGACATATATATATGGCCGAATCCCTTATGATCACAACATTGTTAATCAACTCTGCATGCATACTGAGTCACTTGAGTCATGTCTGACTATTTGTGACCCCATGGACTATAGCCCTCCAGGCTCTTCTGTCCATGGAATTCTTCAGGCAAGAATACTGGAGCGGGTTGCCATGACCTCCTCCAGGAGATCTTCCTGACCCAGGGATCGATCCCTCATCTCTTATGCCTCCTGCATTGGCAGGTGGGTTCTTTACCACTGGTGCCACCTATTCCAATACAAAATAAAAAGTTTTAAAAAATAATAAAAATTTTGAAAAAAATAAAAGTGATTCTTACACGATGGATCTATTTAAAAAAAGAAGTCCCACACATCAGAATATTTGAAAAAAAGAGAGCCAGGCTCAAGTTGAAGAGGGTGCTAGGCCAGGTCCTTAGGGCACACATGTAGCCCAAAGCCTAGTATCAGAACAGTATGGAAAGAGGCAGCTGAATAAATGGATGGTTGATTGAGTGAACATCTGAGGCCTATGTAAAGCACTGGGATGTGATAACATGGTCTTAACTGGATCTGACTCTGAGCTCAACCCACCATGTGTCACAGCAGCTAGCTCTAAGAAACATCAAGACATGTACTTAAGTAATCCCTCTGGAGAAAATGTACCACTCAACCAGGAAGCATGGATGGAGCTACTATGAGTTCCTTCGAGCCAAGCTTGCATGATACAAAAGGAGCCGAAGACAGAATCCTGTCCTACAAAGGGTCCCTCATCACCATCTTATCCCCATTTGTTCTTACTCTTGGGTCCTGTCTGAAATCCTTTAGGGCCAGCGCTACAAAATCAGGGCCATCCTATTTGAAATCAATAATCTGTGAACTGACTTCCCTGGTGTCACTGTAGATAAGTATCTGCCTGCCAATGCAGGGGACATGGGTTCGGTCCCTGGTCTGGGAGGATCCTGCGAGCCGCGAGCAACAGAGCCTGTGCACCACAACTGTTGAGCCCACAAGCTACAACTATCAAGCTCACACACTGTAGCTACAGTCCGAGCACCGAGAGCCTGTGCTCTGCAGAAAGAGACGCCACTTCAACGAGAAGCCTGAGCACTACAGCAAAGAGTGGCCCTGCTTGCTGCAACTAAAGCAAGCCCATGCAAAGCAACAAAGACCCAGCCCAGCCAAAAATAAAGGAAATCAATAGACAAAATTATTAAATAAATAAGTACTTAATACATGATAAGGTATATTAAGAAAAATAATCTGTGGGTAACGGAGAAGTGGCGATCTACAAAGTGAAAAACAAATCGGAATGTAAATCAGGTGAAGGCAAATATCTTTCAGACTTAAGCGCAGACAAGAAACTATGCAAAATGAGGGGGAAACTATGTCATCTTCATGAGATGAGCTACACTGGGAGTGATTTTAACTCACCAGCTTATTTGCATCTGGACAAAGAGGAACCTAAATCACTTTCATTATCTTCAGAGGGCGATTAGCCAGCTGAGAAGAACGTTCCTCCTGACAGCAGTTAATCTTGGTCAGCCTCCTCTCTGCTCCCAGGCCACTGCCTTGCTGAGTCATCCCACTGAGCACAGTCCCGGCCCCAGAGCGCAGCTGCCATCTGCTCACCAGAGGCACCGGGGCCAGCTGACTGCAACCACCAGGAAGCCTAGGACCTCACTACTGGGGTTGTTGTTCTCATTGCTGTCACTTTGCTGCTTTGCGTGTGTGTGTGTGTGTGTGTGTGTGTGTGTGTGTGTGTGTGTGTTCTTAGGTAAAGAGCATGTTTCTTATGTAAAATTATGTATTTAGGTAAAAACCCATAGTTAAGACCAGTCAAATCTTAAAATCTTTACAATGGCACGTTCTTGGAATCCAAACATAAAGAAACTTCCTTTTCATCCGGCTTTATCTTCTGCTTCTAAACAGCTATTTATTCCGTTTTACAAAGATCTTCAAGCAGAATGCATAAGTGAAAAAGAGGAAGCAGCAGGGAAAAAAGGTATACTATAAACGCCAGTTTGGTCAATGTGTGCGAGCACACACACACACACACACACACACACACACACACACACACACAACCACACGTGCTTATACATGAAAAAGTCTGAATGCCTTACTAAACCATTAAGAGTTGTGATCTTCGGGGCTGTGAAGATAGAGGAAACTCATTTTCCAGAGTTTGCTTTTCTCTGATGTGTGATTATTTTACATTGAGTTTATATTCCTGTTGCAACTAAAACTGATAAAGATCGAATGTTAAAGATGATCATGCACTAAGACTCTCTTTGCGTGAGAGGTTTGCCTAGTGATGAAATATCATCCCAATTAAACTACATACTTTCTCTCTTAGAATAATTTATTCTCATTTCCTCCTTGCTTTTGTTTTTCCTAGAAATGAAGAAAGTGACCAGTATCCTCTAGATCAGAGGGATCTCTGAATTTGTCTTTCCTTTTTCTTATGAAAATTTCAAATGTAACAAAGGAAGCAGATGAGTCTAATGAGCTCCCATGTTTATATCACCACCTTCTATAGTTATCTACTTTCTGCCACTCAGGGTTTATTTTTGTCTTCATCTATCTTCCACCCCATCTCAAACAAATTAATTTGTATGCATATATTTCTTTTTGGCTTTGAAGTAATACCTTATATACTGTGAAATGAATAAAACATAACACTTAAATGCTGAAAAGTAAACATGTCTGTGTAACTCACACAAGATATTAAAAAACTTCCCATCATCTAAAAATATGCTCCTGTACCCATCATAGTGAATCTCCTCCTCACTTTCTTGACTTTTCACCAGTTAATTTAGTTGCCTGTCCTAGAACTTCTGTTCACTGGTTTTTAATATAATAAAACTATTTTCATAATAAAAGCTGTATATGTTAAAGAAAATATTGAGGGTTAATAAAAAACTAGAAAAACAGACAGAAATGAATAATGAATAGTTCCATCACACAAAAGGAAAAATATTTAAAAGTTTTATTTTCTTTTAGTTTCTAGGTATAAATTTTCCTTGTTTTGTTTACTTGTGATTACTTACTTCACATGACTTTTCATAATAATGTCACAAAACAAGCATCTCTCCTATAACATTCTCAAAGGAAAAACCTATCAACCTAGAATTTAATACCCCAATAAAAATATCATTCAAAATGGAGGCAAAATAAAGATTTTTGTAGACATACAAAAGCTGAAAGAATTTTTCAGAAGCAGATTCATACTCTGTGTGTGTGTGTGTGTGTGTGTGTGTGTGTGTGTGTGTGTGTGTGTTAGCTACTCAGTTGTGTCCAACTCTTTGTGACCCTGTGGACTTTATCTGTCTATCTGTAGTCTGCCAGGTTTCTCTGTCTATGGGATTCTCCAGGCAAGAATATTGGAGTGGGTTGCCATTCAATCCACCAGTGAAGCCACCAGGGAAGTCCCACTGTAAGAATGGTTAAAAGAAGTCTTTCAGGCAGAAGGCAAATGACATCAGATAGAAAGATGGACCTGCACAAAGCAATCAAGAGTACTAAAAATGGTGGGGCTTCCCTGGTGGCTCAGTTGGTAAAGAATCCGCCTGCCAGTGCAGGAGACACAGGTTCAATCCCAGGGTCGGGAAGATTCCCTGGAGGAGGGTATGGTAACCCACTCCAGTATTCTTGCCTGGAGAATCCCGTGGACAGAGAAGCCTGGCAGACTACAGTCCATGGAGTTGCCAAAGAATCAGACACGACTGAGTGACTAACACACACACACACACAGAAATGGTAAACATGTGAGTAAATACATAGGAATTTCATCTTAATATCTAATGTCTTTAAAACACCCTTAAGGATATCCAGTTCTAAGAAGGAGTAGCCCTACTCACCCCAAGTCCAAGCCTCTTACAATTAAAGTTCACTGGCTACAACCCAGCACAGCAAACAGAAGATGACTCTGAAAGGAGAGCAGAAGAATTAAGTGGACTTCCTAAGGCGTGCAGGACTTGAGGAACAACACAGCAGTGTCAGTTTCCTTAAGAAGCTTGTGTTTGCTTATTTTGTCTCCTACCTATCCTGATGAAGCACCGAAACTGTCAACAAGTACGGACCAAAAACCTGAAGAAAAGTCTGCTTCTCTAGTCAAAGCACCAATAAAGGGGGACATCACCATAGAAACTGGTGTTTGATGGTATTTGCCCTACTCCAGCCAAATGCTGATAGAATTCCTGCACCCCTCCACCTTCCCCCATGATCTTGCTCAAAGAACCCATCCAGGGAGCCCGTGGTTCACTCCCTTTATGGCAGAAGCAGGTCATACCCCAAGTCCCCCTCTGGGGTTGCACTAGAAGGGTCCAGGAGGGAGCTGAACCTCCTCGTCCCCTCACTGGGCACCAACAAGACTGACTAAGGCAGTGGAATGAGGCTGGTTAGCACCCCGCTTTTCTACAGCATGATTCCAGAGAGGCTGGGTACCCATCCCCACGGGGGATCAATGAGGTTGAATGAAGTGGTCCCAGGAACACTGTGCCAACAGAGCACAGAGGGGGCTGAACTTACACTGCACTCAGTGCCAACAAGAGTTCCGACTCCATCAGGAAGGTCCTGGCTGGGCCAAAAGGGGGGAATTAAACATCTGCCCTGACCACAGCCCTCCACTATACCTAAACAGGGTGACTGCCTGCTAACAAAGAACATTAACTAGAATCCAAAGTCACACAACACAGTAGCCAAAATGTCAAGGATATGATTTAAAAAAAAAAAAATCACACCAATAAGAAACCTTGTCACACCAAGAACCAGGAAAATCACACTTGAAAGAGAAAAGACAATCAACCAATGCTTACCCCAAGATGACTCAGTTGTTGGAATATTCTGAAGAGCATTTTTAAAAGCAGCGATTATAAAAATTGCACAGTGAGCCATCTAAAACACTCTCGAAACAGAAGAAAAAGAAAATCTAAGCGAAGGAATATAAATTATTAAAGAAATAACAAGTTGGAAATGATAAGACTGAAAGATACAATAACTGAAATAAAAACCCAAAGGATGAGCTCAAGAGTAGTTTGCAGATAACAGGGAATGAATGAATGAAGTTGAAGACAGATAATTAGAAATGACCCAGTCTTCACAGTACACAGAAAATAAACTGGAAAAAAAAAGAAGCAGAGTCTGAGAGATCTGTGGAATGGTAACAAAAGATCTCTGATGCTGGGAAAGATTGAAGGCAAAAGGAGAAGGCAGCCTCAGAGGATGAGATGGTTATACACGATTGCATCACCAACCCAATGAACAAGAATTTGAGTGAACTCCAGGAGACAGTAAAGGACAGGAGAACCAGGCGTGCTGCAGTCCATGGGGTCGCAGAGAGTTGGACACAACTTAGTGAATGAACAACAACAACAACAGATCCAGCGTTGGTATCATGAACATTCTAGAAAGGGTAGAAGCAGCTGAAAAAATACTCAAATAAATAGTGGCTAAAATTGTCAAGCATCTACAAATAAAATATTAAAAGTGAGTTTATAAAGGTTGTAGGACACAGGAAAGTATAACATATGACTGTGTTTGTATAAGCCATATAACCAAAATACACACACATACACATACACACATTTGGACAGCTGTTTTCTGACAAAGTTGCAAAAACAATTCAGTGGAGAAAGACCAGGCTTTTTAACAATTGACACTGAAACAAGTGAATGCTCATGTACAAAAAAAATCAACTTGAGTCCATAAATTGCATTACATAAAAAATAATCCCAGATGGATTATAGAGCTCAGTGTAAAATCTAAAACCTAAATCTCTAGATGAAAAACATAAGGAGAGTCTCTTTGTGATCTTGAATTAGGCAAAAAGCTTTTAGGTATAACACCAAGTACACAATCCAGGAAAAATAAATTGATAAATTGAACTTTATCAAAAGTAAAACTTCTGCTATTTGAGAGAAAGAAAAGACAAACCACAGACTGGGAGAAAATTCAGCCAAGCATATATCTGAAAATGAGAGTTATAGTAAACTCTCAAAACTCAATAGCAAAAAAATGGACAGTCCAGTTAAAAATAAAGTGGACAAAAGATCTGAACAAACATTTTTCCAAATAAGTTAAATGGATGGCAGTGAGCATATAGCATCAATTTTTAAGGAAATGCAAATCAAAATCGGAGTGTGACACCATTACACACACACTGCTGTTGTTGTTCAGTTGCTAAGTTGTGTCTGAGTCGTTCGCAATCCCATGGACTACAGCCCATCAGGCTTCTCTTCTTGTCCCAGGCAAGGATACTGGAGTGGGTAGCAATTTCCTTCTCCAAGGGATCTTCCTGACCCAGGGATTGAACTCAAGTCTCCTGCATTGGTAGGCAGATTCCTTACCACTGTGACACCTGGGAAGTCCTTACACATGTTACAGAATGACTAAAATGAAAAAGATTGACCGTATCGAATGTTGGAGAGGATCTGAAGGAACTGAATCCTGATATGCTGCTGTGGAAACGTAAAACGATGCAACTACTTCAGAAGTTTAGAACTTCTCAAAAACTTAAACATGTACCGCATGTCCCAGACATTCGATTCCAAGAGAAAAGGAAGCAAATGGCCACACAAAGACCTGGACACAAATGTTCATAGCAGTTTTATTTGTGACAGCCCCAAACTGGCAACAAACCCAATGTCCCTCCACAGATGAACGGGAAAAAAAAATTGCGGTCTATGTATATAATGGACTGATAACACAATGTGGGTAAATCTCAAAAATAATTATGTTGATATAAATAACAAATGCTGAAGAGGATCTGGAGAAGAAGGAACCCTCCTATACTATTGGTGGGATTGTAAGTTGATGCAGCCACGGTGGAAAACAATATGGAGTTGTCTTAGAAAACTGAAAACTGAGTTACCATGCGATCCAGCAACCCCACTCCTGGACATATATCTGGACAAAACTATAATTTAAAAAGATGCAGGCACCCTTATGTTCATAGCAGCACTATTCACAATAGGCAAGAAATGGAAATAACCAAAATGTTCATCAACAGATGAATGGATAAAGAGGTGGTACACATATACAGTGGAATACTACTTGGCCATAAAAAAGAACAAAATAATGCTATTTGCAGCAACGTGGATGCAACTAGAGATTATCATACTAAATGAAGTTAGTCAGAAAGAGAAAGACAAATGCCATATGATATCACTTCTTTGTGGAATCTAAAATATGACACAAATGAACCTATCTGTGAAACAAAAACAAAATCCTGGACATAGAGAACACACTGGGGGTTGCCAAAGGGGAGAGTGTTGGAGGAGGGATGCAGTGGGAGGTTGGGGTTAGCAGATGTAAGCTTTGACATAGAGAATGGATAAATAACAAGGTCCTACTGTATAGCACAGAGAACTGTATTTGCTCTCCTGTGATAAATTATAATGCAAACATTATAAAAAGAATGTATCATTATTATATATATGTATGTATGTATAACTGAACTGTTTTGCTGTACAGCAATAATTAAACAGCACTGTAAATCAACTATACTTCAATAAAGATTCCCCTGGTGGTCCAGGGGTTAAGAATCTGCCTGTTAGTGCAGGAGACACCGGTTCGACCCCTGGTTGAAGAAGATTCCACATGCTGGGGAGCAACTAAGCCCGCATGCCACGACGATTAATACTGAGCCGCAGCTACTGAAGCCTGCATGACTAGGGCCCGAGCTCTGCAGCAAGAGAAGCCCCCTCAGTAAGAAGGCTGTGCACTGCAAGCAAGAGTAGCCCCTGCTCGCTGCACCTAGAGAAAGTCCATGCACAGCAATGAACACCCAGGGCAGCCAAAAATAAATAAAAATTTGAAAAACTACACTTCAATCAAAACAATAATAATGTTAGTATCAATTAAATAACAATGTTGGGGGATTCCCTGGTGGTCCAGTGACTCTGTGTTCTCAAGGCAAGGGCCCCCAGTTCAACCTCTGGTCAGCAAACTAGATTCCAGATGCCTTAACTAAGAGTTCTCAAGTCGCAACTAAATATTCTGCTTGTCCACGCCCAGGAGATCGAAGATCCTGCGTGCTACAACTAAGACCCAGCACAGCCAAATGAATGAATGAATAAAGATAAATATGAAAAAGAGAGACATTCTTTAAAAAGTATTAATATTTAGTACAAGAAGTCAGACCAAAAAAAGACATCCTGTATATTACAGTTATACAAAACTTTAGAAAATGAGTCTTTGGTGACATGAAACAAACAAATAGGAATGGAGAGGAAAGAGAAGGGAAGCCTGGGAGAGATTACAAAGGCTCATGAGAAACTTTCTGGGGATGACGGAGATGCTCGCTATACAGATCATCGTGATGGTTTCATGGATGAATACGTATGTGAAGACATAGTATATACATTTATGGTTGCCAGGTGGAAGGGTGAGGGGAAGGGGTAGTTAGGGAGTTTGGGATGGACATGTACACACTGCTGTATTTAAAACGGGTAACCAACAAGGACCTGCTGTACAGCACAGGGAACTCTGCTCAATGTTATGTGGCAGCCTGGATGGGAGGGGAGTTTGGGGGAGAATGGACACCTGTGTACGTATGGCTGAGCCCCTTTGCTGTTCACCTGAAACCATCACATTGTTTGTTAATCAGTTGTACCCCAATACAAAATAAAAAGTTTTTTTAAAAAATGTGTGCAGTGTTTCGTATGTCAATATTGTAATGAACTGCTTCAAAAAAAACAATAATAATGGGGCCATGGAAGGTATCAAGACTTCACTCTCAATGAGACTGTTCTCCACCTGCTCTGCAAAGAGGTGCAGACAAAAGCAGCGCCTTTGGCTGGAGCCTGCCTGACGACAGCCCTGCAGCAGTATGCAAACAGCCGTGAGAAAGAGACAATAATTACATCGGAGACCACCAGCACACGCTTGTTCCACACACATTTTTTTGTTTATTCTCAGCTATGGGTTGGCTGTAGCACGTGGCTGTCAGGTAACCCAAGTCGGGGCTTTTCTGCTCAGTTCAGAGAATCTGAAATTGAGCTCCGCTGGGTTTAGGACCATGTGGTAGTTCATGGGCGTGGAAAGTACCTACGGCTGACCACAGACTAGAGTTCCCTACCACCACATCAGTCTCAAAACTAACTTGTGTCTTCTAACTTTGTTTTAAAACAAGCCTATAGTCTTCATTTTAATTGCTTTTAAATAATCTATAAAATATGCTTCTTCTTCTTAGTTCTTGTCTTTTCCTAACCTTTAAGATTTTTCTTTTTCACTCTGGGGGGGATCCTAATCTCACTAGAGAATGATTTCAACATCACATTCAGTCTCTCCTCTCCTCCTGTGCTTCTCTGAGCAGACCTCCCAACCCAAATGCTGTGTAGGGGACTTCAAGATTGTTCTTGGCATCCTAAACATGCCAGATCTTGCCACTAAGGTGGCTTCACCTGGGCATAGCTGTCTAGAGCAACAGTCTTACTTCTTACCAGGAAAGCCTGTGCCTCAGCAAAGCCTTTTCTAGAATTAACCACACCACTGGGAGATGTGGAGGAAGGGCTGAGCACATCTGAGCCTGGCTTTACAGAACTCCTCATTTGTTCACCTCATCTCCATTTTGTAATGTGCTCAGGGAACCACTGGACTTTGTACTGGAGGGAGAAGCGGGGGAAAGGCCATTGACGGCATTTCTGCCTCTGTGCTAGAAAGGATGCTATGTCAGATAATCACACGAGCAAACGTCCAAGGTCAGCATCACCCATGTTACGGTTGAAGCCCAGAGAGCCTCAGGGGCTCACTTGTCCCCAGGTCTCAGTGGGATGGAGCAGAGCAAGGACTTGGTCCCAGGACAGGGGACCCACACTCCTTCCCCGGCCCAGCACACTGCCTCTCCATGACCACCTGATCATCACTCCCTGTCTCTTCCAGGGCACTGATCTCCACTGGGCTTATCCTCCAGATTTCCATATAGATAAACCCATTCATCCATGAAGTCAAGGATGCAGGCAAGGGCCCTTCACATAGAATCTTTTAGGCTGGGTAAAGAGTTTGGATTTTAGTCTAAGAGAGGATTTTTCTCAGAAGGAGTGATATGATCAGATCCTTCAAGAAAAGATGCTTATAAGATATTGAAACAGCCTAAATGTCCATTGACAGATGAATAGATAAAGAAGATGTGGTACATATATACAATGGAATATTACTCAGCCATTAAAAGGTGAAATAAAAGGTGTAGCCATTTGCAGCTATAAGAATGGACCTAGAGATTATCATACTAAGTAAAGAAAGTCAGAAAGGTAAAGACAAATACCATGTGATTTCACTTATACGTGAAATCTAAAATATGATGCAAATGAACCTGTCTATGAAAAAGAAACAGACTCGCAAACATGGAGAGCAGACATGTGCTTGCCAAGGGGGAGGGGCGGCAGGGGAGGGAGGGGCTGGGAGTTTGGGATTAGCATGCACAAACTGTTATGTACAGGATGGATAAACAGTAAGGCCTTATTTTCACAGCATACAGCTTCCCTGGTGGCTCAGATGGTAGGAGACCCAGGTTCGATCCCTGGGTCAGGAGGATCCCCTGGAGAAGGGAATGGCAACCCACTCCAGTATTCTTGCCCGGTAAACTCCATAGACAGGAGCCTGGCAGGCTACAGTCCAAGAGGTGCAAGGAGTTAGACACGACTGAGCGACTAACACTTTCACTTTTATAGCATAGGGAACTATCTTCAATATTCTGTAATAGACTATAATAGAAAAAAAAAAAGGAAGAATGCTTAGAGATCAGCCCCACTTCCACTGCAGTAGCCCAGGCAAGAGAGGATGATGACTTGAACTTGAGTGGCGGTAGTAAGAATGAGAGTGGATACACTCAGGAACTGTTTCAGAGATAGGGTCACATTAGACTTGTTGAAGAAGCACTAGATGTGGGGAGCAAGGATAAAGAGAAGAACCAAGCCTGCCTCAGAGGATTCTGTCTTGAGAAACTTGAAAAACCAAGACAAGAAAGAGTCCAGCTTGGATGCATGAGACAAGGTGCTCGGGGCCGGTGCACGGGGATGACCCTGAGGGATGGGATGGGGAGGGGGGCGGGAGGGGGGCTCAGGATGGGGAACACATGTACATCCATGGCGGATTCATGTCAATGCATGGCAAAAACCACTACAATACAGTAAAGTGATTAGCCTCCCATTAAAATAATTAATTAAAAAAAAAGAAAGAGTGAGGTAAAATTAGACCTGGGAAAATCTTCTGCTGTGTTTGGGACAAATTTGAATTCGAAATATCTATTAAAATAGAAGTTGAGTAGACCACAGAGTATAAGAATATGGACCCTGGGTGGATATACAAACGCACAAGTCATGAAAATATCGATAGAAAACATAAAGCTGTGAGAGTGGATGAGATCAGCAAGGGAGAAACAGGGTGAGAAATGAACCCTGGGGACTTCCTTGGTGGTCCAGTGGCTAAGACTCTGTGCTCCCAGTGCAGGGGAACCAAGCTTGATCCCTGGTCAAGGAATTAGATCCTGCATGCTGCAACAAAGACTGAAGACCCTGCATGCTGCAAACTCAGACCCAGAACAGTCAAATTAATTAAGTGGTGGTGGTGGTGTGTTAGTCACTAAGTTTGTCCGACTCTTTGTGTAGCCTGCCAGGTTCCTCCATCGATGGGATCTTCCAGGCAAGAATACTGGAGTGGGTGGCTATTTCCTACTTCAGGGGATCTTCCTGACCCGTAAGGCTGGGATAGAACCAGCATCTCCTGCAATGCAGGCAGATTCGTTGTCATCTGAGCCAATCAAGACAACTGGAGAGCCTAGTGAGGCTCTCAGAAAACGAAATAGAAAACTATAAGGAAAACAAAATTGGATTTAACTTGATGGCCATTGTGTCTGAGTAGAAAATGATGCATAAATGAAACAGCACAGTGACGACTTGCAAAGTAGGAACCCAGGGGCAAGAATATTTAAATCAGAAAACACCATAATGATCTTCTTTTCCTTGTGGAATTATAAAAGGTTTTAACTGAACACCAGCAGAAATGGCAAAGGGAAAACAGTCAGCAAAGAAAATCAAAGAAACCCATTGAAGAGGGGACTTGGGGGCCCAGTGGATGCTTGGGGCCCCTAACCTTCCCCATCCCCTGGAGAACGGAATGGTAACCCACTCACTCCAGTATTGCTGCCTGGAGAATTCCATGGACAGATTAAAAAACCAGGAAGGAAAGAAGTGAGAAAGGTATACAACTGAGCAGAGCTTTAGGGGCTCCCCTGATGGCTCAGCAGGTGAAGAACTTGCCTGCAGTGCAGGAGATGCAGGAGACGTGGGTTCAATTCCTGGGTCGGGATGGACGAGGAAGAAATAGCAACCCACTCCAGTATTCTTGCCTGAAAAACCCCACGGACAGAGAAGCCTGGCAGGCTATAGTCCAAAGGGTTGCAAAGTGTCAGACACAACTAAGCGACAGCACACACACGACCTTCCCCATCAGCAGCATATGCAGGTAATATATGTTAAATAAAAGTGAGGTTGGGAGTTATTTGCTCAAATTTCACTATCTGACATTAAATCTCAGAGTTCTTGTTAATTTTGCTGGACATGCAACTACTATAATGGATTTAGAAAACGTATAAATTGTATTTTCTATCTGAACACTATTCTAATTAACTTTTGATCTTTTGTCTAGCTAAAGACTTAAAAAATTACGGAAGTCAACTCTTACTTAAAGGACTTCCCTGGTGGTCCTGTGGTTAAGAATCCTCCTTGCAAAGTAGGGGGTGCGGGTTTGATCCCTGGTTGGGGAACTAAGATCCCAAATGCTGCAAAGCAACCAAGCCTGCAGGCAGCCACTGTGAAGCCCACATGCTCTGGACCTGCAAACTCTGGGACCAGGTCCCACAACTAGAGAGTCAGTGCGTTGCAATAAACAAATAAATATTTTAAAAATCTTATTTAAACTACATCTTACTTCTTCTCATCATAATAGAAGAAAATTGCATCTTCATTTTTAATACCAAACTGGCTTGAAGATTTATTTAATACTGAATTTTTATTCTTATCCTTTGGAACAGTTATTTGAAGAATGAAGGTTTTAATGCAGATAATCTGGAAGGGATGACATTGCTAATAATTTTACTATAATAATAAAACTAATTATTATTAGTTTTAATAATTTTAATAGCTAATATTAAAACTCCTAATAATTTTCATATTGCTGCCAGTAGAAAAGTAATACACAATGCCAATTTATTTTGGCAAAAAACATTTCTAATGGACAAAAGATTTAGACAAAGGAGGATGTCTAAACGGCCGATAAGCACATGAAAATGTTCTCAAACCATTATTCATCAGGAAACTCTAAATTAAAACCACGAATGAAATATCAGCATCATTCTCTCAAACGGATAAAGTCAAAGAGACAGGCAATAACTGAAAGTTAGCAGAGGCACAGAGCAAGCAGAACTGTCACGGCTGGTTGGAATGTAAAATAACAATAACACCAACATTTTGGGGCATTTTCTAGTAAAATAAAGCACTTCCCTTCCAAATCAGCCACCAACTCCACTCCTAGGTGTCTATCAAACAGAAGTGATTGTGAATGCCCACCAAAATGTTTGCAAGTTTAAGGAGTGATAGCTAAAAATAAGACACAGCCCATGTATCAGAATCCTTTAAGGCAGGCTTTAACAGTACATGAATCCAGAACTTCAGATGTACAAGAAAAGGTAGAAGAATCAGAGATCAAACTGCCAACACTCGTTGGAACATGGAAAAAGCAAGAGAATTCCAGAAAAACATCTGCTTCACTGAATACGCTAAAGCCGTTGACTGTGTGGATCACAACAAACTGTGGAAAATTCTTAAAGAGATGGAAATACCAGAACACCTTACATGCTTTCTTAGAAACCTGTATGCAGGTCAAGAAGCAACAATTAAAACCGGACATGGAACAATGGACAGGTTCAAATGTGGGAAAGGAGTCCGTCAAGGTTATATATTGTCACTCTGCCTAATTAACTTATATGCAGAGCTGTTGTTGTTCAGCCACTCAGTCTTCTCCGACTCTTTGCGACCCCATGGGCTGCAGCATGCCGGGCTTTCCTGTCATTCACCATCTTCCAGAGGACAGGGAAGCCTGGTGTGCTGCAGCCCATGGGGTCACAAAAGGGTCGGACGTGACTGAGCGACTGAACAACAACACATCATACAAAATGCCGGCTGGATGTTTCACAAGCTAGAATCAAGACTGCCTGGAGAAATATCAACAGCCTTAGATATGCAGGTGATACCATCCTAATGGCAGAAAGCAAAGAGGACCTAAGAGCCTTTTGGTGAAGGTGAGAAAGAAGAGTGAGAAAGCTGACTTAAAAACTCAGCATTCAAAATACTAAGATCATGACATCTGGTTCCATCACTTCATGGCAAATAGATGGGGAAACAATGGAAACAGTGACAGACTTTATTTTCTTGGGCTCCAAAATCACTGCAGATGGTGACTGCAGCCATGAAATTAAAAGACACTTGCTCCTTGGAAGAAAAGCTATGACCAACCGAGACAGCATGTTAAAAAAGCAGAGATATCACTTTGTCAACAAATCTCTGTATAGCGAAGCTACGATTTTTCCAGTAGTCATGTACGGATGTGAGAGCTGGACCATAAGTGCTGAAGAAATGATGCTTTTGAACTGTGGTGCTGGGAAAGACTCTCGAGAGTTCCTTGGACTGCTAGGAGATCAATTCAGTCAATCCTAATGGAAATCAACCCTGAATATTCACTGGAAGGACTGATGCTGAAGCTCCCATACTTTGGCCAAAGACTGAGGGCAGGAGGAAAAGGAAGTGATAGAGAATGAGATGGTTAGAGAGCATCATTGACTCCATGAACATGAATCTGAGCAAACTCCAGAAGACAGTGAAGGACGGGGAAGCCTAGCATGTTGCAGTCCACGGGGTTGAAAAGACTTGAACAAAACTGAGCGACTGAATAACAACAACAGATGTTCCATCTGGGGATGGAGGGAGCAGAAGGGAGTCCCCTGCTGCTAGGGAGATAGATACACGGTGAGGAGGGGAACCCTGGCCCGGAAGGGAGCACAGGGGATAGGTATGCTACACAGGCTCTGCTGGTCTTCACTCTCCTGGGAAGAGAAGTTAAGGGTAAGGAGGGAATCCTTACCAGGATCCTCTGTCAGCTGAAGAATACTTGCATCCTTGGGGTAAATCCCACTTAACCAAGATGTATAATCTTTTTAATGTGCTGTTGGATTCTGTTTGCTAGAATTCTGTTGATGAATTTTCCATCTATTTTCATCAGTTATATTGGCCTGTAATTTTCTTTTTTGTGATATCTTTGTGGTTTTGTTATCAGGGTGATGATGGTCTCGTATAATGAGTTTGGGAGTTTTCCTCCCTCTGCAATTTTCTGAAAGAGTTTGAAAGGATAGGTGTTAACTCTTCTCTAAACTTTTGGTAGAATTCACCTGTGAGGCCATATGGCCCTGAGCTTTTGTTTGTTGGAAGATTTTTGATTCGCCCTGTGTTTGGGACACTGTTTGAAAGGGAGACTCCTCCAGGTGCAGAGGTTTTGGGGATCGTGGCAGAAAATAAGCCTCCTGTGCTCACTTGTTTTTAAGTGAAGTCACTCAGTCTTGTCCAACTCTTTGCGACCCTATGAACTCCAGGATCCTCCAGCCATGGGATTCTCCAGGCAAGAGTACTGGAGTGGGTTGCCATTTCCTTCTCCAGGGGATCTTCACAACCCAGGGATCGAACCCGGGTCTCCGCATTGTAGGCAGACGCTTTACCGTCTAAGCCCCCAGGGAATTAGAACTTGCTTTTAGGCGTTAATATCAGTTGTAAGTCTAGGTGTAGGTGTCTTTTCCTTCCAGCCTGGGTCCTACAGCTTCTTGGGTTGTACGCACCCAAACTTCCCAAGGATCTTCCCCACAGGTTGTGACTTCTAGGTTGTCAGGGGTGGGATTAATTCTGCCAGGGCTCATGGGAAGGAGGAAGGATTCAGAGAGTCTCACAGAAGTGGCAACTGCTCAGTTGGTTTTTTAAAATGTACGCATTTATGTATCTGGCTGCCTCTGGTCTTCGGTGCGGCGCACGAGTTCTCGCTGTGGCGCATGGGCTCCAGAGCGCACGGGCTTCAGGGGTTGCAGCACGCGGGCTCAGCACACAGGCTGAGCGGCTCTGCAGCATGTGGGACCTTCCTGGACCAAGGTTTGAACCCGTGTCCCCCGCACCGGCAGGCGGATTCCTACCCACTGTATCACCAGAGGAGTCCCGCAGTAACTTTTTAAGGTAAAGATACATGGCAGCTTTATACACAAAAGGCAGGGTGAACTAAATCAATAGCCTTTTATTTAGTTTTGTCCCAAATTTCTTAGGACCAAAAACAAAAAGGAAAAAAAAAAGAAAAAGAAAAAGATGATGGTTACTGGTTAATATACTTGTTCTTCTGGAAGATTCTAATTCTCACATTCAGTGAATTTGCCAAGAAGCACCAAGTATGGGCACAGAGCCCTCCCGGACCTGGAGAAGTGGGTGACTTTGAAAGTCATCACACTGTACTGAGGTTGCGAGTTTGCTAGTGGTCAGACACCATTTTGTCAACACAGACAAAAGGCGTTCACTCCTTCCTAAATCTTTTTGAGTGAAACAGTGCCTTGGTCTGATGCCCTCTCTCCTTCAGGAAACAGCATCTGTTGATCAGTAAAAATCCTTTTGTGTCTTTAAAAAAGAACCTGACACTCCAACATGAACAAAGCGCTTTGGGTTTTCTTTCAATCTTGTCCCAAACGCAAGCACGAAGAAAGACACAAGAATTAAGTCGGGGTTTGTTTGGAAAAATACCTTTAAAAGTCAAATATGAGTTTTTGAACACTAAAAGTATTGATAAAATCACACCTCTGAAGGAAAACACTCTCATCCACCTCACCGATGTTTCCTGTTTTGGTTAACACATTTTAATTGCCTTCTTCGGAATTTCCGCTGCAGCTCTTCCACCTACCTTCATGTCTGGACAGAGTGCCACATGCGCTGGCCAGGAAACCAGAGCCCCGGGGGCTCCAGCAGAGCCTGGAGTCACTGCCTGGATTGTGATACCAATCTTGCTCAGTTATCAACCATCTCAGTCACTTACCACCAGGAGCTGGACACCAGAGAATTCAGCACAAACCTAGGTCATTTATTTCTTTGACCCTGTGGCTCTTAAGCCTGGGTGCTCACCAGTCATCAGGAGAATTTTCTAAAAGTCTGGAACCAGCCCATGCTCCAAGATTGGGCTCTAAGGTGTCTGCTGAGGGTTCCAGACATTGCTTTGCTTCCTACTGGTTTGACTTCCCTCCATCAGGGCTCTTACTCTGAAATGTGATTCCTTTTCTGGGAGAAGAATGCTCTAAATCTGATGGATCGCCTTTAAGGGACTGTTCCCACGCTGCCGCTCAGTGTCTCTTATAGGTTCCCACTTCTTGAGGTTCTCCTATTGGCGGGCCCTAGAAGGGCTGGGGTCCCCCTTTCGATGCACGTGGGGAATAAACGAATGGAGGCCCCACTGCAGTAACAATTTCAGTCAAGCTTTTCCATAGCATGCTTTTCTCCTATCTCTACACAGCTTTTTAGAATCTTTTGTTTGGATGTCAACAGTAGAATTATTGTATTACATTCACTAAAAGCAATTATACATCCTCTTTGGAAGTGGGCAGAAAAAACTGCTGCCAAAGAAACATCTTTAAGTATTCCCAAATAGACGTAATTAACATAGTATGTTTGTATATTGGTTTTTTCAGGGAAAAATGGGTGAAATATACTTGGTGTGGTTGAGAGTTTCCTAGCATGGCCACCATGAATTCATTCCTTCCTCTAGGCACCTGCTGAGATGTAGGATCAGCTTCCTTCCCCAGTTTGGGCTGGTCCTGTGACTGCCTTAACCAAAAGATTCCTGTAGAATTGTATCCTGGGATTTCTGAGTCCAGACCTTAAGTGGGCTGGTGACTTCTGCTTCCTTCCTTTTGGACCTCAGCCTGTATGATATGGAGGGACACAGAAAATTATTTCCACTCAATAGAATGCTGAGTGGAAAAAAGGATATTTCCTAATGGATACACTGTAATGATTCTATTTTGCATATTTCTCTATTTATCTCTATTCGTGCAGGCATCCACACATAACTTTAAAGGACATATACCAAAATGTCAACAATGGCTATCTCTGATAGTATTTTATTTTCTTCTTGTATATAAGTGTTTTCAAGCTTTTGTAGAAGAAAATGTGAATTTTTTTTTTTTTAAGATAACCTTTTTATTTTGTATTGAGGCATAGCTGATTAACAATGTTGTGACAGTTTCAGGTGAAGAGTGAAAGGACTTAGCCATACATACACATGTACCCATTCTCCCCCAGACTCCCCTCCTATCCAGGGTGCCCCATAACAATGAGTAGAGTTCCCTGTGCTATACGGCAGGTCCTTGTTGGTTTTTTGGTGTTGTTAAGCCCCTAAGTCATGTCCAACTCCTTTGCAACCCCATGGACTGTCACCCATGGGATTCCCCAGGCAAGGACACTGGGTTGAGTTGTCACTTTCCTCTCCAGGGGATCTTCCTGACCCAGGGATAGAACTCGTGTCTTCTGTGTTTTCTGCCTTGGCAGGTGGATTCTTTACCACTAAGTCACCTGAAAAACCCACTTGTTCGTTATACATTTTAAATATAGCACTGTGTACAGACAACAACAAGTTCACTCTCTAAGTCTGTGAGTCTCTTTACGTTTTGTAAGGAAGTCCATTTGTATTAAGAAATACGTGAATTTTATTTAAAAAAAAAACAAAAAACAAAAAAACCCCACAAAAAACATATATATACCAGGGGAATTCTCTGGAAGTCCAGTGGTGTAGACTCAGCACTTTCACTGCCTGGATTCAATTCCTGGTTGGGGAACTAAGATCCTGCAAGCTGTGTGACATGACCAATAAATAAAATAAAATAAAATTAGTGTCTAACAACAGGAAATTAAAAAAAAAAAATAAGACACTGAAGGACTCAAGAACCCAGGGGAGTAAATTTGCTGGTGAGTCTATTCATGAAGACCCAGCTTCTCAGGCAGGCAGCCACTTGGACAGCCACTTGCTCCCCTGGCCACCCCAAGCAAAGACTCACCCTACCAGCTCAAATGATCAACCTCGCTTACTGAGAATATTCTTTTTTTAAATATTCTTTCTTTTAACTTTTTATTTTGTACGGGGTTGGAGGTTGCTCAGTGGTAAAGAATCTGTGTGACAATATGGGAGATACCGTTTCAATCCCAGGTTGGAAAGATACCCTGGAGGAGGAAATGGCAATCCACTCCAGTATCCTTGCCTGGGAAATCCCATGGACAGAGGAACCTGGTGGGCTACAGTCCATGGGGTCTCAAAGAGTTGGACACAACTGAGTGACTAAACCACAACAGCCGATTCAGTGTGATCGTTTCAGGCTAACAGTGAAGGGACTCAGCTACACGAATACGTGTAGCCTTTCTCCCCCAAACTCCTCTCCCATCCAGGCTGCCACATAACACTGAGCAGAATTCCCTGTGCTATACAGTAGGTCCTTGTTGGTTATCCATTTGAAATATAGCAGTGTGTACATTTCCATTCCAAACTCCCCTGAGAATATTCTTGATGCTTTCACAGTTTATTTTCTGGAGAGAAAGCACAGCTACAGAACAGGTCGATTCAGGATAAGACATTGAGGTGGACATCTACCTAGCCTAGCAGATGAAGACTCTTCCCACCTGCCTCAAGGTAGTCAGGTACGTGTCCACCCTGGCTGGGGAGTCCTTTGGTGGCCCTATGAATGGACATTTCCCTATCACCATCTCTCTGGTGTGTATCTGTTACTTCTGAAGCAGCATAGATGGTGGCCTCCCAGAGTGGACAATGGATGACTGGGAGGCTGATATGGCACCCGGGTGCCCCAGCCGTTGGGCACTGGCTCTTCCCCCAGCTCTGCCTGCCTTCCATCTACCAGGAAGGGCAGCCAGTGCCAGAATGGGCAGGGACTTGAAGTCCAGAGAGCTGGGTGGGACATAAGGGGATAGAGGGAAGTAAAGGGGTACTGGAGAAGCTTTTGCTCTGCTGGGCTGCACAGATTCAAGATGTGCGTGGAGACTGCCCAAATGCCCAGCCCCTACGGTGACTGAGTCACACGGTTGCCAGAGCGCAGACAAAACAGGAAAACACTCACGAGAAGGTAACTTCCTCGCGGGCGGGGATATTGGTGATACTGGTCTGTCTCATTCACTGCTGTCTGCCACTGTCTGCAACAGTGCCTGGCACAGAATGGGCACTGATGAATAAATTCACCCACGAGGGTGTGAATGAATGGAATTTGCTAGTAATCAAAGAGATGCACATGATCACAATAATGTGGTATTGTTTTGTGTATTAAGCCATCCCAAAACAGTGGGATGGAAACTCTCAGTCCTGATGAAATCTGACGGGATCTGCCATGTATCTAGTATTAAAGGCAAATTTTGTTGTTGTTGTTTATTCACTAAGTCACGTCTGACTCTTTGCAAGCACTGTAGCCCACCAGGCTCTGCTGTCCATCTAATTTTCCAGGCACGAACACTGGAGTGGGTTGCAATTTCCTTCTCAGGGGATCTTCCTTACCCAGGGATCAAACCTCTGTCCTGTGTTGCAGGCAGATTCTTTATCACTGAGCCACCAGGGAAGCCCATTAATGGCAATATGTATTCACATAAACGTTTTGGAAAGCAGCTTGGTAACAGAGTTATTTAAAAGGGACTACTCAGTAATTTTAGTCCTAGAAATTTATGTTAAACAGACAAATCAGAAAAAGGACAGAGCTGCCGATATAAACTATTCCTTGAAATGATAGTCATAACTGTAAAGAGATGGGGGCAGTCTGAGTGGCTAGGATATTGGATGATCAGACAGCTCGTGGTTGCAGAGGCCTGTGAAATAGTGCAGCAAAAAAGCATGTGAAAAAAAGTAGGGATGCAAAAGTGTCCATGTAAAATGAATGTGACCATAAAATATATTCTGGGGGAAAGCCTGGAAGGATAGAGTTTATGGATTTTTTTTCCCCTTCAATTTTTGTCATCAAAATATTTTTAACCAAAAAGAGTGTAAGCAAATCAAACCTTCCTATAGGACACTATGGGCTCCCCAGGTGGCTCAGTGGTAAAGACTCTGCTTGCTAATTCAGGAGACACAGGTTTGACCCCTGGGTTGGGGAAGATCCCCTGGAGAAGGAAGTGACAACCCACTCCAGTATTCTTGCCTGAGAAATTTCATGGACAGAGGAGCTGGTCCATGGAGTTGCAAAAGAGTCTGACACGACTTAGTGACTAAATAATGACAACAACAGGACACCATGCACCAGTAAACACACATATGGCAACTAGCAAGCTCAAGATGCTCACAGCTTACACAGTTCCCAGGTGAGTGGTCTGCCATCACCACCTGCCCACCCAGCTCAGGCAGGCCTTCAGCCTCCAGGTTTCAAGCCACTGGACAGCAGAGTCAGGAGAGGTTTTTTTGGCAGAGTTCACCCATCTCTGAATAACAACCAAGTGCTGCTGTGGGAACAACCATGTTTAGCACCACCTGATCACAGATTGGAGAACATTTGCTAGAAATAACACTTCGGGCTTTGGCAAAGCAGGTATTGAGTTGCGCTTTCTGATGGTGGTTAAATAAGTATTACAGCTGCCTTTTGATGATAAAACTACGCATACATCAGGACACACTTCCCTTCCTACTGCAGGAGGGCTATAGCCAATTCATCTACAAAAGCTATCAGGTTGCAAAAATGTAAGAAGGAGGTTACAGCCCGCGGAGAGCCTCTGATTTGTGCTGATTCAGCATTAGGTGATGGTTCTTAAGTGAACAGAAACCACCTGGGAAATTTAAACATTTAAGAGTGGACCCTGTGCTCCCTCTTGCAGAAATTCCGATTGAACTGGTTTGGTGAACTGTCCAGAGCACTGGAAATTTTAAAAGCTCCAAGATGGTTTAGATGAGCATCCAGGGTTGAGATCCACTGTCATATGGTATCAGCAGATGAGCTCTCTACTGGAAACATTCAGATGTTCTGAATGGTCATAATCTCCGTGCAAAGATCAGCAAGAATCTGTGCCACTTTTTGCAAAGGCTTGCTGTGTGCTACTAGCCATCAGAGGAAGCAGAGCAAAGGGCTGAGAGGCCTAGGAGCTCAAGGATCTCAGACACAGACAGGATGGGTGCTGAGTGTGACTCTGTCTTACTAGCTCTGCAACCTCAGACAAGTTACTCACCCTCTCTGAGTCTCTATTTCCCCCTCTGAAGAGGGGATGCTGGTCACCACGCCAACTTCACAGGGTTGTTCAGAATGGGATGCGTCTGTGCAGAGGGATATAGGAGCACAGCTCTTCCCCAGATCACGTGAGCATGTGGAAAGAATACCGTTGCCACAAGTTCACAGAACTGTGCCTGCATGGATCTGATGGAGAACCGCACACCCTTGGCTTACGTATTAAGTGAAACAGACACTAAGTAGATTAGTGGGTGTGTAATTTATAGGAAATAGGGAAAATGGAAATAGGGCAGACACTGCTGTGAAACTCTCCCACGATCTCCACCTTCAAAGTGAATTCCAGTATATTTAGAAGAATCTAGCCCACTCTCAGCAGAGCACCTGACTGGTTTAAGAGCAGACAGATCTCTCATTTGTTGTTCTTCAGCTGTTTAGTAGCTCAGTTGTGTCTGACTCTTTGCAACCCCATGACCTGCAGCACACCAGGCTTCCCTGGCTGCAGTCCTTCATCTCCCAGAGCTTGCTCAAATTCATGTCCATTGAGTCAGTGATGCCATCCAACCATCTCATCCTCTGTTGTCCCCTTCTCCTCCTGCTCTCAATCTTTCCCAGCATCAGGGTCTTTTCCAATGAGTCAGCTCTTTGCATCAGGTGGCAAAAGTATCGGAACTTCAGCTTCAGCATCAGTTCTTTCAATGAATATTCAGGGTTGATTTCCTTAAGGATGGACTGGTTTGATCTCCTTGTATTCCAAGGGACTCTCAAGAGTCTTCTCCAACACCACAGTTTGAGAGCATCAATTCTTCGGCACTCAGACCTCCCTTCAGAAGGCAGACAAGCAGAAGGTGGTAAGATTCCTGGCACCCATTCAAGGAGAGAGCTTCTGACCCCATAAGATGTAGGGAAACTGTCAGGAGACCAGGAGGCTGGCCTCAGAATATTCCTGAATCTGCATATGTCTTAATGATGAGATACATGTGTGTGTTCAGTGACTAAGTCATGGCCGATTCTTTTGTGACCCCATGGACCGTAGCCCGCCAGGCTCCTCTGTCCATAGGATTTTACCAATCAAGAATACTGGAACGGGCTGCCATTTCCTCCTCCAGGCAATCTTTTGGACCCAAGGATTGAACTTGTGTCTCCTGCATTGGGTGGCAGGTGGATTCTTTACCACTGAGCCACCTGGGAAGCCCAGTGGTAAATGTTCTTGAATCTGCCTGACACTGGGGAAAACCTAGACCCAGGTCTGCAAGTCTCAGTAGAGGACTGAGCCAGCACTGCTGTGCTGCCCCAGGCGCCTGACAGTCACCTCCCCATGGAGCCATTCCGAGGAAAAGGAACCTTCATTCCTTTGGTCACTTAGCAAAGAGGTAAATATGTTACACTTTAGGAAACGTGTGATAGTCTTCGGTCACATGGATGCTAATGACTCCTCTTGTCCCTGAAGCTGGACTGAGGTTTCCTAGGTGACTAACTGGAGAATCACATCGCTGTCTGGTGGCCGGTAAGGGGTGTGGCCTCTGGCATCATACATGTGGCTGCCAATCACTGGTGAGGCTTCTGGCTTCCTGGTTCAGCCATGGAAGTGGCTGTAGGTTGAGGCCATGGCCAAGGGTAGCCCACCCTGCCTTGGCTGCCAGCCTCCTCTCCCTCCTTGTGGCCTATTTATTGTAGCAAGCAGTCTCCAGGTTGTGTTGAATTCTGTTTTGTGGGTTTATTTTTTTAAACCTTTTTTAAAAAGTATGTGTGTTGTAACCATGGAAACTCTCTTTTGCATTCACTTGTGTTTTTAAAAAAATCCTCCTGTGTGTCTGTCTGGTTTGTGCTGTCTGCACTGAATCATGGGCTCCCAGGGGAGGGATGTGTCTTCGCAGGGAGTCTGAGAGAGGCTCCTACGGTCTCTATCAGCAGCTGGGGCCAAGGCTCTGGCTTCATTATCCCAAGGAACCCACAAAGGGCAGCCGGAAACAAAGGCATGCCTTCCCCCAACCCCCAACTTTGGAGGCTGAGGTTCTGATATCACACCTCATTCCATCATTATTGTGACACTGTGATCCCACCCCCATCATTATCTCTACTTTACAAGGTACCATTTTTTTTTTTTTTTTGAGAAGCAAAGCCTGAAAATTAGTATCTCAGTCCCTCTGTGGAACCGGTTTTAGAAGGAAACTCTCCAGTGGCTACACAGAGAGCCAGAGGGCTCCCAGCCAGACATCTCTGCCTTTGAAGGACCTAGCGCTCCCATTCAGCACACGTGTATCGAGCCTTTGCTATAGGCCAGGCAAATCAGCCTGGCCCTGCCTGCCATGCCAAGGAGGTGCCATGCCAAGAGTCGGATACGACTGATCGACTAACATACACATACAAGGAGGCTGCCGTCGCTGTGAGATGCTCTCCAGAGGCTAAGATCACAGGCTGAAGAGCACTGTCACTGTGCTCTCCTGAGCAGAAGAGTAATGACGCAGACCAGAGTGCTGACAGCACAGGCAGGGCCCGCCCCAGGGGACCCAAGGCAGCAGGGCACAGCCTGGTGGGTGGACTCAGTTGGAAGCTGATGCAGAGTGTGTGTGAAGTTAAGTGTTAGTTGCTCAGTTGTGTCTGACTCTTTGCAACCCCATAGGCTGTAGCCCACCAGGCTTCTCTTTCCACGAGTTCTCTAGGCAAGAATACTGGAGTGGGTTGCCATGTCCTTCTCCAGGGAAACTTCCTGACCCCGGGAGCGAACCTGGGTCTCCTGCATGGCAAGCAGTTTCTTTACCGTCTGAGCCCCCGGGGAAGTCAGAGTGTGTGGATGCCTTACTTTCAGTGCTTGATGCTTTCCATGAGAGAGGAGGAGAGAATATAAAGGATCCCCCTGCCCTTCCCTGCACATGCCTATTTTTCTTAGTATGTGATTTGATGGTCAAGAGGCTGACCTGACCACAGACTCTGCACTGATGAGGACTCAGTGTGTTGTCTGGGGGTCTGTTTGCACCGAGAGACCCCCCGCAGGGGACATCCGGTTGTGTGGGGCAGGGGAGGGGAGGGGATTCAAGCTGAATCGCGGCCCTGGCTGCAGGATGAGCCAGGAAGAGGTCAAGATTGAGTTTTTCTGCCCAGCCCCCTCTATTCAAAAGACTCTGGAGTTGAGGAGTTGGGTGCGTATTCATGGGTCTGTGTATCTAGGGAGCTGACCGAACTGGTCTGAGGAGCACAATGGGAAGATGCCTCAGGCCAGCAGGAGCTGTGCCCTGCAGAGTTTGCCTCAGTGGAGTTCTGGAGGGATCCTCCCTTAGCAAACCTGCTAGAGCTTCACAGAGCTCCCTGGAGGGGAACTTGAACTGAATGGGGGTGGGACTGCTTAACAGTCCCCTGAGTAGTCCTTCAGGTATACTTCCCCCTTCCGTTTAACCCACTTAGCCCCTGTGGCAAGGTGGCCAAGGCAGCTTGGACCTCTGGAAGAGGCTACGTATGGATGGGGGAAGTAATTAACAAAGGGCCTGGGGCCATCAGGCACCAGAACGACCACCACCGCCATTATCATGTCGCCATCATCTCCATCAGTATCACGGCCAGCATCATCACCATCATCTCTGACATCACCATCATCACACTTCCACAGCAAAGCTCAGTGGCCGAGAGCAAGGCCTGGGGGCCTTGCTGGGTCTCTAGCCTAGCACTGCCACTCACAAATGCTGCGAGCTTGGGCGTAGTCTTGACCTTGCCTGAGCTGCATTTTCCTCATATACAAACCGGGATAATTTTAAAAGATAATAAAGCTCTCAGCCATCTCGCCTGGCACATGGCGTCAGGACGAGTTGGTTACCATTATCACTGTTAGTGTTTTTATCATCATAGAGCCTTCTAAGTGGAGATGCTTTGGGTCATTACGGTATTTCCTGATTGAGAGAGGGGAAATTAGGCTGGCTCTGTCCCACTTTTCAGATAAGGAAAGGAAAGCTCTAAGCAGGGAAGACATTTGTCCACGTGGCTCAGCTCACAGCCTGAGGGGTGGATGGAAGCACCGAGCAGCCTCCTCCCACAGTGCCTGCCTCCTTCACTCTTGTCCTCGGGCAGAGCCCCAAGAGCTGGGATGCGCTCCAAAATGCCCATTAAAACACATGGCTACTTTATGGCTTGTTTGTTTGCGCCTAAAGACAAAAAACCCAAGCTTATCAAACAAAAGTCACACGGTAGCCCTGCTGACCTGAACGGTAAAGCCCAGCATTACCTTTGCTCTTCAGCCCCCACAGAGAACACCTGGCTCCCCATGGAGCTGGCACCATGCTCCCAGGCTGACCTTTGGCAGTCCTCACCACTTTAGCCACGAGCCAGTCACAGGCAGCTGGAGCGAAGCCCAGAGATCCCACTCACCAGCTGGTATACCTAGAGAAAGTTTTTAAACCTCTCTGAACCTTCCTTAAGGAAACGGCCACCCACTCCACTGCTCTTGCCTGGAGAATCCCAGGGACGGCAGAGCCTGGTGGGCTGCCGTCTAGGTGGTCGCACAGAGTCGCACACGACTGAGTGACTTCACCTTCACTTTTCACTTTCATGCATTGGAGAAGGAAATGGCAACCCACTCCAGGGTTCTTGCCTGGAGAATCCCAGGGACGGGGGAGCTTGGTGGGCTGCCGTCTATGGGGTCCCACAGAGTCGGACACGACTGAAGCGACTTAACAGAACCTTCCTTAATATCCTTATCTGTAAAATGGATTTAATGATGGAAACCTCTTCACTGAGAACTTTAAGTGGGAAAGAGCTAGCATGGGGAAGGAAAGTAAAAACAGAAGGGCTCAAGAGGGAGGGGACATAGGTATACTGAAGGCTGATTCATGCTGATGTTTGGCATAAACCAACACAATACTGTAAAGCAAGTATCCTTCAATTAAAAATAAATAAAGTAAAAAAAAAAACCAACCCAGAAATAAGAGCAGTGTCTCTGAGGACTATCCTGAGCTGAGGCTACAGCTGTGCTTTCCAGGCTGCGTTAAGTGTGGATTCAAGATATACCTGAGAGTAAGCCGACAAGACTCACCAATGGATTAGATAAGAGAAGAAGATGGAAGAGAGGAGTCTATAACCTGGAGAGCGGGTGCCATTGTCTGAGATGGGGAAGTCTAGGGAGAGATGGGACAGGTCTTGCGGGGGTGGGGGAATTTGCATCTGCCCTGGAGGGATATGCTAGTTTTACAATATCTGAGACTTCCCAGTGGAGATGGCAGTGGGCGGTGGGAGCTGCAACTCTGAAGGAAGCTCCCAGGAGAAGTGCACGTTGAGAATTCAGACTTGGGATGGTTGTCATAAGAATGGTATTCATTTATTTATTTACAAATGTTTATTTGGTTGTGTTGGGTCTAAGATGCAGAATGTGAGATACAGTTCCTGGAACAGGGATCAAACCTGGTCCCACTGCATTGGGGGTTCAGTCTTAGCCACTGGACCACCAGGGAAGTCCCAAGAATGGTGTTTAAATCCAGGTGGCTCAGCGGTAAAGAATTCGCCTGCAATGCAGGAGATACAGGTTCAATCCCTGGGTTGGGAAGGTCCCCTATTCTTGCCTAAAAAATCCCATGGACAGAGGAGCCTGGTGGGCTACAGTCCATGGGGTTGCAAAAGAATTGGATACGACTGAGCGACTAACAACACTGAAAGGTATCTCTTGGGAAGTGAGAGGGGAAAGTGAAGAGAGCCCAAAGAGGTGGGCCCAAAGGAGGGCCACCATTCAGGGCTCAGAAAAAGGAGGACCTCATGAAGGACTGGCAGCAAAGTCAGAGAAAAATTAGGAAAGTGTTCAGTTTAGGAACTGAGAGAGCAGAGAGTCCTTCTGAAGGGAGGGAGTGAGTGGTCAACGGTGAGGAAGGACTAAGATGAAGTTGCAGAGTGGGTGGGGCTGGCCCGGCAAGAGGGGGTCATACATGACCTTGACTGAGAGGCATCTGAAGAGCGTTGGGAGCAGAGCCAGGCTGCAGTGGGGCTGGGCATGCACGGGGTTGGGAGAGTGGGGGCCATGTGTGTGCATGGAAAGAGAGTGGAGGAATCAGGAGGTGGCTGTTAAGGGGAGGAGGGGCTCTGGGAGGATGAGAGGAGCGAGTCTGGGCACTGACTGAAGTCACCTGGAGAAAGAACCATGAAAGTGAGAGAGAGCGCCCTGCAGAGGGCACCCCTGCAGGGGGGTGCAGACCAATGTGACAGGGAGAGCAGGCACTCTGCAGGGGGTGCAGACCAGTGTGAAAGGGAGAGTGGGCACCCTGCAGGGGGGTGCAGACCAGTGTGAAAGGGAGAGCGGGCACCCTGCAGGGGGGTGCAGACCAGTGTGAAAGGGAGAGCGGGCACCCTGCAGGGGGGTGCAGACCTGTGTGACAGGGAAAGTGGGAATCCCTGCAGAGGGGGTGCAGTCCTTTTTTTCAATTTTTATTTTTGGTGGACCATTTTTGAAAGCTTTATTGAATTTGTTGCAATATTCTTCTGTTTTCTGTTTTGGTCTTCTGGCCAGGAGGCATGTGGGATCTTAGTTCCCTGACCAGGGGTCGAACCCACACTCCCGCATTGGCAGGGCAAACTTTAACCCCCAGACTGCCAGGGATGTCCTGGGAGCGGAGTTCCTGAGCAGCTGGAGGGATGAATCCAGAGCACAGGTGGAGAGACTTTTCTCCATCCATCCAGGAAGGAAGAAACATGAGGTGCCTGTCTGGGTGGGATTGCTGAGTTTGTTGGTGGCAAGATGAGAGTTTGGAACTAGACGGAAAGTTCAGGGGGGAAACAGGAGGTGTGAGCATAGCCATCATCTCGTGGGAGGGGGAGAGCAGACCTGCAGAGATAACAGTGGGGTCTCCTGGTGGTACCAATGGCCGCTCACAGACTGAGATCATGGAATTTAGAGCAAAGATGCCCACTCTATCATCTGATGATCTTCAAAAACACTCAACAGACCCAGGGCAGGCCAGAAGAAGGTGGATGGGAGGGTTCACTTAGAACTGGGATTTTGCCAAAGGGTTGTAACCTACAAGAGAAAGGCTGAGTTATTGGGGAATTCATGTTGGAGAAGAGGCTGGATGGTGAGAGAAGAGAGGCGTGGCATGAGTGGGCGGGGGCTCAGTGCACTAAAACCAAAGTAATAGGGCAGTGAGGGGATTTGAGGAGCGGGGACGGGAGGATGAGGATGTATTGGAATCCAGATTTGAGGATGAGGCGGTGCAGGTGTGAGAAGTCACATCTGATTGGATGTGACATCAGCCTGAAGGAGGACAGATGGCCTGACCAGGAGGGAGGTGCAGCCGCTGGCTCTGCTGTGCAAGAGTTCTGAGAGAGAGGCTGAGCGCTGCTGGGATTCCCAGCAGGCTCTGCAGCCCCCCTGCCCAGATCCTGCCACTTTCTAGATGCATGACCCCAGAGACTTACTTCCCCTCTTGGTGCTTGAGTATCTCTACTTGTAAAAATGAGGGCAATAATTTGTACTTGTCTCCTCAAGCTATTATGAAGACTAAAGGAGATAATTCAGATACAGCACCAAACAGTGTTGGGGCTGATTAAGTGCTAATAAGTGTTAAATACGGAGCCATGACCAACCTAGACAGCATATTAAAAGGCAGAGACATCAGTCTGCCAACATAGGTCCATCTGGTCAAAGCTATGGTTTTTCCAGTACTCATGTACAGATGTGAGAGTTGGACCATAAAGAAGGCTGAGTGCTGAAGAATTGATGCTTTCAAATTGTGCTGCTGGAGAAGACCCTTGAGAATCCCTTGTACTCCACAGAGATTAAACAGTCAATCTTAAAGGAAATCAACCCTGAATACTCAGTGGAAGGACTGACATGAAAACTGAAGCTCCAACACTTTGACCACCTACCTGATCCAAAGAGCCAACTCACTGGAAAAGGCCCTGATGCTGGGAAAGAGTGAAGAATGAAGATTGAAAAATTGAGGGTTGCATGCTCACGTGCTTAGTCACTCAGTCACATCTGACTTTTTCCAACCCCATGGACTATATCCTGCCAGGCTCCTCTGTCCATGGAATTCTCTAGGCAAGAATACTGCAGTGGGCTGCCATTCCCTTCTCCAGGGGAATCTTCCCAACCCAGGGATCAGATCCAGGTCTCCTGCATTGCAGGCAGATTCTTTACTGTCTGAGCTACCAGGGCAGCCCCCAGATGAATGAAGGTGATCAGTAACGATCAGGGTGTCCCTCCCTACCTCCACCACACGGGAATGTGTACACACACACACACGCACACACACAGGCACACTCCTTTGGCATAAATGTTGCTTTGCATGCACCTCAAGTTATTATTTTCTGAAGCATAGCCTTTTCTCAGTGTACTCGTACCCAACAAGAGATGCTGCTACCAATGGTCACATATGTGCAGGTGGCACGATCACACACTCACATATGAAACGTGCCAGGGACAACTGTCCAGAGCAGCCCCCAATACCAGACACAGTAACGTCAGAGAGGAGGGTGGTATGCCTTCAGACTGTGTCCACCAGTTGGGGGAGGTGCGCAGTATGATGGAGGAGGTGCCCCTCCAACTGATGATCAGAGGCTGGCCCTCCTTGGAACTCTGAGTCATCTGCTAGCTTTAATGAGAACTAACCCTCAGAGAGGGGTTTCCCTTGTAGCTCAGATGGTAAAGAATCCGCCTGCAGTGCAGGAGACCTGGGTTTGATCCCTAGGTCGTGAAGATCCTCTGGAGGAGGCCATGGCAACGCACTCCAGTATTCTTGCCTGAAAAATCCCATGGACAGAGGAGCCTGGAGGGCTATAGTCCACGGGGTCGCAAAGAATTGGACACAACTGAAGTGACTGAGCATGCATGCAGTCCTCAGAGTGGCGCTGGGGTAAGGAAGAGGCAGATTGGAAGTATAGGAACTCCAGTCTGTTCCATTGATCAGCACAGGTCAATATCTTGTCAGTTTCAAAGCTGGACCCCTGAGAGGTTGACTCTGTGCTGGGCAGTACCCACAGCTGTTTTCTGGATCAGCATTTGATCCTTCTCAGTCATGGGGCAACGAAGCTTCCTCCTCCACTTACTGGCAAGGTTCGCTTCCACTGTGGACATTTTCAACAAAAAATCATGGCCAGCTTAAGGCAAATAATGTTCAGTCACAGAAAACATGAAAAAGAAGGTTCTTGGCATTTGGGAACATAGGTAAAGAATTCTGTCTTTCCGAAACTGGAGTTTTACTTGATGTTTCTTGGAAAGAAACCATCTAACTTGCTTTATATAGTCCTTCATGTCTTCAAAGGGTTCAGAATCAGACTGAAAAAAAAAAAAACCCCATCAATAATCCAAAAAAATGCTGTACTCTATCTTATGAATGCTGTTTCCTTCCTTCTCATAAGGTAGGAATATTTATGAACTCTGAAAAGTAATTTCAGGGGGAAAAATGCAATCTTAGTCCAGCTTTATAGTAGTGAAAGTGTTTGGTTCTTGCCTTCTGGATTATTTTTAAGTCAGTGTGGTATTATTTATATAAGTTGACATACACAATTCACCGAGGCCAACGTCCTTCAGATTTATGTCTGCTTTCCTGGGTGTTTATGCTTTTAGAAAAGGGGATCTGCAGCCCGGGAATGTGTATGTTAATCCAAACAGGGCTCCTTCTCACTGCCTCAGAGCCCAGGTGTAGACCTGACCCATGGGTCCAGCCCTCCGCACCCCCACCCCCGCCGCTCCCCTGATCCATGTGGAATCACCCACCCTGGTCACAAACTGAGTTTCAGCCACAGGAGCAAGCTCTTTCATCTCAGCCTGTCGTCTGTCTGTCTAGACATCCAGAGCCCCACCAGGCGGGTCAGTCCCAGGGCTTGGACCCAGGTGGAGGTAACAGGGTCATGACCCATGAGAATGGCTCAAAGCCCAGTCTCTTGGATGCTCTGAGGACAGTTCCCTGTGGCCTCTTCGCAGACAGCCATCAGATAAGAGATGTATTATCCCCCAGCTTCCCTGGCTGTCTGGTGGGCAAGTATTTTAAGCCTGATCTCTTCTGGAAGGAAAGCTTAAGAAACCTCTGCCTTGGGACTTCCTGGATGGTCCTGGTTCGATTTCTGGTCAGGGAACTAAATCCCACAGGCTGAAACTAAAGACCCTGCATGCAAGACCAAAGACCTCATGTGCCACAATTAAGACCTGACGTGGCCAAATGCATCAATTAAAAAAAAAAGAAACCTCTGCCCTGATGCTCTGATCTCTGCACAATAAAAGACCACAGGTGACTGGGTCCCACGAAGGGAGCCGCTGCCTGAGGTGTCTGGAGGGAGATGAGAGTCTCTCCTACTTCAGTGCTCTCTCTGATTTATCTATTTTTTTGTTGCTGCACTCAGTCTTTCTCTAGCTGCAGAGCTACTGCAGAGCAGGGCTACTCTTCATTGTGGTACTCCAGCTTCTCACCGCAGCGGCTTCCCTGGCTGCCAAGCAAAGGCTCCAGGGTGCACAGGTTTCAGTAGCTGCAGCACCCGGGCTCAGAAGTTGTGGCTCGGGGGCTTAGTTGCTCCAAGGCATGTGGCTTCGAGGCATCCTCTTCCCAGACCAGGGATCGAACCTGTGTCCCCTGCATTGGCAGGCAGATTCCCATCCACTGGACCGCCAAGGAAGTCCATTGCTCTCTTAACTTGTCAGGGTGTTTGGGTAGCCATGCTCTTTGGCTAAAGTGAGAACCAGGGCATCCAACACCTACTAAGTGCAATGCTGGAGAAGCAAGAACTCCTACACTGTGGCTCCTACACCCACAGTTCTCATGGAACATACAACCCAATCACCAGGCCCCCAGAGATGAAGACCCAGGTCCCTCACTCTTGTCTCATGGCCACACCAAGCTCCCCAAGTTCCAACACACACTCAAGCTGGGGCTCTGGGAGTATGTGCAAAGCCTTACTGCCCAGATAATGAAACTGAAGCTGGGACTGGATGGGGTAGAGGGGAAGGCCAGGTCAGGAAGGAGATATTTAAACAGAAGCCTTAGAAAGCCAACCCCGTGCATATCTGAGCATTTAGGAAGAGGGGCAGCAAGCCTGGGATGCAGGAGTGAACCTGGGGTTATCCAGGAGGCAGCCTAGGCTGTTGGGGTTGCGTTCACTTACAGTAAGTAGCATTTTCTTAGAACCAGTGGGAACTTCTGTTTCATGTGCTTAGTTGCTCAGTCATGTCCAACTCTTTGTGACCCTCCAGGCTCCTCTGTCCATGGAATTTCTCAAGCAAGAATACTGGAGTGAGTCGCCATTCCCTGCTCCAGGGGAAATCTTTACCAACGTCTCCTGTGTCTCCTGCCTTACAGGCAAATTCTTTACCTACTGAGCCATCAGGGAAGCTCCTTCTGTTTCATACTAGCCACCAAGTTTAGACAGAAACTTAAGTTTTCAAAATACACATGTCATCAGAGTTGCAAGGTGTTGCCTTCACCAAGCCACTATCCATCATTCATTTGCCAGGGAAACTGATTCATCCAGAACCCTGCCAGCACCACCACTCCAGCACCACAGCTCCAGCAGCAGCTATTAAAGGAAGGGGTTTAGATGAACCTAGTGGCCTGGGGACCTGAGCAGGTGGATTGTGGAAGGAGGAATGGACCGCCTCAAAGCAAAAGAGGGGCCCAAAAAGGAGAACTATTTGGCCGAAGGCTGGACTTACCTCTTAAAACAGATGTGAATCAGCCCAGGGTTTTCATTGCTCATTATTTAAGTGGGGAAAAGTACAAATTGTGGTCAGCAGCCCAGAACAAAGTCTGGCTTTCAGAAAAGAGGGTTTGCCATGAATCCTAGTCAGACATTTAACTGGCACCCAGCCATCCCACAGTCACCTGTTGAGTGAGCACCTGGCACCAGGGACCACGCTGGATAAGAGGGGCTGCCTTGACCCTTACAGTTCAAAGGCCAGAGAAACACAATTGCAGTGTAATTATTAAAATCCCCCGGCGGGACAAGAGCGTGTGTGTATGCTAAGTTGCTTCAGTCATGTCCGACTCTGTGATCCTAATGGACTATAACCCACCAGATTCTCCTACCCGTGGGATTCTGCAGGCAAGAATACTGGAGTGGGTTGCCATGTCCTCCTCCAGGGGAAGCTTCCCAATCCAGGGATCAAACCTGTGCCTCCTTAGATTCCGCATTACAGGTGGATTCTTTACCACTGAGCCACTGGGAGAGCATTTACCTGCAAGCTAACAGCAGGCCGGCCCCAGAGCTTGGTGACTGGGGGCCTGAGTTAGGCCCAGAGACACTGGGATCAGGAGCGGAGCCCAGGGGAAGGCCAAGGCTGAGCCCACGGAGGCTCGCCTAGCGGCAGCTTCCAACAGTAACACAGCAGCTTGCAAGGCACTGAGCACGTCCAAGTTGACATCTTGTGTGTGTGCTCAGTCCCTTCAGTCCTGTCTTACTCTTCATGCCCCCATGGACGGTAGCCCATGAGGTCCTCTCTCCATGGGATTCTCCAGGCAAGAACACCGGAGTGGGCTGCCACGCCCTCCTCCAAGTCCCTATTCCAACGGAGGGGTAAAATGGACTGTGATTTCGTACCCAGCTCAGGTGACCATGTTCCCCCTCTAAGTACTCAGATCTCACACCTAAGCACACACTCTTAGGGCAAGCTGTGTGTCCCCCAACCCTGGTTTCTCAGGGGACCAGGAAACATCCCAAATCTGAGATGCCCTCACATGCCTTGCCCACCAAACTGTGGAAAGCCGGGGTCAAGCACGCTGCCATTTACACCTTCATTCATGACCTGCTCGGCAGGCCAATTCCATCCCACCTCTACCCCTACCGAGCCCCGCTGGTGGCCCCTTCCTGCATCTCTGACCTTGTGAGGCCTTTGGCCTGTCAGTGGGAGGCTCTGTCCTACTTGACGATGGACGGGGCTCTCCCTGGCACACAGCCTGGGGTGGCCTCACCTACACCACGCCGCAGCCTTGGCCCTGGGCCCTCCAGCCCACTCTGTCCTCCCACTCATCCTGGATTTGGCAGGACGCATGGACGCCTGTGCCAGGGCAAATTGGCAAAGGCAGACAGAAAGGAGGACTGGACATTTTGCAACTACAACAGAAAATTAAACAAACAGAAAACACCTTATTGAGTGTTGTCTTTCAGAAATTTCTCCCCAGCGTGACACACTGGCCATATGATGCTGCTGTGGGCCCCAGGGTTTCCGAAGTCACCCGCGGAGTCCTGTGTAAGCCCTCAATACATCCAAGACACTGCCACGCTGGGTCGTGTACTGTCGTTGCTGCTGAGTTGCTCAGTTGTGCCTGACTCTTTGTGACCCCAAGGACTGTAGCCCGCCAGGCTCTTCTGTACGTGGGATTTCCCAGACAAGAATACTGGAGTGGGTCACTATTTCCTCCTCCAGGGGATCTTGCTGATCCAGGGACTGAATCCGCATCTCCTGCATTGGCAGGTGGACATTTTACCACTGAGCCACCAGGAAGCCTGGGGTCTTTAAAAAAGAGTTTTCTAAAAGCGAGCTTTAAAAAAAAAATACTGCACTGGAATCCCACTGGAGTTTTGGAGAGGTTGCTCTGGATGTGGATATTTTAAGCCCTTGGTGGAGTCTAATGTCCTCTAGGGTTGAGGACTCCCCACCCCTCTTTCCACGCAGCATCTGGACTATGTCCAGTAGATGCTCCATACAGTCTTAAGGGAGGCATGGATCGTCCTCCATCTCTTGTGAGTAAAGACCCGGTTTCCTCCAGTTTGTGTTTTGCAAGAAGTGGTTCATTAAAGCAAATGCCTCAATATTTACGCTGTATCCTTTCTTCAAGCAGCCAATGGTTTACAGTCCAACTGGCTGGGACTGCTCTCCAAAAACCCAACATTTTCTCTTTAAAACAAGCTGATAACACTGTTTCTGGATCAGCACCGAGCTGAGCCGGCAGCTCAACAGAACAGAACTCTCCATGAGCCCTCCCTCCCCAACCTCTTCCTCCCACACACCCCCTGTTTCTGGACTCAGGAAATGCTATCCTTCCAATTGCTCAGGTCAAAGTCTACAGTTAGGACCCTGTCCTATCTCCCTCCTCACGGGGAGGTCGGGTCTCCTGACTCCAGAGTGTCTCTCCCTGTGTCCAGGTTCAAGACCAGGTCCCGGGTGTCCCAGGAGGACTCCTGACTGTCTGTGTGCCCACGCTTCTGCTTGCTACCACCGTTTAGGCATAGCCAAAAGGTCTTACATTTTTCACTTTTTCCTTTTGACATCCATTCAGGCTTACAAAAAGATTGAAAAATAGTGTAACAACTTCCTTAGAATCCCCACCCAGATTCCCCAAATGTTGACAGTTTGCCCCATTTCCTCTATCCTTCTCCCACGCCCCCAAGATGTAATCCACGTGTATGCCTATGGTATGTTTCTCTGAATGTTTGCGAGTAAACCACAGAGAGCAATGCCCCTCATCCCTGACAACTTCAGTGTGTGTCTCCTAAGAATAAGGACATCCTCTCAAACGACCATGGTTCAATGGTCAAAATCAAGACATTAACCTTGATGCAATCCTATTATCTAATCCAGCAGTACCCAACATTTTGGCAGCAGGAACAATTTTTCCATGGATGAGGGGTGGATAATCTCAGGATGATTCAAGTGCATTACATTAATTGTGCATTTTCTTTCTAATTGAAAGCTGCTGCTAGTCTGTGACCAGAGGTGGGGACCTCTTATTTAATCTACATATCTGATACAGATGTTACCATCTGTCCCATTCATGTCCTTTATGGCAAAAGGAAAATCCCTCATCACCCATCACAGTCAGCCATCATGTCCCTTCAGTATACCTTAATCTGGAATTCCGAGGAATTTTTCTCAAATAATTCATATTAGGTTAAGTTGGCTCTGTAACAAAACTTCACTGCCTTGTGAATTTAAAGGGAAAGGGAGCCCAACTCAGGAATTCCCTGGTGGTCCAGTGGCTAAGACTCAAAGCTTCCAATGCAGGGGGACCTGGGTTGGACCCCTGGTCAGGAAACTAGATCACACATACTACAACGAAGATCGAAGATCTTGCATGCCACAACTAAAGACCTCACATGCCACAACTATGACTCAGCGCAGCCAAATAAATAAATAAAATCAACATAAAAAAAAATAAAGAGAGCCTGTCTCTCAGATGTGACCCACCAGCTCTGCAGCCCCGCCCCAGACTGACCCTATGCCACTTGTTTCTGGACGCAGACCAGTTCCAGCAAGTAACTTGTGAATTAACTGTTCTTTCAACTTTTCCTATTTAATAATTCCCAAATTATACAAAAGTAGAGACAATAGTATAAAGTCCCTCCGTGTTCATAACATCCAGATTTAATAGTTATCCACTCAGGGCCAGTCTTGTTTTATCTCTAACCACATTTGTTTCCCATCGTCTGTATTATTGTGAAGTTCAGGTGTTACTACCTCCAGGTTTGGAGGGAAGAGAGCAGGGAGGGACTACTGGATCCTGGAAGAGAGAACTCTGTATTCAGTGACACCTTCAGAGGAGCTGTGACCTTCATCAAGGAACACAGAAACCCCAAGGTGATCTCACAAGAAGGCAGGCAAGGGGCAGGGATAGTCCACCTTATTCTTCTCCCTGTCTCTGATCTCCAGGAGGGGCTTCCTGTTCCCAGAATCTAACTGGATCCAGAGGGCAACAATTCCCCTGATGTAAGTTCAGTTCTCAGTCTTATCCAACTCTTTGCGACCCTATGGACTGCAGCATGCCAGGCTTCCCTACCTATCACCAACCCTCGGAGATTGCTCAAACTCAAGACCATTGAGCCGGTGATGCCACCCAACCATCTCATCCTCTGTTGCCACCTTCTCCTCCTGCCTTCAATCTTTTCCAGCATCAGGGTCTTTTCAAATGAGCCAGCTCTTTGTATCAGGTGGCCAAAGTGTTGGAGCTTCAGCCTCAGTCTTTCCAATAAATATTCAGGACTGATTTCCTTTAGGATGGACTAGCTGGATCTCCTTGCAGTCCAAGGGACTCTCAAGAGTCTTCTCCAACACCTTAATTCAAAAGCGTCAATTCTTCAGTGCTCAGCTTTCTTTATAGTACAACTCTCACATCCATATGTGACTATTGGAAAAATCACAGCTTTGACTGAACGGACCTTTGTGGGCAAGGTGATGTCTCTCCTCTTTTAATATGCTGCCTAGGTTTGTCACAGCTTTCCTTCCAAGGAGCGTCTTTTAATTGTGCTGTCACGATAGGTGACGGAGGGGTTCTGGGGCCAGGTTAGGGCTGGGTGAGACACCCAGGGGAGCTGTACCTTCCTCACTTCTCCAGGCTCCTGCGTCAACTCTGTCTGGGATTTTAGTGCAGGATTCTGCTGCAGTCCTTCTGCTTACCAGCCTTGAGACCCTTGGCAAAAACAGCCGTTGCAGTTTTGAGCACATTTATACCCTCACTTCCTTCTACAGTTCTGGGTGCACTGGGCTCAGTGGCAGCACTCAGGCATGGGGGCTGTGGGGGCTCAGACTCAGCTGCTCTGTGCACAGGGAGCCTCAGTTCCTCCCTGAGGGGTCAAACCTGCATCCCCAGCATGGGAAGGCAGATTCTCCATCACTGGAGCACTAGGCAAACCCCTAAGCACCTAGGAGATTGGTAGGATCTTAATCAACATACTTGGGTCAAATAAATTGTTTAGGAAAATGACCGCCTAGAGCAGGGGTCTGTGATCTCTGGGATCTACTGTCTGATGATCTGAGGTGGAGCTGACATAATAATAATAATAGAAAGAAAGTGCACAGTAAACGTAATGCACTTGAATCAGCCTGAAGCCATCCCTCCCCGCCGGCCCTGGTTCATGGAAAAATTGTCTTCCGCAAAACTGGTGCCAAGAAGTTTGGGGACCATTGGCCTAGAGAACTGAAAATGTAATGAGGTAGTATAAGCTCTCAGAGGTCCTTCTGAGCCAGAAAGTCTTCAATGGAACACAGCATCTTTAGGGTGCATTTTGCAAATGGTCCCCCAAATTTGAGCTTGTTTAGTCAGTAGGGAAGGGGTTGCTGTGCTGTGCTGTGTGTTGTGCTGAGGCATTCCTGGCTCTTTGCCATCCCATGGACTGTAGCCCCGCTCGGCTCCTCTGTCCATGGGATTCTCCAGGCAAGAATACTGCAGTGGGTCGCCATGTCCTCCTCCAGGGCATCTTCCCAACCCAGGGATCCAACTGAGGTCTCCCGCATTGCAGGCAGATTCTTTACCACCTGAGCTACCAGGAAAGCCCTGGGAAGGGGTTCCCTTAGAGCTCAGTGTCCCCAGTTCTGAGCAGGGGACAAAGATGAGCAGCTGTTATAGTTTTGCCTTCATGAGTCCTTTTGGAAATGCACATCATATACAGGACTGGGGAAGGGAGTGGCAACCCACCCCAGTGTTCTTACCTGGAGAATCAGAATGGACAGAGGAGCCTGGTGGGCTACAGTCCATGGGGTTGTGAAGAGTCAGACATGACTGAGCATGCAATACAGGATAGCACGCGGAAAACAAGGGCCTTCGACATTCTACGGTCCTTGACAACTGATTCTCCTAAGGACTTAGGCTTGGCTCAGGAAAGTGTTTTCAGGAAAATGAGGACTCAATTGGAGAAGTAAGAGAGGACGAGAGAGCATCTTCTGGCTTTGGCATTTCCCGTCTTCTCACAACCCTGTTCTGGTCTCACCCAAAGAGGCATTTTAACCCCCAGGCTGTCACTGCACACCTTCTCAATCTGTACTGTTTATGGAGGACGCCTTATCGTCCTATGATTCAGCCCTTCCTGACAGGTAGGGACAAGTCAGCGCTTATTGGCTGCCAGCAACAGCATCTGACTCCAACTGACTTAGCACAGACAGAATTTACAGGAGGGACCCTGAGCTCCAGGAACAAAGAGGAAGCTGGGAGACCAGGCACGAGTGTGCTGGTGACAGGCCAGTGGGTACCACGGCCAGTGTGCCCTGTGCCACTCCCCACCCCCTAGCCACAAGGATGCTGCCCTCCCATTAGCCCTTTCTTGCTCACTTGCTCCAGGTTCAAGGTGCTGGGAAAGAGTGTTGGGTTGGCCCAATGTAGGCCATGGCTGCCCTTGGCTGTCTGGGGGGCAGGTTCGGGGGGAGAGAAAGTTTTGAGGGTGGAAGGGAGCAGCAAGAGGCAGGTGCACAGAGAGCAACTGTAGCGGAAGTAAGAAAGTGGGGAGCGCAGTGTTCATAACAGTGCTATTTACAAGAGCCAAGACATGGCAGCAACCTAGATGGCTATCAGCAGAGGAACGGATAAAGAAGATGTGGTATGTGTACACAATGGAATATTACTCAGCCATAAAGAGGAACAAAACTGTGCAATCTGCAGAGACATGGACAGACCTAGGGACTGTCCTGCAGAGTGGAGTCAGAAGGAGGAAAACAAGTATCATCTCACTTACACGTGGAATCTAGAAAACTGGTATAGAAGATCTTATTGGCAAAGCAGGAAGAGAGACACAGACATAGAGAACGGATGTATGGACACCAAGGAGGAAAGCAAAGTGGGAGGAACTGGAAGACTGGGATTGACATATTTACACTGCTGGGCTTCCCAGGTGGCACTAGTGGTAAAGAACTCATCTGCCAAAGCAGGAGACACAAGAGAAGCCAGTTGAATCCCTGGGTCAGTAAGATCCCCTGGAGAAGGAAATGACAACCCACTCCAGTATTCTTGTCTGGAGAATCCCATGGACAGAGGAGCCTGGTGGGCTACAGTCCACAGGGTTGTGCAGAGTCAGACACAACTGAAGTGACATAGCATGCACACACACACTGCCACGTATTAAATAGAACCTACAGTATAGCACAGGGAACCCTACTTGGCGCTCTAAATGGGAAGGAAATACAAAAACAAAAAGGGGAGGTAGACGTATACACATAGTTTGTTGTATGTACCACAGAAACTAACACAGCACTGTAAAACTATACTCCCAAAAATTTTTTTAAAAAGTGGGGAGTGGGCAGACTGGATGCCGGATACTCCCCATTCCTCCCCCTAGACAAAAGCTCACAAGAAATGCACAGGATACATGGGAAGGAAAGTCAAGTGCACTAAGAGCGTCAAAAACAAGCCTAATGGAGCAAAACACTACCCACCTTGGAAGCCCTCGGGAAAATGGCAATGCTCCCTAAATGAATATGGTCACTGTGATTCCAAACCAGACCCATACCGAAATTTTCAGGATGGTTAGACTAATTCCAAATGCATATGAAAGACAGAATGTGGAATGGCCAGGACAATCCTGAAAAACAAAGAAAGAAATTCACAACATAAATCTATAGGAATTAGCACCATGTAGAGGAAATGAAAAGATCAATGGAAAATGGAAGAATAGAGAAACAGAACCACATAATATGAGAATCTAGTGGATGTAAAAGAGCCACTTTAGGTGGAAGGTAAGAGGACAGTCCTGGCTGTCAATGGGGGAAAAGTAAAGTTAGATTCATACTGTATCATTAAAAAAATCTGGGTGGATTAAAGATGAAAACAAACCATAGCACCATATGAATAATGTATCAGAAGATATATTTAAAACTTTGGCCTAGGGAAGGGCTGCTAAAGTACAAAAATCTATGTAAGAGGGATAAATCTGACTTTCAAAACAGTGACAACTGCGTCAAATACACCACAGCAGTTCAAAGACATGCAGTAGAATAAAACCTATGCTCACAGGAAGATGTGTTCAAGAATATGCATAGATTTATTCAGCCTAGCCCAAACTGTGAGAGTTCAGGGGCTGATTAGTAAGTGGAGAAAAGTGTGGCTTGTTCAGACAACAGAACACTGCTGGGCAAGAAAAAGGACTGCTGTTGACTGTAACATTATGCCGAGTGAGAAAGGGGTCAGACACAGAGGACCACTTCTGTCTGACCCCATCCCCTTCAAATGCAGGAACTAATTTATGGCGGGAAAAAATCGGAACCGAAGTCACCCGGAAGTGGGGCTGGGTGAGAGGGGACATGAAGGCACTTTCTGGAGCGACAGTCATGCTGTTTATCTTGACGCGGGTTTGGGGTGACAGCTGCATCCTTGGTCAGAACTTAGCAAACGCACACTGGAGATGTAAGTCTGATCTCAAAAGAAAACTGATGAAAAATTAATGAACTCTAAATCATACGCATGTTGAAGCATTTAGGGAGAAAGTCGCCAATGACTATGATCTCCTTGGAAATGCATCACAAGGGAAGATGAATGAATGGATGGACAGATACACAATCAAGGAAGTAAACTGTGAAAGGCAGAATCTAGTTGGTGGGTGTTCTCGGTATATTTCTTTCAACTTTTCTGTATGTTTGAAAATCTTCATAATAAAATATTGAGAAGAGGGCTGGAGAAAACATATTTCCAACATATAAGCAACTTTCACCCATGAAATACAAAGAGCTAATTATGCTTTTGAATTGTGGTGCTGGAGAAAGAAGTCTCTTGAGAGTCCCCTGGACGGCAAAGAGATTCAAGCCAGTCAATCCTAAAGGAAATCAACCTTGAATATTCAGTGGAAGGCCTGATGCTGAAGCTGAAGCTCCAATACTTTGGCTACCTGATGCAAAGAACTGACTCATTAGAAAAGACCCTGATGATGGGAAAAATTGAAGGCCAAAGAAGAAGAGGGTGGCAGAAGATGAGATGGTTGGATAGCATCACCGACTCAGTACACATGAATGAGTAAACTCTGGGAAATGGTGGAGGACAGAGGAGCCTGGCATGCTGCAGTCCATAGGATAACAAACAGTCCACACAACTTAGCCACTGAACAATTATTGATAGAACAAACTAAAAACTCAACTAAAAATAAGCAAAGGCCTTTAGAGAGAAAAAAGCAGATGCCAACTATGTCTGAAAAGATCATCCTACACAGAAGTGGAAAATTTGAATTCGGCCAACACCGCCGCTCCAGGCTGGTACACCCTGCAAATTCTTGGCAGAACGTTAGCAGGTGGTTGTATGAAATTGAACAGACAATGCGGCAGCACGTGAGTCTGTTTCAGCCCATCCCCCGAACCACCACCCAGCATCTCTCCTGCAGGCTACCATGGTATGGATCAAGCAGCACCCAAGATGCAGACAGGCCACAGCAGGACACCAGGGAGAGATCTTATTCCCGTTCGCAGTGATCAGAATGCAGTGGAGTCACTATGGAAAAACCTACGACCTCTGCTGAGTCAGAACCACATACTGACAGTACAGCATTTACAGAAAAGCAAAGCTGCTGAATAAGTAAACACACACATGCACACGTGTGCTGTGCAGAAAAAGGGCCGGAAAAACACAAACTCCTGTCTTGGCAAGGAAGCAAGATTAGAGACAGGAGCCAGAACCACCACTCGGGATGTGTGTGTGTGTGTGTGTGTGTGTGTGAATCTCTCACAGGTTCAGGAGAGGAATGGACTAGGAGTTAGGGGTTGTGTGTGTGTGGATGCAAACTTACGTACAGAATGGATAAACACAAGTGCCTACTGTATCCTGCCATTAACTATTGGGCTTCCCAGGTGGTGCAAGTGGTAAAGAACTCGCCCGATAATGCAGGAGACACAGGAGACTGGTTTGATCCCTGGGATGGAAAGGTCCCCTGGAGGAGGGCATGGCAGCCCACTCCAGTCTTCTTGCCTGGGGAATCCCATGGACAGCGGAGCCTGGTGGGTTACAGTTCATAGGGTCACAGTGACTTCAGTTGTGTGAAGTGACTTCAGCATGCACGCATGATAAACTAAATGTAAAAGAACATCAAAAAGAATGTACATATGTGTATAACTGAGTCACTTTGCAACACAGCAGAAATTAGCGTAACACTGTAAATTAACCACAGTCCAATTAAAAACAGATTTTAAAAATGTATATAGACACATGTACTGCTCACGTAATTAAAATGAAAAGTATGAATCTATCACCTGCTTAGAACAAAGCTCACCCAGTCTTTTAACTTTCCCAGCACTTATTTCAGAGTAGAAGTGGTGAATTATGTAATTTATTTGTAGGGTTTATAGGAATTCATAAGATTTTATAAACCGTATCCCCAAAGTAGACTGTAGTTTCTCTCTGGCACCCCTAAACCAGCTCCCGCCTGCCACGCGGCACAGGATTCCCCAAACTCCATGGCCCCTTCAGAAGATGGCAGCCATGAGTTCCCACCATAGACCCGGGCATTTGTTGATTTCCGGCTTCAAGCAGGTGCTACATAGATAAGCTATTAAGAGTCAAACGAGACTTCCATTTTTTGAATGTCCTTCAAACTACCAAGACAGACTGAGATGGCAGGGTATCTGCTATAATCACCAATCAATATCGTTTAGACTTGGGGCCTAACCCTCCACAACCAGCCCAGGTGCTGAGTCATACGTGACTACGTGGGCAGAACACTTTGCAGCTGCTGTCACCAGCCGCTTCAAAACTTTGAAGAGTGGTTTGCTTTTAAGTATACTACACAGACTTGACTTCAAGCAACAATTCACAAAATCTGCATGTTGGTGATACATTCGGTGAACGGTAAGGGCTGAGTGTGGGTGTGTACATATCCATGATTTCAGCTGCTTCTCCACCATTTTGTGACATAAATCAAACAAGCTCGCCAAAACTAGTCGAAAGTTTTATTTATATAAAATTCATTAAGAACATAAAAGATTGGGTTTCTTAAAAAAAAATCTGCAATTATTTACAGCAGTATTGCACAAGTAAAGTGGCAATTACCCTGTCAAAATCCATCAGTGCAAAACACAAGCCAGGGAAACTGCAATACAAATGCTACATACGCTGGGTCCTAGGAAAGAAGTTACAGACAGATCAGTGCTATTTATAAATGAGTACCTGATGAGTTCTGATACAGTAACTAGTGGTCACAGAACCTGGACGTACAAATTAAAGAGAGCTTCTAAGGTCTGAAATTCCCAAATCAAAGTAGTCAAGTTATTTAGCTGGGAGCTTGAGGGTGTTTCTTACACACAATGCCATCTGGAGCAGGACCGTTATCACCCCAGCCGGTTTAGCGACACGTGTGGTCATGTCACTGCACACGTGTGTGCAGAGACTGGACACACACAGGCACCAAGCTAACTCAGCAGGGATGACAAAGCCAACAACACAGAACCACTAGAAAATCTCTTTCAAGCTTTCACCTCTTTGCACCCAGGCAGTGGGGTCCAGACCCTCGCTCAAAGGCTTTGGAGAAGCAGAAGGAAGGCGTCACCCTGAAGACGCAGGTGGACCGAACGCTGGGACCAAATGGTTCAGGGCAAGGGTCGGGGGGTGAGGGTCTGCACAGTTAGTTCCTGAAGATACACAGTTGAGCAACACCTCAAAGCATAGGAAGCCACAGAACACGGTTGGCGGGGGGGAATTCAACTAGTCATCAGTTGCCAACAAAAGTTAATAGTGTGAAGCAGTCCAGTAGTCACTTGGGAAGCAGGGTAACTGGTCAACCCGGGCCTCCACTCTGCCTGTTCTCTGCCTTCAAGTTTCACGGCAGCACCTGCCGAAGCGGACGTGGGCGTGTCTCTGAACACTGAGCTGTCAGGGATAAGTCTTCAATGGAAAAACCTTTTCCACTGCTAAGTATTTTGTTTTGTAAGATATGGGCCTGAAGTTAACAGCACTTGTTTCTACGAGAAGCTAGCTATTTGGGAATGAAAGAGTCACTGGAAAGTTCTAGAGGAGAATCTGACAGCCTATCAGATTTCTGGTTTCTCATTATGGTGTCTAAACACAAACCTCATCATGAGGACAGCAAATCCTAAGAACTTAAATCCACTGGACTAGAAATACCAGGAACCAAAGCTGGAGGGCCACCCTGGGGAGACCACATGGCCTGCCGGGAGCTGACCAGTCACCACCTCAAGAGTTAAAGCAATTAACAGGACAGCAGGGGGCAAAGGGGAAAGGGAGGTCAACACTTTGCAGAACTTAAGACATTAAATAAGCCAGAAATAAATATACAACATTCCTACAAGTTACAGCATTATGAAACAGTAGGACACATTACATAGAAAAAGAATCTACAATATTTACAATCCTCAATTCTGAAAAAGTTTAGTAAAACTTGATTTTTTTTCTTTTACTCATTTAGGCTGTACAAAATTTTACAAGAAAGTAAAGAACACAAAATAATTGCACAGACATCTGGCTCAGTTGATAAGTATAATACGACTTCCTAATCTAATAAATAGTCAAAATATATACAATATTAAGAAGGAAAAACAGGAGAAAGTTGTAGTCCACTATGTACATTTTTTTTTAAGCCAAGAAAAAAAAAATCTTCATCAATTCAGGTCTAGGGAGGGTTCCAGGTAATTTTCAAATTCACTCATGAAGTTAATTTCATGTGTTTATTGCATTTCTGTGAAAAGTCACAGGACACTTTCTACAAATGTCACATGAGACGAGATGGTCAAGGCACAAAACCTGATTTAAGTTTTCAACAAGGGGCCGAATTATTTTTGCTTTCTACAAAAAGTCAAAGGAAGGAAAAGACCAAAGGAAGGAAAAGACGTCAAAGGTATGCCCAGCTGTGGGCGTACCTTCTGCAAGGAGGAGGCATCATGATCAACAGATATGTACAGTACAGGGATGTCGAGTCACCTCTCAAGTCCCGGGGGCAACATCCTTGTCTTAATACTTCTACAATTCATAGAATCTCTGATTTCCTCACCAGCTGCTTCCACGGCCAGCCCAGGGGACCTAGAGGCCCCCAAGCCCGAGGTAAACTTGCAGGTGGGTGAGCAAGTGCTCAGCCCCCTGGGGCACTGGTGCTGAAGGAATAAAGTGCTCCAGTCCAAGAGACTGGCCCGTGAATGTGGAGATCCTGGGGGGTAGCGGCCCAGAACCAAATACGTCTTTGGTGTGTGTGTCCAGCAGGCCCATGGCTGCAATCCCATGGACCGCCATAACCGCTTGCATGGACTTGAGGATCCAGCGGAGGGGTTCAAGACAAAGGGTCAAAGACACAGGCTGAGACTCAACACAGCTTTTAAAACAATTCAAGACCCCAAGAAGTTACTTGGGGAAAAGAAAATGTTTAGAAGGAAGAATATTTGGAGTCAGATCTCTCTCTACCTAAGGAAAAAGTATATATGTAACATATATATATATATATGTATATATAAAACTATAAAGATACAAAAATCACGCTCCCTCATCTGTCTTGGGTCTCACCAGTAGTTTAACTGCCTTTGAAAAGACCGACCAATTCGTGAGCTTCTGTTCTCTGCCATCCTCCTGGCAGGTGTGAAGGAAGAGCACCCCCAACAGAAGTGGCGGCAGGAAGGGGGGCCTGATAAAATCCAGCTGTCCCAGTAGAGGTGGAACGACGGACCCAGACATCCCTGTGTCTGATGGGATTCTTTATGAAAACTGCTGAGTGCAGAATGAAGGCGGTTACCTAAGTGTTAGCCATCGAAGGCCACATGAACTCTGAGTTGGATGAAAAGCCAGGATGTCCAGACAACAGCTGCGTAAAGCCCTGCCACAGCCTCTGTCAATTCCCACGAGGGCTCGAGTGTGGCCCTCTGCAGCTGAACCTGGCCACAGGCGGGCGTGTCAGTCACCTGGGACCTTAGGCTGAGAGTCCACCCTGTGTTATGGGAAAGCCAACAGTGCAAACCTGGTATTATGACTGCCCGGAACCTCCTCAGAACACTTCTAAACAAGTCCGTCAAAGCAAAACGAAAACCGTGGGTAAGCTACCAAGAGACAGGCTGACCCATGTCTGACACAGACTCGTGCTCAGACCCCCTTTTACCATGAAAATATTCACTGGACCAAGTGTGTTCATCAGTACCCTGAGAGGCTGGAAGAGCATTACCAAAGGATGTAAGCAAAACACACACACAGTCTAAAATTTTGCCACAGATCCAAGTGAATTTTAGGAGGTAAGTAGGTATTTACACAATGGGAGTGGCATGTCAATACAGGCTGACAAAGGACCTCTCTCTGCCCCTTTTACCAGTTCCATTTCATAGAAACTTTTTTGGTATTAATAATAGTGATTAAAAAAAAAAAAAGGTCCAAGAGGCAATGGCAGGGAAGGGAGGGGTCATGTCATACTTCTCCCATTTAAAAATGCTGTATGGTGACCTCTAAAAATAAACTAAGGCAGCTTTATAAATGAGCTGGCTCAGTTTCCACTGAAAAGTTTACATAATCCTCTGAGAGTAGGCAAAAGGTTCTTAAAATTTTAGTACAAAAATCACTCATGAGTTGGTTAAAAAGTTTCCATTTCCTTTTCGAAAAACCTGCTCTTATCAAAGGTGGGAAAAAAAAAACTCACACACTGCATGTAAACACCATTCTTGCGTAAAATCCTGCTCCAGAGAACCATGATTTGTACATCCTTTTAAAAAAACAGAGAATCCCTCCCTCATTTACATTCACAACAAGCTTCCGTTGGGAATTTGGCCGCATAGTGATGAGCAGAAGGTCAGGTCCACGGGCAGCTTGGTGTCCTCCGGGGACATGCCGGCTGGCTCTCTGCCCACCCTTCCAGCAAAGGACCGCGGGCTGCACAGCAAGGGCACCGAAGCACCGCGACTCCGCGGTGCTGGGCTGGTCGGCCTGAAACGAGTGGACGTCTGCCGCGCCGTCACTGCATCCTCCACACCAGACGTATAAGGTAGCGCAAGACGCGCAAGACAACCATTGGAGGGTGGCCCTCCACTGCTCGGTGACGGACGAGGACCTGAAACGACAAGACAGAAGCCTCTTACATCCAGCCCTGGCTCGTGTCGGGGGAATGGGGTGGGGAGGAGGACACCCGTATTAAGGGAACAGTCAGCCCTGGCTTGTGGGGGGGGGCAGGGGGGGGAGACACCTGTATTTAAGGGAACAGTCAGTCCGACTAGAACCACTGAGGACACCAGGTCACCCCAGTGACAGGTCCTCCCAGAGATGTCACCCACTAAGCAACAGGGGCATTGAGGGCTGCTCTTTATAAAGTGACCGCAAGGCTGTTTGGGAGACTCAAAGAGGAGTCTGCTTCTCTCTCTAAAAACCACATAATTCTGGGGTACTTCCCTGGTGGTCTAGTGGCTAAGGCTCTGCACTTCGAATGCAAAGAGCAGAGGTTTGATCCCCTATCAGGGAAGTAAGATCCAGCCTGCAACAACGAACAGAAACAGCATATTCTTTCTGCAGGTGCCGTCACAGCTGAGTAGAGCTGCCAGGCCGCGGAGACGCAGAGCAAAGCAGCCAAAACGGCGTGGTCAGGCGCTCCCGCCCCAGTTCCGTAAACGATGCCCGCGTAGCCGCTGAGATCATCTGCAGCACTGCGCACTAGTGCCACGAGGCACCGCCTGGCCAGCCGTGTGCGGCCTGCCTGCAGGAGTTTCGCTACGAAACTCCGGCCGCTGCTGCGTCGGGGCTGCGCTGGAGTAGCACCGTGATCTTGTTATATGAGGGTGCGTGCTCGCTGGGTCATGGTGACGCTGTGGCTGCTGCGCCGGCCAGGACAGAAGAAATGTGTCTGCGGTTCCTGAGGCGCCTCGCGTCTCCTTCCAGCCTCTGAGCTCGGGCCTCGCCTGCCCAGGGCTCACTGAACAGTGCAGACAGTGTGGGCAGCAAGACATGAACGGCGTCATGAACGGGATGAAGATCGACGCACCACCGCCTCCACGCAGGTGCTAGGAAATGTCACCCCCCGCTGGGGCTCGTGAAGAGAGGCATGGGTAAATCAGGCGGGAACTCCTTACTAAGTTAGTGACTTTAAAATATGTTTCAGGCTCCCTTAAGGCTGACTTTCGGGTGGCTGTGATTTAGTTGAGAAATCACTGATTCGGGGCGATCTGCCCCACGAAGCTAAACAAAGTGAAGCGCTGATGCGCCACCTTGCCTCGAGGCAGCTCTTCCGGGTGAATGCGGTCAGTCCAGCTCAGCGGCCAGGGTCATTGAACCACGTGCAGTCAACTCCCGCCCCTCTCACCCTCACCCCAGGGTGGCGGGCAAAGAGCTAGGAGAAATAGAAAAGGTCTATTTGCCAGTGACCCCCCCATAGGTTTCGGACAAGCTGAGATACCGCTCAAAAGGAAAGTGCCAGGTTATTTGAAAGTCTCAAGGTCCTCATGTCTTCCAGAGCATGCCCACCTTCAGATTCTAATCCATTTTGTGGGTAAGTGCAGGGTGTAAAGGCTGCGGCTCATCAGCAACTGATCTACCTGCCAGTGCAGGAGATGCAGGTTCAATCCCTGGGTCGGGAAAACCCCCTGGAGGAGGGAATGGCAACCCACTCCAGTATCCTGGCCTGGAAAGTCCCACAGACAGAGAAGCCTGGCAGGCTACAGTCCATGGGGTCGCAAAGAGTCGGACAGGACTTAGCAACGGAAAAACAACAACAAGCAGGGTGTACACTCAGACCGGCCACAGCTGGGAACAGAGAACACCTGCTTCCATGTCAGGAGCCGTTTCTCTGCTCAGTCTGAAATCAACGCCCCAGGCCGCCCCCTGCTCTGTCTACAGCTCTCCATCAACCCCTTCTCTCCCTCTGGGGGGCTGGTCTTTGCCAACGCAGAATCGTGGGACCACTGGCCACAGGGCAGGCTGAGGACGGGCGTCCCCTCCCAGACCTAACTGCCGCCAGCAGATGCCAGCTGCAAGCAGGGTTCCCTCCCGGCCACTGTTTACACAGCCCTCTGGGGTGTGCTGGATGGGATGGAATTGTGATAAGGCCTGAGCACTTCCCTTGCTCCTTCCAGAACCAGACTGGAGGAAATCGGCTTTATGTAAGCGATTCCTGTAGAGGCGTTCCGTAACCACAGTCTGCGATTTTTATCTGCTCGACACACAAGATTGCTTTGTTTTGATTTAACTTTCTAAATTACTTTGCTTCTTCGGGGTGAGAATAATTTAGGGGAAGGTTAATTTTAGTTGAGACTAATATTAACAAGTTGAAAGAGGCTTATTCAAAATAAAACCACGACTTACTAAAATGAAGAGAGTGTACACGGGGCTGGGCTAAGCCATTGCTTCAGGATGGGGAAAGCCGTCCTAGAGCCGTCTGGCTATCCCTGGTGGCCTTCAGGTGGACCAGAGAATGCAGTCCCCCAAGAGAGGACCGGGTCACACAGTGGGGATGGACCCCGAATGCTGACCCTTGGCCAACTTTATATTCCAGATATGGAATTATCTAAGAGGAGAAAACCTTCCATGCACACTATGAGAACAGGTGCAAAAGAATTTTTATTAAGATTTGTTTTCGTCTCGCATGAAAAGAATATGCGGTAGAGATGCAAAGACATGCCGGGGTGGCAGGGGAATGCAGGAAAAATTCGCTGAAAGGGACACCCAGCCCCTGACCAATGAGGAGATGCTTCAAGGTCTGGGTGAGCAAAGACCCGGGGACACCTGGCCCCTGAAACAGCACACTTGACAACCCAGCACACGCCACTGAGCCAGCCAACAATTGATTTTGGACGACATTCAGTGGAGGAAGCCATTACTGCTGATTCCAAGAGCTGTGCCAGCCCAGAAAGCCCTTGACAGCTGGCCCGGCCAGCCAACGCTGCTGCTGGCTCAGCGTGGACAGTTCACACCTCACAGACAGCTGGAGGATGGGCAACTCCCGTCAGGGCGGACACGCTGCCCTCTGACACCTGCAGAGGGCACAGAGATCGTCTCACCAGTGGGCGTCACCAAGCACACACTGTCTGCAGCGCAGCGAGCCAGAGGTCTTGGACTTCTGGCCTCCAGGACTATGAAAGAAAGCTGTTTCTGCTGTTTAAGGCCCCTGCCTGTGGTCTGCTGCTCCAGCCACCCTAGCAAACTAATATACCCGTGCATGCTCAACCATCGCTCCTACGCCTTTGCCCTTTAAGTGAAAAACAGCGCTTCCCAGCTCAAGAATTGCATAATGCTGCTTTAGTCTAAACCATAAAAACACTTTAAAAAGACATATTACAATGGGACCTTTGGAGGAAAAGAGATTAAAAAACTAAACACACTCCTAGGTTCAAATCCTTCATGTCTCACAGTTTCCTCTTCTGCTCATCCACACATGTACAGCATGCCACCCCACTGGGACTTTTATCTCCGTGGTCTAGATCAAGGTCCCCCTGACGGTCCTTGCTCCTCTCTGGCCGAGGGGCTCTGGCAGCCCTCACACAGGCCCGCATCACAGAACACCTGACTTCGAAGCCTGTCTGCACGCAGCAGGTCCTGTGGGCATTCCTGAGTCACAGCACCGCGTGCAGAAGAGCAAGGCACAGCCCACCGCACAGGGGCCTGCGGGGCTGCCGTCAGTGGGGGCAGCCGGAGAGAGAGCTGGGCCCTGACCCAGAAGCCAGGCGCAGACAAGGGCAAGCTCCCGCCTTGCAGACTGGAAAAGCATCCACGCATGCCAGGGATACCCAGGCCTCCGCCGAGACCGAGTCAAGATGTGGCTGGTCCTTCCTGTTCAAAGGGCCAACGTGACAACGTGCTGCTGCGCGGTTTTGCTGTGACGGCCACCACCACGGTTTTAGCTCTGGGACCACTTCAGGGGCACTCGGGACCCCCAATCATGGATCGGGGAATTTTAATTCCATCTGCAGGCCAAAATAATCATGGCCACACACGCTCTCTTGCCTGGGAAGCAGAAGCAGGTGTGCAGAATGCAACAGAGGTCTGGAGAGACTTTCCTGGTGGTCCAGGGGCTGGCTAAAACTCTGTGTTCCCAAGGCAGAGGGCCCTGGTTCGATCCCTATTCGGGGAACTAGATCCCACACGCCTCCACTGAAGACCCTGCGTGCTTCCACGAAGATCAAAGTCCTCACGTGCCACAACTAAGACCCCAGCACAAGCAAACCATGTTTTTAAAAGGGAATTTATTTAAAAAAAATAAAGGAGGGGGGGACTTCCCTAGTGGTACAGTGAATAGGAATCAGCCTACCAACACAGGGGACACGGGGTGGATCCCTGACCCGGGAAGATCCCATACGCCATGGAGCCACTGACCCGTGGGCCACAACCACTAAGCCTGCGCTCTAGAGCCTGTGAGCTGCGAGCTCTGAGGCCTGTGCATCCAGAGCCTGTGTCCCGACAAGAGGAGCCTCTACAGTGAGGAGCCCACGCGCCGTGACTGGAGGACAGCCCCCACTCACCACCACTAGAGACAGTCTGCTCAGCAACAAAACACAGAACAGAGAAAAATAAATAAATACTTTTCTTAGAAAAAGCATTTTAAAATACTCTCCCAGCCTGCCCTGGAGAACTGGTCAGGCCGACCAGGGCACACCCGCAGAGGGCAGCTCTGATTCCTCTCGCCTGTCCTGCAGGCAGAGATGAGCCCGGACTCTACCAAGTCCACAGGACATACCAGGCCTGCCTCTGTGCCCCGAGCCTGGGGCCTCAAAGCATCGCCCACTGCCACTGCTAAATGGAACCTCCTAGCACAAGCCTTTTCTCTTCACGACCCCTGAGCCAGCGTGGTTCTCCTGCATCTCACAGACGGAGCCTGCGGATGAGGAAACACGAGGTAACCTGACTCCTTGACCTGACACACTCAACCACCTGGGCTCCACGGGCAGGGCCAGCCCTCACTGGGCCGGAGGACTCAGCACGTACCACCCACAGGTTCACTCAGCACCACCACTCAAGGGGCCTTACCATCAAAACCACAGAGATGCACAAAACGCAATAAAAATAAAGGTTGAGGAAGACCATAAACATGATTAAGACTAGAAGAAAAAGGAAAAAAAAGACTTACCCAGGGAACTAGGGCTGAGATTTGCTGCCACAGAACCACAGTTAGTTAAGAGTTTTCTGGCAGTCAAGGTAACAATGGCAACACAAAACTATTTTCTCCATCTTATCAAAAAAGAGCACAATACCAAACTCTTGGAGAAAAACCAAAGAGCAGGTATACCAGAACTCTGAGTGATTTAACTTGTTCAAAAGCTTGTTTCTTATGAGAATTTCAACATGAATGCCTAAGATGTCCCCAACTTTTTGTTTTTAAACACAGATTCATCTCTAAGTGGGAGTGTGTTATGGGAGGCTGAAGCCTAGACTGAGGCCAGGAAGGACTCAGAGAGAGAGACCCTCTGCTCCGGTTTGGGCGAATGGGGATGGGGTGCCTGCCCGCACGTGTGGGGTTTGCTCTCCCAGGCGCACCTTGCGGACCACTGTCACAATCACAGGGGACAGGGTGAGGCGAGGCAGGGCGGCCCCACTCATAACCCGTCAGTCTAAACGTTCTTCCAAACAACAAGCCAGCGGGATGACAGGTCCGAGGGGAACGGGGCCCGTGCATGACGACTCGACGTGGAGCCTGCCAGGACGACTTGGTCTCTCTCCACTTTGAGACCAAGAACCAGAGTCAAGGGGCAACTGAGCTGGGGCTCCACCAGGAGCCCCACATCCACTGCTGTTCTCAGCTGTCAGGCCAATGCTGCTGCAGCGCTGCCCCAAGACCAAATTTACTTTCTACTTGTCACCAAAGCAACAAGGGCATTTGCATAGCTAGCGCCTAACAAGCTTTGCTGTCAACACAGCTGTGGAAAGAGCGCCAGGGGATCCCCTTGGCCGGATGTGGTGCCCCCCCAACCTCCCAGCGCCAGGAGTGAGATTTCCCACACCACTGCATCCAACTCCCACTAGGGGGGCAAGGGATGTCACAGAAAGACCGTATCGTCATGAATCCCACTTTCTGATTGTCGATACATCACTTCAAAGCATCTATTACAGGTGACTACCTTGGCAGGGCAAATAAGTCACTTCCCTCACTGACCTGGCACGCACCAGATTATCTTAGCCCAGTATCACCCCTAGAAATAGAAAGGTTTCCAGGCCCCATGCTGGCTGAAATGAAGAACCCTGGCCCATGGCTTTTGAGGGGTATCGCTGTGCCAACCACCAAGAAGCCAGAGATAGCAATGACCAGCACAAGACACCACCTGATGAGATATTAGATTCAGAGCAGCAAGCACACGTGGTTGTGAAAGGCTCAGGCTCCAAAAAGTGCTGATGAGACAAACACTTTAACCTCAGCTCAAACCCCTCTGCTTTGGCTCAGCCAGGAGAAGTCGAGTGGAGGACGACGTACTAGGCTGATTATTTCTGTACATCTGCAGGAGGGCTGAGCCTCCAGTGCATCACCATTTCCTCCTCAAGAGATTAAAAAAAAACCCATTTAGACCTCTCTGAAGTCCCCCTCCAGGCACCTGCATCTCCAAATGGCTCTGTGTTGATGGCCTCCGGTCCCCCAAGGGCCAGGCAAGCGTGCAGGTGTGCCCACCCACCACAGCATGACAGCACCCTCACAGGCGATGTGGGCGAGCCCATATCCAGCTTGGTGCCCACCCAGGCATTCACCCACACACCAGCGCCTCAACCCTGGCTCACATCTGTGTAACCTAGATAGACACAGCACGTCCGGGGTCCCCCCACCCAGGTCCATCCCCCCAAAATTTCCTTTAACAGTTTGGGTACTTATCAGACAGGTGAACAAAGTTACTAGCATCACTCCTTCTATAAAGATCAATGGAAAAAAGTCAATTATGGTTCAGAGTGAGAGAAAACATCACTGGTGGATGACAGCATTTTCTAGATCCATCTCTAAATGCTTTAGATTTAATTGTCACTACGTTTCCAGTGGTCATGTATGAATGTGAGAGTTGGACAGTGAAAAAGGCTGAACACTGAAGAATTGATGCTTTTGAACTGTGGTGTTGGAGAGGACTCTTGAGAGTCCCTTGGACTGCAAGAAGATCCAACAAGTCCATCCTAAAGGAGATCAGTCCTGGGTGTTCATTGGAAGGAATGATGTTGAAGCTGAAACTCCAATACTTTGGCCACCTCATGAGAAGAGTTGGAAAAGACCCTGATGCTGGGAAGGACTGGGGGCAGGAGGAGAAGGGGACGCATCACCGACTCGATGGACATGGGTTTGGGTGGACTCTGGGAGTTGGTAATGGAAGAGAGGCCTGGTGTGCTGTGGTTCAATGGGGTTGCAAAGAGTCAGACACGACTGAGTGACTGAACTGAACTGAACACATCCCGAAGAGGCTAACTGCATACGGGGCTCCTGAGGGTGAAGGGATGCAGTCAGGGTTCAAGGTCCCTCCCTGCACGTGTCCACAAACTGTTTCTTCCTACGAGATCACACTTCACCCTCCACAAGAAAGCTCCTGTCCAGAAAACCTGCGATCCACAACTGCTGTCTTGATGGAGATAACCTGAACCCCGTGCTCTCAGAAAAGGCATGTGTGTGCAAGGCTCTAAAATCCACAACTGCCTCATTCAACTCCTCATTCACCAAGCCTGAAGACTGTATCACACGTAAATGGTAGACACCAATTTAAGTCTCCTAATCATAGCTGTTTTTGCTATAAAAACTGTCACTCTATCAACTTGTGTGAGTCAAGTGACAAGCATCATCTCGTGAGATACCATGGGTCTAGTTTCAATGTTTAAGATGCAGATTTTTCCTTATTCTTTTGTTCAGACAGTAATATAGAGCATTTTATTTTGTTTGACTCCAATATTTCATTAGTGAAGGCCTCAAAAGAGGACCGTCTGAGGACATGCATCTCTGAGTGTATGTGTGGTCTACACTATTATCAAACAAATTGCAATTCTGACCTCTCCCTGTCCACTATCTATGGAAGATAGGAGAGTATCACTTCTAAAAATATGGATCAAAGATCAGGTTCATGCATCTTACAGATGACTCCTGAACAAGATGGCTTTGAACTGTGCAGGTCCACTTATACATGGATTTTTTTCACTATGGTCCTATTTTTCATTTTGTTGATCTTTAAATTAGCCAAGTGTGGAGGAAAGTTTGTGTTCAATCAGAGATTATGCTATGCGGAATCAGTTGAGTCCTGATGCCATCCAAACTGCTTCAGCTTCCTGCCCTTGGGTGAGTCATTTACCAATTCCTCTGTCTTGAGGCAGACCTAGTAGTACATAGATTTCTGTCTCTGTGGAGGGTCGCGCCCCAAGCCCCTCCAATGCTCAAGGGTCAACTAACATGAAAATGCTAATGTGTGGATACCAGTTTTTCTGTTGCTCCCCTCAAAACCAGCCTGTAAGCCCCCTTTTCTTCTCCACTTTGTCTAGTTCAGGGATACACTTTCCTCTACATAGCTCGGTCAATTCATGCCTGCACATGCCCAGGACCAAAAGTAGAAGGCAGACAGCCCGAACAAAAGATACACTGTTTCTTGAGATGGAACAATGAAACGGTTTTCATCCACTTCTGGCCTATCTAGAGAACCTGTCCAATGGCCCTCAAGTGTGGCTGTCCACTGCAGGCCCTACCAGGACATCCCCAGGTCAAAGCAGACCAAGCGCAGCCTACCTGAGTGCAGAGCGGCTTAGGCTGGGCAACCTGATGCCTAGGAAAGGAGGTGAACGTCCCTAGTGGGAAGGGCAAGCATGCAGGTTAGAGAATGGCGGGCCTAATCACCCCAAGAGCACATGCTTTTACATTCTGAAGGGTCTAACACCCCTGTCACAGCCTTGGACTACAGCCCCAGCCAAGCCTGAGAACCCCACCTAAGTGGACACCGTCCTTGAGAACTGGCCGTGAGCACAAAGCATCCCATGCCTGCAAGAGACTAGAGTCCATGCTTGCTGACACTCCCTCCAGCAGAGGATCTTGGACTTGCACTCACACAATTTCTGAATTGTGGACGAAGCCAGAGGCAATCAAGGACAACAGGGAAAGCAGGCGGCCTGGGTGGAGTCCCCACTCACAGGGAAGAGGCAGCATTGAGGGGGGCTACTGAAACACATGGAGATGCTGCTGCCCCCAGGCTTCCTGCCAGCTCCTTGCCTCTTCAGAAAGCCCCAGAGAGAGATGTAGCTTCCCTGCGGGTCCACTGACAGCCCCGGCTGCCCAGTGTTCCAAAAGAGCCCTCTGCTCCCTCCTAGGCGTCCCAGAGAGGAGGAAACGGGGAGCCGCTGCAGGTCACCCACCAGTGAATCCCAAAGGCGTCCCAGAGCTCCACCGCCTCTCCAGCCCAAGGTTCGGTCCCACTACAAGTCTGCATGTGACTGGGGTGCCGAGGCACTTTAGTGCCCAACCCTGGCATGGAGACACGTAGGAGGCTGCCTCCAGCCAAATCTGCCACTAGCCAATTTCAGCATCAAATCAAAGTGACCATGCTCAGTCACTTTACCCATGTCCAACTCTTTGCAACCCCATGGACTGTAGCTCACCAGGCTCCTCTATGAGAATTCTCCAGGCAAGAATACTGGAGCCGGTTGCCTTGCCCTTCTCAAGGGGATCTTTCACCCAGGGATGGAAGCTGAGTCTCCTGCCTCTCTTGCATTGGCAGGCGGATTCTTTACCCACTTAGCCACCTGGGAAGCCTGAGAGAGATGTGTTAAGAACCTGTTGAACTGACCAGGGACCCCCGAACTTATTTTGATAAATGAAGTAAACATCAGGGGAAAAACACCCATGAAATACCCACACTTTCCTTCCATCATGAATGGGAAAGGACTGATTTGTAGCGGAGGACACCACCTCTGACCAGGGGCTCTGGAACGAGACAGATGGACACCCTGTGGCTCCTGATACAATGCACGCGGGAGGACACAACGTCACACTGCTGGGACAACTGGCAAGGTCTGCATGCAGCCCACAGATGACACAGCTCTGTCATGCTATTAATTTCCCAACCTTGCCCGCTACACTGTGGTTACTGGGTACATAAGAGAATACTACGCTTATTCGTAGGAAGGACACACTGATGAATTTAAGAATAAAGTCGTATCGTGCCTGCAACTTCTCCAATTGTTCAGAAAATAGTCTGCACACAGGTAGGTGTAAGGAAAGTGAAAGTGAAAGAAGCTCAGTCGTGTCCGACTCTTTGTGACCCCCTGGACTACATACAGCCTGCCAGGCTCCTCTGTCCATGGGATTCTCGAGGCAAGAATACTGGAGCAGGTAGTCATTCCCTCCTCCAGGGGATCTTTCCAACCCAGAGACTGAACCTGTGTCTCCTGCATTGCAGGCGGATTCTTTACCATCTGAGCCACCAGGCAAGCCCAAGGTATAAGGGAGGAGGACGTCAACACACACATGGCAGAGTTAACAGCAGGAACATGTGTGGCAGATACAAGAGGGGTCTCTGTACCATTTTGCAACTTTGGTGTAAAACTCTGCAATTCTTTCAAAACAGAAGTTACAACAACACAGCATGCATGGTGCAATAAGGGTGGTTTGGGGAGACGACATCGAGCCCCCAGAAGAGAAGGGGACGTGCACCTGGCTCTGAGCTCACCTGGGCCTCTGTCACTTCCTGCTTCCAGGATTCAGACTCCACAGCCTCGGCCCATAGGCCTCCCCACCGCCCTCAAGGGCACTGACCACACGACAACTACACGACCGTTTCCTCTATTGCTCTAACTGAAAAAATGGGAAAACAGCCGGTCAGGCTTTGCAAGCTCGTGGCAACATAAGACCAACACTTCACAAAAGGTACTGTAGCCATATTAACTAGCTAAGGACACCGAATATTTAAAAGGCCATGACCCACCATAAAGCAGCGAAGCCTGCCAAGAAGTGACACCTCCTGGGGACAGACAGTGCCTAACTTGAAAGCAAAAAGCCTCCCATTTCCCCCCAGGATTTCCACCCCCAGCTGCCCCTTCCCCCCACGGTATTCAACAATGGCCCATCAGTGTGACTGCAGACAATGGACCGCTCTGAATCCGACAAGTTTCAAGACAGGCGTCTGCGGCCCTGGGGTCACTGGGTCACCACTCCGAGTTTCAGAGTCTGCCATTTTGAACTGGCTATTTATAAGATCTGGAGAAGATGTTTCATTTTAGAAAAATCCCTTTTTAAGTTACAGTCCGTCCCCGACTCTTCCAATCTTCCAGCCTTTACAGAAACCTCCAGTCTTTTAAATGTTCAGCAACTGCATTGTTGGAATTGACTCTTTTTTAAAAAGAGATGCTAAGTAAGGTTTACAATTACACAATACTGCAGGATACCACAATGAAAGGAACTTCTAGTTCTTTTACCCAAAACACTGGGAATAAATAGGTTACATCTCATTTGAAAAAAACAAACCATGAACACCTTCTACATTACACTGTGCAGTAACACTGGGTGAGGGAGATGGAGCGGGAAGGTGTAAGGTGATGGAGGCTGTTTTCCCTTCTTCAGTGGAGAGGCAGTAATGACACAACAGACAGCCTGCGTCTCCTTTGCATATGATCAGGACTGGCCACCACATCGACCGCCTACATACGGGGATGGCTGTGCTCCAACCCCACCACGTTAGCCCTTCTCACATTGACCACTCAGGGCCCCCACGGAGATGCATCAACCAGACCATCTGGGCAGGCTCAGGGAAACCTTTGTAGAGTCACTGATGTTTCATTAAGGGCTTCCCTGGTGGCTCAGCTGGTAAAGAATCCACCTGCAATGCAGGAGACCTGGGTTCAATCCCTGGGTTGGGAAGATCCCCTGGCGAAGGGAATGGCAACTGACTCCATGTAAGTTTAAAGAGAAACTTTGGCAAAATCTCCTTAAACTCATCTGGCTCTGTGGTCAAAGGCTGTCAGTCAGCTCCCCAGAGGATGGAGTTAACGACTCCTCTCTGTGTCCTGAGCTTCCCGGACTCTGAAGGCACCAGGGCCCAACAGCCTCACCTCTCCCGGGGAGCCCCACCCAAGCCAGACCTGGATCCCCAAGGCTATCCACCGCCCTTGAAAGATGGAGGGAGGCAGGGCCAGTGTGCTGCTTAGCTCACAGCCTCTGCTCACCCTGTTCAGTTGCCATGGCCACTGAAGTCACCTCTTCCTGCTGGATCTGTGACACGTTCCCGAATCATGGTGGATGCATTCAGCCTATCCCCTAGAAGGGACACATGTCCTTCCCCGCTCAGCACAAGGACCAACATCCCAGATATCCTGGGGCCCTGCTTCTGATCATTCTTCAAGTCCAGCGGGAAAGCCAAGTCCACACACCACATACAGTAACCCCCAAATCCCAGAGAAACCAAGGCAGAGGACTGGGGGACACGAACTTCTGTGGCCAGTTACACAACAGTCCCCCTTGCAAAGAAGTGTGCTGCTGTAGATCTAGGCTGAGAGGGGGTGTATGTTCTGTGAACGGGTTCCCATCAGGTTGAGAGGCGTTCTGCCAGCTAGACACAGCATCCTAAGAAATTGTGAAGTCCGTTCACCAGTGTGACATCTTCTATCTAATGACAGGCTCATACAGCAGTAGCACGTTTCCCATCACACACACACACACACACACACACACACACACACACACACACACACACACAAAACAAAACAAAAGGTATGAAGAGGAGCCAGCAAGAGTATTCTCAAAGTCCTTAACTCCTTAATGGAGATTCTATACTGAAGAAATAAAAGACTTGTAACTGGAAAACATCTTCATGTAAGTTTACAAAAGCTTAGCAAGCATCATAGATAACAGTTTACAGGGACCATCCATTTACTTAGCAACAGCTAGCTACAAAAAAGACTAACATTTAAAACAGGACAAAACACTGGGGTGTCCAAAGCATAAACTCCCTCCAGAAGAAACAAAAAAAGAATCTTTAAAAGGGGTTTACATGAAACCATAACGTCTGGAAAAAAAGGAGTCAGATGAGAAGTAACACAGAAAGAATGATATTAAAGTTTATTTTGTAGAAAATAGTTAAGTGCTTCCTTTTGGATAAATCAACACAAATATTTTCATATACGGGAAACAGAAAAAACGCTGCGCTGTCACTGTTTAGTCACTAAATCGTGTCCGACTCTTTGTGACCCCATGGACTGTAGCCCACCAGGCTACTCTGTCCATCGGCATTTTCAGGCAACAATACTAGAGTGGGTTGCCATTTCCTACTCCAGGGGATCAAACCCGGGTCTCCTGCATGGGCAGGCGGGTTTATTAGCACGGGGCCACCAGGAAGCCCAGAAGAAAGGTAAGCAAGCCGAAATTACATTCGCTCATGCGTCTGCTGGTGTGCCCCTACCAGAAGTGGTCACACATGCTCCTAGCAGCCTAAGTCTCCGAGCTACAGCCTACACAGTTTAACACGTCTTCCATGGGAATAAGGTGTCCAAAATGGTAATATACATTGCCACCGAGCAAAAAACAATTAAATACAGTGTCTACAGCCCAAGAGCTAAGGCTGTTTTTTTTTTTCTTTTAGACCAACAGCACACCTCAAAAAATTCCAGTGCTATCAATATGAGGTATAAAAAAATGTTATACTGCGATTATAGGCTGAAGCATTGGCCTCTTAATACATTTCAATAAATGAACACTGAGAAGAGCAGTGGTTGGGGCTGGAAGGACAGAAAGGCGCTCCTGCTCTGACAAGCTGCCTGGCAAATTGCAGGGGAGACTTTTACCTTTTTTTCCCCCTAATCTTCTTGACTGCACCCCCCCACAGCATGCAGGTTCTCAGTTCCCAGAGCCGGGATTGAACCCACACCCCCTGCATTGGGAGCACAGAGACTCAGCCACGGAACCATCACCAAAGTCCAAGACTCTTAATCTAGAGCTGGCATCATTCCCTTTGGCTGCGTAAAGATGGAAATTTAGAAATTTCTTTACCTCTGACCCAAACTGCTTCAAGGGAGGACAGAAACACCTGCTCTGGCTTGAAGACTACGTTAATATTTTCGTGGAAGTATTTCAAATATACAAATACTCCCTTTCCTTCAAGCATGAAGGGTTTAAAGTTTGTGCTCCTACAATCCCCCTTGGCTCATACTGTATTTTGTCTAATGCTACCACTTAAGTTCAGCCATAAAAGAAATGGAAAACGGGAAAGGGGAAAGAAGAGTAGGTCACACCTAGGTAATACTGCTCATTTCCAGAATAAGCACAGAATTAAAAAAGGAGGTAAAGGAAACATCATTTACCCTTCTTGGGTAATATGCATTAAACTCGTCCCCGATACGCCGTAGTTCTTGGGCAATCCATATCTCTGGGCGTGTATCTGCAGGTACAGCCTGAGACTGCCTCATGGAAGCTGCATGAAAACAGACAGAACAAAAATCACATTGTTTTCCATGGATCATTCAGTAAGTCCCGAAGGTCAGTTTCCAGAAGTCAGCCCATCTTACACATGGGATGTTCCCAGATGTCAAGAGCGACAATCATACATTCAAGGTTACAGTGGCAGGCTCTGCTATGTAAACTCTGGTTCATGAATAAGGGATACCGGAGATTCAGAAGTGCCAAATTTAAATATACCACAGCAGATGAATTACATATCTCTATTTCATGACGGCAAAGACAGGCAGAAATGGTACAATCAACACTGCCCAGGAAACACCCTGACACAGGCGGCAGCTGCCGTCTAGTCACTAAGCCGCGTCTGACGCTCTGAGACCCCATGGACTGCAGCCCACCAGGCTCCTCTGTCTATGGGATTTCTCAGGCAAGAGTATTGGAACGGGCTGCCATGTCCTTTCCCCAGGGGAATCTTCCTGACCCAGAGACTGAACCTGTGCCTTCTGCATTGGCAGACGGATTCTTTACCACTATGCCGCCTGAGAAGCCACTTACCCTTGAAAAATACAAGAACATAAGTCAGGCTGTCCAGACAGTAACTATGTTTTGATCCTAAGGTAAGGTGAAATTCCTAGGAAAATGTCAAAAGGACACAGAGGAATATGAGATGAAATGGCTGTCCTACTCAAAGCGAAGTCAGAAAAAAGCTGAGAAATAAATGAGTTGGTTTCCCTGGCAGGAGGCGAAACACAGCCAGTCCACACAAATGCCTCTGCGGGGCCAAATGAAAGCATAATTGCGTGTTTTGTCTTGATATTAATGCAGTTAACAAAGATGGCCTCAAGTGTGCAAACACCACACGGAGAGGACATGTTCTGGGGGTAAGAGCAAAAGCTCTCCTGAAGGGAGAAAGGGGGGGGGGGTCCGCCCTTTCATTAAGCCGTCATTCCCGAACACACCCAGTACCTTCAGCTGCTGGTTAATGAGCCCACTGCAAAGCCAAAATAGGAAGCACAAAAAACGTGATCGGTCCAGAGATCCCCACGCGCATCAGGGAGTTGGTATCCTCCAAGGATCAGAGGAAAAGCATTCGCCACACTCAGAGGAGTACAGCTGGGTGACACAGGTAACAGGAAAAGAGAGGAGATTCTTGGATTTCAACTGCTCTTCGCATGCGGCTTTTGCTAACTTCCTGTTAAAAAGAGCATGCTGCATTGGCAATTAAAACACACATGCTCCACTTTAACCACAGGGAAATATTTAAACACCTATGATAATCAGATTCTGCCATAACATGAATACAGTTTCCTGTTTTGTGTTTTTGTTAAAAAATTTTTTTTTCTTGTATGCCGTATTTGGAGTTCTATTTATCGTTACAAATAAAAGTGGTGGTGCGGGTTCTTAGCTCTGGAAGATCACTTAAACATAAACACTTTTTTGAGTTTTTACCATGTCTTCTTAATCTCTTCCCCAGGCTCACCTGAGGGAAATGGACGACCCCAAAAAGGCTGAAGAAGCAGGGCACCTTGTCTAAGTGTGCGCATGTGCACACACATGGGGTTACTGAAATAGAACACTGTGGATCCTCTCCAGAATCATCTGTGCTGGGAATGAGCCAGAGGGGAGACTCCCCAAGGACCCCTCATAAAGAATACACTGATGTCAGGGAAGCTTTTGGGATAAGCCAGGCACGTCCCCTGAATACCTCTCCCACCACACAGAAAACTGCCTTGGCTATACCTTTATCACACAAACAGTTCTATCGTTACTCCATATAAGCCTGGTAAATTTAAATTTTAAATGGCTAAACTGGCAGAAAACAGTTACAGTTTAGCCGTGATGCAGATGGCGGTCATAGTTCACTCACATCTCCTGGGTTTGCAGCTCTTTAAGGATTTTGTCTATCAGAGGGACCAAATCATTACTGTCTTTTTATACTATCAGTGATCATGAGCTTAGAAGCTGAACTTAGAAGCTGCTGTTACCAAGTCAACTGGCCCTGGAGGGAAAGGAAAGCCTCTTTTCTCTGAATGTCCACTGCGAACCTGCACCTGTGGAATGGTCTCAGCGAGGCACGGTCCCCCCGAGCAAGTCAGCACCCAGCACGCCGCACGGCTGCTCGGAGCCAGCCACCCTCTGCCGCTCCCGGATTCCGGAGCCCCACTCGTTTCTTACTATCCCTGGCTCTCTCTGAGAGAGTCAATCTGCCTCCAGTCCTAGAGTCAGAAATGAAAACGATGCCAATTATCCAAAGAGTCCGTGAAATGCATCTACAGACTATGTGGGTTTCCACAGATGAGAGACTGGTAAAAACAAAACTGCTGACAAGTTACCTGAGGTTTAGCAAATTAAGACACTCACCGATTTACAACAAATATGAATGCCCATGAGCTAGACACTACTCAGGGGACGGTCTTGGTACAGCAACCAGAGAGGACCCAGCCTTGCTCCCATGAGCTTACACTCCTGTGGAGTTTAGGCTAACTTTCAACTAAATGCTAAACTTCTTCTGGACAGCGATACTCCTACTTTATATTCTTGTAACTCAAAATAGATGTTTGCTCCTTGGAAAAAAAGCTATGAAAACCTACACAGCAGATTAAAAAGCAGAGAGATCACTTTGCCAACAAAGATCTGTATAATCAAAGCTATGGTTTTTCCAGTAGCTACATATGGATGTAAGAGTCAGACCAGAAAGAAGGCTGAGCACCGAAGAATTGATGCTTTCAAACTGTGGTATTGGAGAAGACTCTTGAGAGTCCCCTGGACAGCAAGGAGATACAACCAGTCCATCCTAAGGATATCAACCCTGAATATTCACCGGAAGGACTGATGCTGACGGTCCCGCACTTTGCCCACCTGATGCGAAGAGCCAACTAATTGGGAAAATACCTCATGCTGGGGAAGACTGAAAGCAGGAGGAGAAGGGGCCGACACAGGATGAGATGGTTGGATGTCATCAATGGCTCAATGGACATGAGTTTGAGCAAACTGGAAGATGGTGAAGGATAGGGAAGCCTGGTGTGGGGTTACAAAGTCAGAAATGACTGAGTGACTGAACAACACAAAACAAAGGAAGGTCTCTTGGTAAATTTCCCCCACGCAGTAGATGAAATCTATTGAATTCTACCAATATTTAAAACCCTCACTGACGTGTGTGGTGAAGAAGGTTCTGTCTGACTCATGTGAGCTCTGGCGGCTGGAAGCACCACGGGAGCCTGTCCAGTATCAAAACGAGCACCCAGTGGCTGCCTCAACCCGGCACCTGGAACTCTGGGGACCAGATGCAACTTACTCATCTGAGAGATAAATGTCTTGCTATTTATGGGGTAGGGAGATAAGCAGATGTCTCTTCTACAGAAAGAAGAGGTCTGTAATGAGCTGTTAGCATCAGTGAACACACAGAAGCACCCCACTGGGGCTGGCCAGGAGATTCAGGTGGGTTTTGTCTGTGGGTGGCCCCTGAGGCCACATTCTTACATGAGCTCCTGGAACAGACCGTCCACAGACCAGACCTTAAGAAACACTGAGCAGAGGGGGAAGAAGCCAGGGATCAGTCCTGGGGCCCAGACCTGTGTCTGCAGAGAACACTCAGCAGTTGGAAGTTCATATTAACCTTAGATAATGGCCAGCCTTAGACCAGGCTTAGCACCCACTAACTGATAACAACAGGCCAGTAAGAGAGCTAGCCACTGTTCTTGCTGTTCTTCAGCTGCTCAGTTGTGTTCAACCCTTTGTGACCCCATGGACTGTAGCCCACCGGCTCCTCTTTCCATGGGAGCAGCAAGAATACTGCAGTGGGTTGCCATTTCCTTCTCTTACGGAACCTTCCCAACCCAGGGGTCAAACCCACGTCTCCTGCATTGATGAGCGGATTCTTTACCACTGAGCAGGCAGGGAAGTCCAGCCACTGTTCTTGGGTTTATTTTGTTTTTAAGTTTCTATAGAGTAGTGACATAGAATATCAATTAACTTTTACAAAGGAGACTGATCTGTCTGGGCTACTCTATCACCATCTGGGGCAGTTTGTTTGAGAAGTAAATCCTGTTCTCATTGCTTGACTTTATCAACCTAAAATGTTTAATGACCAACATGCATCCTGCAATAAAGACTAGCCATTGTGTATATAGAGCATTGGTTTTCAAGTAAGACTGTAAGGTAAAAATTCTATTTTAATTATTTTCAGAAGCATCCTATTCCTGTATTTTAAAAAGGTAGTGTTAATCTATAATACGATGGACTTTTTCCACCTAAGTTTCAAAGATTATTTCTTCAGTGACAAAACAGGGGGAGGATGCGGGGGAGCCTTTCCTTAACTTGATCACTAGTTTAGCGCCCGTGTGTCCGTCATATGTGGTCTCATGTCACATGCTGCTGCTGCTAAGTCGCTTCAGTCCTGTCCGACTCTCAGCGACCTCCTGGACTGCAGCCCACCAGGCTCCTCCGTCCATGGGGTTTTCCAGGCACGAGTACTGGAGTGGGGTGCCATTGCCTTCTCCGTCATGTCACGTGAGAATCTAGCAAGACAAAAAGTGCAATCTGGCTGACCTGAGAATAGCTTATCAGTCCCAGGGCAGCACTGGTTGGAGCCAGACTGAAGAGTTTTTATTTCCTTTATCATCAGTTTGTGGAATTCTTCTCCATAGTGACCACAGCATTGACGACTGCAATGCGGAACAGATCCACGGCTCCGTTCTCCAGTGAGCCTGGAGCTGGTGGCATTAAAGGGTAGGGGGTACTCAAAACCAACCCCTTACTCCTACGATCCTTTCTAGATGCTTATCTGCCAGCTCCCATTCACATTTACTCTACTTATCAAAAGGTAGCTTACATTAATATCTCCGTAAGAGAAACACCATTCTGCTGTCTGCAATGTGCTTAATAGCCATAAATGTTGACACCTGGGCTTCCCCGGAGGCTCAGCTGGTAAAGAGTCCGCCTGCAGTGCAGGAGACCTGGGTTTGATCCCTGGATTGGGAAGATCCCCTGAAGAAGGGAAAGCATTTCATACATAAAAGTGGGAACTAAAACAGGAGAGGAGAGGGAAGGCAAGAAGGCACGATGGAACAGGAACTGCTCTTAATGTAAAACTGTTGTTCCGACGCTCAGTCGTGTCTGACTCTTTGCGACCCCATGGACTGTAGCCCAACAGGCTCCTCTGTCCATGGGGTTTCCCAGGCAAGAACACTGGAGTGGGTTGCCATTTCCTTCTCCGAGGATCTTCCCGACCCAGAGACAGGATCTGCTTTGGCAGGTGGATTCCTTACACACAGAGCCACCAGGGAAGCCCCATATAAAGCTACTACTGTTCAACAGCTGTAGCCAGAAGTCCACATAAGGCCAGCTCTGATCCTACAGCATCTTCCTGAGCTTGAGAACTTGCTGGGAGCCCAGATTTCTAACTAAGGCCGCTAATCAAAACTTGTAACACAGGACTTCCCTGGTGGTCCAGTGGTTAAGCATCCGCCGGCCAGTGCAGGGGACATGGGTTCAACCCCTGGTCCAGGAACGAGGACCCCACAGGCCACAGGGCAACTACTGATGCCCGTGCATCCCAACCACTGAGCCTGCACACCCTAGAGCCCCTGCCCCACAAGAGAAGCCACTGCAGTCAGCCTGTGAGCACAGCTAGAGAAAGCCCTCCCAACAGCGATGGAGACCCAGTGCACCCCCCCCCCCCAGCACCACAGCTAGAGAGAGCTCTCACTCAGCGATGGGAGACCCAGTGCATCCCCCAGCACCACAGCTAGAGAGAGTCCGTACTCAGTGATGGAGACCCCCAGCACCACAGCTAGAGAAAGCTGTCACTCAGTGATGGGAGACCCAGTGCACTCCCCCAACACCACAGCTAGAGAGCCTGTATTCAGTGATGGAGACCCAGTGCACCCCTCGGCACCACAGCCAGAGAGAGCCCTCACTCAGCGATGGAGACCCAGTGCAGCACCCCCACCAATAACTTAGAGTGCAACTATGTCAGATGCAGGCAATTCAGTCAAAAGTGAGACGTGCTCATTAAATTCTAATTAAACCTCTTGCAAACAATTTTATGAAATCTAGCACTTACCAGTAACCTGATTTCCTATAGAAAAAAAACAAACCCACAAGGTGTGTGATTGATCTGTTTTTCTCTACCAGTGTAGAGGTAGGTAGAAAGGAGGACCTTTTCAACACCAAAGAACTCTCGAGTTACTGAAAGATGTGCAATGTTGACTAACAGACTCTTGTGGTTCAGCTACAGAACGAGTTTCCAGCCCAGAGGGTAATTCCAAATCTTAAAAGTTCAGCAATTGAAAGAAAAATTAATACCGTGGTTAAGTGGCTGATAGTGAAATCAGGCTGAGGCTTTCGGAAAGGGCTTTCTGTAGCACTGCCAGCAAGAGTGGGAACATTAAAAAAAAAAGAGATTGCCACTGCGTAATGAGCTTGACATTAGTCAAGCCAAATCTGAGTTTTCCTGAATGCCCAACCACTTCTACCGCACTGCTCCAAATGGCAGGTGTTCAAAGGCACTGCGGTCCCAGCCTGACGTTCACGGCCATCCTCCCACGCCAACCAGCGGACCGCGAGCATCAGGAGGCGGCGCCGGGGAGCAGGCGGCGTGCGTGCGCGCACACCTCTCCGGTCATCCTTGGGGACAGGATGCTCTCACATCCCCGGGCCAGCGACTGTGTGAGCTCCCAGGGTCTCACCATTGGAGCATCATGTGTGGGGCCGGAAACCAAACAAAAATCCACAGGAACACGCACTCCGCACTGTTCTCAGTGCTCGGTGAGCTGTAAGCACGGGGCAGAATCGAGATCAGATTCTCACCTAATCAACGTGAACCGAGCTCCGAATCCATTCCCAGTTCAGAGCTGAGAAAGGATTTCTTTGGTCCTAGAAGAGACGCTGAATGCATGACTTTGAAGAAACAATTGTTTTTATTTTAAACACACCACAGCATGTACTTAGGCAAATAAGAGCTCATTCTGCCTATTTAGCAGGGACTGTGGAGCAGTAAGAAAGAGTGGAAAGAAAGTACCTTCTCCTGGCATCTAGGGGCTGAACTAAAAGCCATAAAGAACCACTTTGTAGGCTCTGAAACCAGGGATAAACCAATTCTGAAACAGACGCTCCAAAGATGCTGAGAAGAAGCACTGATTCTGCATGTGGCCACTTAAGACTATTCATTTGGAGAAGTAAAAATTCTGGGATGTTTATTCAACACAACAATCTCCTGACTTAAGGGGCTATCTTTGGAAATACCTTTATTAACAAAGACTTATCCACAGTTGACGAGAAGGATGAGGAAGCCACCAGCCACCCAGCCACCATTTCCACTGGAAACCCATCTGAGTGACTGAGCTGTCTCAGATGCTTCTGAATTCCCAGAAACAGGGTAGAATCGCTGCTGCCAAGACAGCTCAGCTGCAGTAATGCTGTCAGAAGTCACCTCCACTCTGATGGTCTCACAAAGCAAATGAGCCAGAGCCCAATTATCTACACACACACATCTCTCTCTCGATCTATTATTTCCCAACTGCATCATTCTATTTTTTGATAATCCTCTATCAATCCCACTGAGTCACTGGACGAAAATGAAAGGGAACTGAAATAAAGCGATGGTACGCAGCACCATTACTCGTGAAGTTTTTACACCTGCTTTTCCCTGGCACACATGTAGGCGAACCTCTAAGCAGTTGCATGAATTCAAGATGGCGCTTTATGAACAGCTGCTGGGATCAAAAACCAAAAAGAAAATCTATGAGCTGCAGCCAGTGTTTTCATACTTACTCCTTCCATGTGTGTTTTCCCACTGCTTTTACGTGACTGTGAGTAAGAAAATCAAAATAAGCTGCTTCGATCAATTTCCAGTCTGACCACATGGAAACTGCCAGAAAACAAAGGCTATGAGGCTGGAAACCAGTGTTTATATCTTCTCCCCAAGACAGTTACCTGTTTCTTACAATAAACTATGGATTTAAAAGCATGAGGGTGAACGCTATGCTTTCTTACTGTTCAACCTCTAATAACCTAGCCCCCCATATCACCAGGGCTGTCACCCACCACCCACGTTTTTCCAGAAGCCAGTGACATGCCAGGAGCAAACCCAGATGTGCAGTGTTTATGTCTATGTTCAAGGACAAACTCAACCAACTCTGAGTCACAGCAGAACCCGCAGGTGGGGACATGGCAGAAGCTCCCTGCGCTGCAGTGCCTGGCAGCTTGGCCTGGACAGGAGCACAGCTTCTCCTAAGGCCCAGTCCTGCTGGCGAGCACCAGGAGCTACCGAGTTCTCCCTTCTGGGAACCGGATGTTCCCTTCTAACCCAGCCCGAATCTAGACTCTGTCCCCTGGGGCTACAAAGAGACTCTCAGTCATCACCCCTCCTTTTAATCATGAAGCTGCTACCGTGTGCCCACATGTGGTCCTGAGTCAGTTGCTTCCACGCTCCTTTCATGGAAAAGTGCTCTATCACCAGGCCAGTCCTGCTCAACATGTCCCCAAAACATGCTGCTCTGAGCGGTGTGTGGCCGAGGTCTCACCAGGCCCGGATGCTCCCCACCGTGCTGCTCTGAGCGGTGTGCAGCCGAGGTCTCACCAGGCCCGGATGCTGCCCACCGTGCTGCTCTGAGCGGTGTGCGGCAGAGGTCTCACCAGGCCCGGATGGGCGCAGGAAGACACGACAGCGCTGTCCCTCACACTCCCTGTATGTGCCTAGCCCCGTGTCCCCAGGACAGCTGTGTCTCTTATCTCTACAGTCTTACAATCCTTTCCAGTCAGTCCTAAAGGAAATCAACCCTGGATACTCAATGGAAGGACTGACGCTGGAGCTCCAACACTTTGGCCACCTGATGTGGACAGCTGACTCAGTGGGAAAGACCCTGATGCTGGGAAAGACTGAAGGCAGGAGGAGAAGGGGACGACAGAGGATGAGATGGTTGAATGGCATCACGGACTCAATGGATGTGAGTTTGAGCAGACTCCGGGAGAGAGTGAAGGACAGGGAAGCCTGGCGTGCTGCAGTCCTGGGGTCGCAGAGTCAGACCCGACTGAGCAACTGAACGAGAAGATTCCTTCCAGAAGATCACGGGATTGACCGTGTAGTCTTCTTTTGAAAAACAAAAATAACCCCCAAAATAAGTATAGTCCAAGCTATGCTTCTTCCACTGACAGTAGAATCCACACAATTTATTTCACCACTTACTCCAGCAAAACTATGAAAGGAGAAATGCTTTTTGAAGACCCTTTACAAGTAGACATACAACTCTACTAATTCACTTAAGACGGTTCCTCGGAAACAGAGTGTTAAAACATTTTGAGGTTACTAGCTTTCGGTAACCTGGGTTCCTGGCCCATCATCAGATCTGGGGGAGGAAACGAGAATTTACACTACAAATATAAAAAATTTCTGACTAGAGAGCGCGTGTGGCTTCCTCTATGAAATTTAATGCTGGCGGCAGGAAACAGGTGACGAAAATCTCTTCTTAGTTCACATGAAGGTCTTAAGCATCGTGGTGTTTTGTCTTAATAACAGTGGAGACCCAGGCAAAGGGGCCAAAGGAGAATCCTGAAAAGCTGCATCCGAAACAGCTTTCCAATTAAGACCTGTAAAACCCTGTAATTTCATTTATGCAGTTAAAGTTTATCAAGGCCATGCGCTAAGTGAAGCGCTTAGCTGTTAATGCAGGTATATGGTGACTGATAACACACTCGAAGGATGAGGTATAATGAAAGCTTCCCACTTAAAACAAACTCACAAGAGCCAGCTGCCTCTTCTTATCCCACATCGTATCAAGAGAAAACATCACACCTCAGTTCCAGACACTGTTTTGCATAATCACAAGGATGGAATCACTGTTTGGACATTTGATGGTTTAAGTATTTGGCCTCAAAACACACGTCTGTCGCAGTTGGGCTGTCTGATTCCTCTCCCCTAGAAAATTCACAAAGCTCCTGTGTCTAGAGGACACACTGATGCTGAAAGCGGGGGGTGGGGGCGGCGAGGAATCCCTCCAAGGGACACAGGCAAACACAGCCCCAAAGCCTTTTGTAGAAAAGCGTTAGTTACTCAGTCGTGTCCAACTCTGTGACCCTCATGGACTGTAGCCCACCAGGCTCCTCTGTCCATGGAATTCTCCAGGCAAGAATACTGGAGTGGGTTGCCATGCCCTTCTCCAGGGGATCTTTCCAACCCAGGAATCAAACCCAGGTCTCCTGCATTGCAGGCAGATTCTTTACCATATGAGCCACCAGGGAAGCCTTTTTTTATAGAAAATCCCATGATAAAAAGAAACACTGTAAGAATGGAACCCTATGTAAAAAATAAGAAAATCAAAAGGCTCAAGTGAGCAGAGAATTTGATTGGTGTGGTGAGTAGTCCATCAGAAAGATGGTTGGAGCCCAAGTTCCTTCATCACTGACCAGCCTGAACCAACCCCACTGAAGGTACCACCTAACCTCTACATGACAAGGCAATCCCTGGGGCGGAGGTGGTGTTCCTAAGGCCTCCAGGCCTCCTTCTGCAAACCACACACATGTCCTGTCAATGGCTATGCCGTGTCCCCACACAGGACAAGAATGGAAGCTGATCACTGCCTGGGGCAAATATGAGTGTGAGAGGTAGAGGATTCTGGGATGACCGATGTCCTGCCTGGTGCTGTCAAAGGTCTTTTATCTGCTCAGGTTTTCATGTCTTTCCTCATCCTTCTGATGCCCTTGGCCCTCCAGAGACATGGTTGCTGGCCAGTTCTACCGCTCTATGGGCTTAGATCCTGGGTGCGGTAGTCTGGCTGTCCCTGGGCATCCGAGGTGGTGCTAGCGGTGAGTAACTTGACTTCCAATGCAGGAGACACGGAGACGCGGGTTTGATCACTGGGTCAGGAAAATCCCCCAGAGGAGGAAACCGCAACCCACTCCAGTATTCTTGCCTGGTGAATCTGACGGACAGAGGAGCCTGGTGGGCTACAGACCATGGGGTTGCAAAGAGTCGGGTAGGACTGCAGGGACTTAGCACGACTTTAGGTTAAACAGGGGCATTCCCGCTCAGCGTAGCACACCTCCACCAACTAACTCCCGACAGCGCTCCTCTGGCCATCGCAGACTGGCTGCGACGCCCTCCCATTTCAGCAGGACACCGGTCCCCAGCCAGGTGGACAGACCTGCCCCAAGACTGCACACGTCAGAAGCAGGATCCACTCTGGCCTGGGTCACCTGCTGGAAGTCTCCACGCCAACACTTCCTTCCTGCCAGACTATCAGAAATGAGGACCCAAGAAAAAATGAAGCATGGTTGTTGTGTACATCAGGCTTTCCTTACAGAAGAAACCCAGCTCTGAGCTTCAAGGGCTTCCAGGGACAAAATCCATATGACAGAAGAGAGGGAATCCCAGACACTCATCCACCGCTTTAAATATCAACAAATTCTTTCTAAACTGACCAGTATATGTGCCTGTGTTTCACTCCACCCTATTTTCTTAGGCTGGCAAGTTGTTTTGACCAGTTCAGCAGAATTTATACTCACTGTAGGCTTCCCTGGTGGCTCAGCAGTAAAGAATCCATCTGCAATGCAGAAGCGGCAGGTTCAATTCCTAGATCAGGAAGATCCCCTGGAGGAGGGCATGGCTACCCACTCTAGCATTTTTGCCTGGAGAATCCCATGGGACAGAGGAGCTTGGTGGGCTGCAGTCCATGGGGTCACAAAGAGTCACAAATGAGTGACCTCTTACACACACCCAGAGATCTAAATTCAAATATTTACTAAGACAGCAGAGACCCAGAATTCCCTTCTAGACCACCCTGCATCAAGAAATTTCTCCAGGGATTAAAAACCAGACAATAAACAAGAAACCTTTCAGCCTCTCCCCCAGCACTTACTCCACGGAAAGCTCACCTAAACTAAGATTGTCAAGTGTGGCTCATCCCATATAACCGCCTCCCTGCCCCTGAGAAAAACAGGGACAAGAGAAAAACAGGTCCCGACCACACAAGCAAGTTTCTGTGAAGAGTCTCGAGTCACTCAGTAAACTGATAAATCGCTTACATCAAATGTTTTAGGAACTGGAGTGGGATGCATGCTACGAACGTGACTTATTTTTGGGGAAAAAGTCCCCAGAGCAACTCAGTTGAGCAGCATTGGGTTGAACCAGTTTTAATTTTTACCATACACCCTCTTGGACTGAAATGGTTGATTTCTTTTTTTTTTTTTTTTTTAAGAAATTTTAGCTCCCAAACCATTTTCATGCCTAAGGGAGGGCTGCAAAGCCCAAACTGAAGGACGCACCACATCCCGTGCAGAGCGCCAGGTTCAAGGCCCTGGCTCCAGGACAAGACAGGGCCTTAAGCAGCCCTCCCCCAATAGCCTGCAGGCACATGTGGCCAGGCAGCCCCCTCTCAGGAGCTGGCCAGCTCCATCACTGGTTAAACCCTCATGAACCACTGGGATCTGATCCAGGGCTGCAAACAGAGGAAATGCAAAGTAAATGTAGGGTTACCATAGGACGCCAGGGATACCAACTCACTCTAAGCAAATCCTTAAAACCAGGAAGGCCTAGCCTCTTACAAGCTGGGCTTCAACATGTCCTCCCAGGAACCGTACGTACTGACCGCTGGTACCTGTCAGCTCGCAGCGTGTAAAAAAACTCTCAAGGGTTCAGGATTCCTTCACTCACAAGTGAAACCCAAAATTTAATGATGGCCAAGCGGCAGAATTTGCACAGGGAAAAGGGAAAAAAAAGCTATTTTAAAATTCTCAATTCTGTTCATGTGTGTGCACTAAGTCACATCAATCGTGTCTGACTCTTTGCGACCCCATGGACTGTGGCCCACCAGGCTCCTCTGTCCATGAGATTCTCTAGGCAAGAATACTACAGTGGGTTGCCACTTCCTACTCCAGGAGATATTCCTGACCTAGGGACTGAACCCACGTGTCTTTAGTCTCCTGCACTGGCACCACCCGAGGAGCCCCACACAGAGACCACGGGGCACCCACCACAGGCTTCGCCTCTTCTGAGATGGGAAGAGTAGGCCGTTGGTGGGTTCTCTCTCCAGTGAGTTCATTTCATTTCCTCCACTGCCATGAACTGCCCCAACACACTAATGATCCCGTGGGTGCATGTGCGTATGTGCCTGGGCACATGGTGTGTTGGCCTTCCGCGCTCTGTCCCTTGGCAGGTAATGACTCACAGACTGGCCTCCTGAACCTGGGAGGGAACCCAAGCGTCTCACCTCTGCACTGGCAGGCAGGTTCTCCACCAACAGCACCACAATTCTGTTCAGCCAATGACTACCGCTAATGTTAAAACAGTGAGCAAAACACCTCTTATTTTGAAAAAAGTTGCAATAAGTTTTGACTGCCGGAAAAAGCAGTTCAAGCCCATCCTAAGTGACTAGATCTTTCTTTTTCCAAATACACATCTTGAGCTACAGTCAAGTTTTTGTCTAATCCCAATAGGCCATCCCCCTCAGGTGTCCCTGACACAGACCTGGTTCCACTGGGGGTTTCCAGATGTTTCTCCACGGTCCAAATACCTGCCAAGGTTCTTCTCAGGGTGATGTGTGGCTCATGGGCAGGTCAGGGGTGATTTGGACCTCCCTTGCCCTCCCTAGAAAAGACTTTCTTTCCTTTTTTGCTTGTTTGTTCTGGGGCCTGGCAGGGTTAGAATTAACAGTTCATTTCCAGATGAGCTGACTTCCCTGTGGGTTTCCTCAACTCCTGAAATGACAGCTCCTTTCCATGGAAAGGAGGAAGGAATGTTTCATGATGTCATGCTCCGTGCCCTGCCAGAACCTTGACAGTCAGGGAGCAAGGAAAATAGTGACCAAGTCCCTGCCAGCTGCTCTCTGCCCAGGAGCTTATACAAAAGCCCCTCAGCTCTTGGGATGTGAGAACTTCTGTCTCCATTGGATGGATGAGGAAATCAAAGCTCTAAGAGACAAACAGACCTGCCCAGGTTACTCATGGGGCTGAAGAACAGATGGGTACCGCCTAGAGCCCGCTCCAGACCCATGTGCAGCCCTGAGGACAGGAAGGCAGCAGCAACCCACGGGCGCCGCGTCAGCGGGTGCCCTGCCCGCTGGAGCTGCTGCACAGGGACTCAGGTAGCACCAGAGGTAAAGAATCCGCTTGCCGACGCAGGAGACGCAGGTTTGATCCCTGGGTCGGGAAGACCCCCTGCAGGGCATGGCAACCTACTCGAGTGTTCTTGCCTGGAGAATCCCATGGACAGAAGCGCCTGGTGGGCTACAGTCCCTGGGGCCGCACGGAGTCGGACACGACTGCAGCGACTTAGCACGCACACTCACTTCACTAAACTAAAAGGGAGACCCCGAGAACACCAGGGGGCTGACGTCCACCTGGAGCGCTTGTGGTGAGGGGCCAGAAGCGTCATCTCACCTGGATGAAGTCCTTACCAACATAAGGGGTGTGACTGTTAACAGTGTCACACAAGCTACTGCTGAATTACACATGCCACAGTGACAAGCTGCTGGCCAAAATGCCAAAAATGAAAGATCAACGTTAAAAAAAAAATTTTAAAATTTTTTTTTTTTGATGTGAGCCATTTTAAGTCTCTAATGAATCTGTTATAATATTACTTCTGTTTTATGCTTTATTTTTTTGCCCTGAGGCATGTGGGATCTTATCAAACCCACACCCCACCCTTCCCCCACCCCCACATTGGAAGACAAAGTCTTAACTACTGGGTTGCCAGGGAAATCCCCCCTCAAATTTTAAATATATGCATTATGCATTACATTTATTATATTATAAATGCTAGTCATGATGATTTTCCAAATACCAAAAAAAGAAAAAAAAAAAAAGAAACAGGTAAGAAGGTTAAGACCACCTGTGAGTTGAATACAAAAATTTTCACTATTAACATTTTGATGTATTTCCTTCTAATCTTTTTGTTATGCCTGTAAATTGCTTGAAGACAAAATCACGTGCTATGGGGTCATGTCCATGTCACCCATAAAATCCATCTCCAGTGTGATGTACCTGGAGATGGGGCCTTTATGGGGTGGTCAGGTCATGAGGGTGGCATGTTCGTGATGAAATTAGTGCCCTTAAAAGAAGGGGTCGAGGAATTAGCTTGCTGCTTTTCCACTGTGTGATATGGGAGCCACCTGCCAGCCTGGAAGAGGGTCCTCACCAGAGCCTGACCATGCCAACACCTGGGTCTCAGACTTCCAGCTTCCAGGGCTGCCAGACAAATGTTTATTATCAAAGTCACCCAATCTATGGTATTTGGAGCAGCACAAGCTGACTACAACACTGGGGCGTCACCGAGAACTCTGTATCTTCTGAAAGCTTAACATTACGCCAGGAGCATTTTCCACGTGATTACTCTTTTCAACATCTTTATGAGGATAGCTTCACAACCACAGCCCAGGCATGTGTAGTAATGTAGAGGAGGCTTTCCTGTACCATTAGTACTGCCAATAGTTTTCCGGTTGGTGTAAAACATGCCGTGATGAGCCCTCTGCACATACGTCTCTGCCAGCATTTCCTGTGAAAGGAAGGACCGCCGGGCCCTGTTCTGTGCCCACTGGGCAGGGTCTGCAGGCAGCTGGGTGACACAGGGCTCACAGCCCAGAGCTCGACACAGCACAGCACAGGACCCACTTGACCAGGTCTCAAGGACAGACATTTGCTTTGTGTTCACAAGAACTCCACCGACCAGAAAAGCAGCCTAGGTCACATGTCCCGGCGCAGGTCCTGGCCACTGACCAAGCAGAACTACCAGGGGACAGTGACCAGCAGGGTGAAAGCGGCTGGAAATCTTGTCACGGGAGGAGTATGTCGAGGCTGAGGCTGACCCAACAGAGGAAAAAACCGATGCTGCTGGAGTCTGGTATGGGCAGCGGTGGGCCATGGGGAGTCCTGCCCACGACGCAGACCAGCAGTGTGCAGATACTCGGGCACCAGGCAAGTGCGCTGAATCATTGGCTTTAAAAGTAGGCCAGGAAACACTGTGTCAGATGGTCTAGCATTCAACTGGCAATTACGTTCACGTGTAGACCTAGAAATCTAACACCGCCAAGGTCGTCCTAAATATTAACTAAGACGAATCGATGGATGACTGATCTTCTTCCTGCTTTACAGTAGAGTCCAATCGTTTCAAGAACTATAGGACTTACCATTTTCCTCAATGAGACGTTCCTCTGCAGCATGCGCTACCAAACTTGAGTTACCCATAAATTCTCAGGTAGTGCGTACGAGGAGGGCCTGGTGTGTACCCTCTGAGGGTACCCTACCAGAGGAATTACAAGAAGAAACGCTGCAGTTAGCATCTGAAAAGCGTCAAGGATCACTGCTCAATCACTTCCAACATGAAAAGCCTATTATCCCATATGGAGTAAAAATAAAGGGTGAAAGACACGGGTTCTCAAACGGAGTAGTACTGTGTTGGCCAAAAACTTAGTCTGGGTTTTTCCATTAAGATGTTACAGAAAAACCTGAGTGAACTTTTTGGCCAACTCAATACTTTGCAACCAGAGCCAGTCAACATCAATCGTGAATACTCGGTTAAAAGAAAATAAAGATTTCTAGTTTCACAAAGGTGGGGTTGCCCTGTTCTCCAAGGTCCTCCTTTTTCACAACTAAAAACCCTGGATTTTAACAAGCAAGCAAAGGGCCTTCCCTAGTGGCTCAGTAGTAAAGAATCCACCTGCCAAAGCAGGAGACATTCGTTCAACCCCTGGTCTGGGAAAAGTCCACAAGCTGTGGCGCAACTAAGCCCACGCGCCACAACTAATGGGCTGTGCTCTAGAGCCGGGGTACCAACCACAACTACTGAAGCCCTCTCACCCTAGAGCCTGTTCTCTGCAATAAGAGGGGCCAAAGCAGCAAGAAACCCACCCTCTGCAACCAAGAGCAGCCTCCGCTCCCCGCAACCAGAGGAAAGGCCTGTGCAGCTGTGAGGACTTATCACAGCCAAAAACAAACACGCAAATGAAACTAACAAACTAAATAAAGCAAGCAGAGAGGACTGAGAGGGAAACGAGAGCAGGCTCCTTGGGGACCATGGGATTTGAGGAATGACACGGGGGTGACTCTCCTGGGTCCTCTGATTACCCTCCATACCCCCAGCCACAGGAGTGCAGACACCTGCAATGCAATCTCCAACAGGCAGAGAGAAAACACCCCCAAGCAAAGCCGGTTCTCTTTAGCCAAAGGGCTGGGGGATGGGTTTCCCCAACAGAAAGTCTCTTAGCTATACCCACCCTGCTGCAGCTGAGCACTGCACGCCACCCATCTGCCACCCAGCAGGAGTGTCCGGTGCTCTGAAACCACCCAGGTGGTGCGGCAGGTTAGGCGGGGAGCTGACCTCCCTGGTTCTGCCCAGGGAACAGAAGATGCTATGATCCCACCCTGGGGGCCTCACGGAGAGCTGACCCACCCTAAGTCGTGTCCCATTCTTTGTGACCTGTGGACTGCAGCCCGGAAGGCTACTCTGTCCTCCACTGTCTGCTGGAGTTTTCTGACCCTCCACCCTGACTAAGCAGCATGCAAGCGGTAACAGGCTGGGTGAGTTGCCACTACACATGCGCGTGCACACACACACACACACACACACACACACACACACACACACGCACGCACGCACGCATGTTATCAGTGGGCCCAGCCCCCACCTCCACCTCATGCTGATGAGCAATGGGACAGAACAAGTCAGAGTGAGTCACCCTCACCTCTGGCAGGGGGAGGGCTAGCGGGAAGCTGAGCCTGCCCAGCGCCTGGCAGCAGTCAGACTGAAGGAGGTGGCAGGAATCAGGAAGAGTAGCCCACTGGCCCCCAGCTCCAGCCTTAAGAGTCAGCAGGACCCGGTGGGTCACCAGGTCTCCACCCCTACCCAGCAAGAAGGAGAGTTTACACCTGGCATCAACAAGGAGGAACCAGGCATGGGAGGCAGGGCTGGCGTTCATCCCCCTCTAGCCCCCACACTGGTGTAAACAGGGAGCAGAGAGGAGCTGAGCCTTGGCCCCCCTCCTGCGGGAACCAGGCCTGCAAGTCAGCCCTCCAGCCTTTCCCCTCCACACATTAGCGGGGCTGAGGAAGCTGAGCATATGCCCCCAGTTGGGCTGCGTGAAGCCACACAATCAGTGCCCTGCTGTGCTGGGAAGGGAAGAGCAAGGCCAAGGAGGGATGAACGTCCACTCCCCCACCCCCAGAGGAGTAGCCAAAATTTTAGAACTGAAAAATACATTTAGAGGAAAAAAGCACTGGATAGGACCAATAATAAGAGCGGAGGTGACAGACGAGAACTGGCTGACACGAGGCTGATGGGTAGATGATGAAAAATGAACAGCATATCAGGGACCTGTGACACCCCAACAAAACATGAATATTCTCCTACAGGAGTCCCAAAAGAAGCAGGAAGGGACTGGGAAAATATCCAAAAACCTAACAGCTAAAACTTCCCAAACTTGGCACAAAACATCAGACCACAGATTTAAGAAGCTGAGTGAATCTCAGAAGAGATAAATCAAAAAAAATCCAAGCCACATTAAGCTTCTAGAAGCTAAACACAACGAAAACCCCCAGAAGTAGCCAGACAGAAATGACACATTACTTATATAGGAAAACAACTCGAATGACAAAGGATTTCTCACCTACAACCATGAAGGTCAGGAGGAAGTGACATGTTTTTCAAGCACTAAAAAAAAAAACAACCATCAACCACAAATTCTATATCCAGTGAAGATACCCTCTGGGGTGGAGGGGAAATAGATTCTCAGACAAAAGAGAACTAATGATTGTTGTGAGCAGACCCGTCACTGAAGAACGGTCAAAGAAGTCCTCTAAATAGGAAGGAAATGATAACAGTCTTGGGACTTCAGAAAGGAAAGAACAGTAGGAAGGGAAAAAAAAATGGAGGTACATATAATAAACTAGGCAACTTTTCAGGAGTTTCTTAAATTATATTTGATGGTCAAAGCAAAAATAATAATAATAATGATAGTGTCACCTGACATAATACTCAGTGTATATGGAAGAAATATTTTATGACATTTAAAAATTAGGGCAGAGACTTTCCTGGTGGTCCAATCTGCTTTACAATGCAGGGGACACGGGTTGGATCCCTAGTCAGAGAACTAAGATCTCACGCGCTGTGGGGCAGTTAAGCCCACATACCACAACTATGGACCCCACGAGATCTGGAGCTTGTGTGCCACCGCTAGAGAAGCCTGTGTCCCTCAACAAAGAGTCCCACATGCTGCAACCAAAACCCAACACAGCCAGAAATAAATTGAAAAAATTTAAAGAAATAATAAAACAAAATAAAAAACAGGGCAGGTAAAGGGACTACAAGGAAGAAGTAAGATACCTATGCTGAGCTGAAGTCATAAAACAGTGGTATCACTGAGAGTGGTAGATTATAGTAAGTTACAAGTTACATGTGTATAGTATAACACCAGAGCAAATATAATGTCTTCCCCAATGGCTCAGCAGTAAAGAATCACCTGCAATGCAGGAGACTGGGGTTCGATTTTTGGGTCAGGAAGATCCCCTGGAGGAAGAAATAGCAACTGATTCCAGTATTCTTGCCTAAAAAATCCCATGGACAGAGCAGCCTGGTGAGCTACAGCCCATGGGGTCACAAAGAGTCAGACACGACTTAAGCGACTGAGCACATAGAGCAATATATGTAAAAACACTACAAAAACCCAAAAACCAAAACAAGATGGAATCGCAAGAAGTGTTCAAATAATTCTTAGTAAGATTGAAAAAAGAAACAAAACACAAACAGAGAAAACAGAAAGATAGTAAACTGGCAGACTTAAGCTCTAACATATCAGCAATTACCTTAAATGTAAATGGTCTTAATACACAGCTGAAAAGAGACTGAGTGTGGTAGGAAAAAACAGTATCCTCTAAAGATATACTGCATACAAAACAATCTTACTGCAAATACAAACACTGCTAATTTTTTTTAAAAAAAGCAGGAGTGACTATATTGATATCTGATAAAGTAGACATTACAGCAATGATAAAAGGGTCAATCTAACAGAAGACATAATTCAAAATGTGCAGAATCTAACAGCACCTTGCAATATATGGAAGAAAATCTGACAGATACGAAAGGAGAAACAGACAGATCCACTATTATAGTCGGGGACTTCAACACTGTACTCTGAACAACTGACCGAACAACCAACAGAAAATCAGAAAAGACACTGAAGGGCCAACAACACAACCAGCTGCTAAGATCGAGTGGACAGGTGTGCAATGACACACCACCCAACAAGAGCAGAAGACAAACGCCCCCACTCACAAGCACTCGTGGGTCATTCGCCGGAACAGACCGTATGGTGACCCGTAAAACCAATCCCAACAAGTTTAAAAGAACGTACCTCATTCAGAGTACATTCTCTGACCATGCTGGAATCATACAAGAAAACAACAGAAAGACAAGACAATCTGCAAGCACTTAGAAATGAAACAACACACGTCTAAATAGTCTAGGGTCAGAGGGTCAAAGGAAATAATACACAGAAGTCAATGAAAATGAAAACAGAATATATCAAAACATGTGGGATACAGCTAAAGCAGGGAAGAAGAGAAATTTATGACACTAAATGCTTGCAGTAGAAAAGAGGAAAGGAACTGCTACTCTAAGTTTCTACCCTCAAGAAATCAGAAAGAAAACAAAAAGAGACACAAAGTAAACAGCAGAATAATAAAACAACAGAATTGAAAACAGGAAAATAATAGAGAAAAGTAGATGAAACAAAAGGCTGGTTTAAAAACAACAGAGCTGACAAACTCTAGAAAGACTGATAAAGATTAACAAACAAGAAAATACAAGTGGATGCACGATCTGTTGTGATAGCCCATTTCATTCCTGATATTGGTAACTTATATTTTTCTAAACTAGGACTGAGACTAAAACAATTTTGGAAAATTGCACACTCTGGCAAACTGTTTGACAGTTTCTTAAAAAAAAACTAAACTACCATCAGACCCAGCGACTGCACTTTTGGACATTTACCCCAGAGAAATGACGAAGACTCACGTTCACACAGGAGCAGTTCTGGTGCCTTGGTGAACCATCATCTCATAGAAGGGTAGACAGAGACAAATAAATGCGAAAAAACATTCACTATCATTGACACTACAACCAGGTATCACTATGCACATGTCAGCTAGGGGCCAGTCTGGCAGCAAGCCTTCACCGGGAAGCATGTGCCCATGGCCTTCACCTGAAACCTGCCCAAATATGTACCAGAGGGCAAAGTGTAAATGTCCAGTGCGAGGTGGCAAGCGCCCCCCAAGTCCCAGCTATGCCAGGTCCCTGCCAGAACCTGCCAACAACCCAAATGCCCTTCAACAGGTCAACAGGGAAAGTGAGGTACATGCAATACACACAGCACCCTGGGTGGATCTCAATGGTTTTATATGGTATGACTCTATTTTGATCACATACTCAAAAGGACGGAAGTACAGACTTGCGACGCAGATTCACAGCTGCTGGGCGTTAGGGAGCAGGAGGAAGGTGGCTATGACTATCAAGATGTGCAGGAGGAACCGAGGGATGAATTCTTCTATCCTGACGGTCACACAAACCTACACACCTGATCAGAGTGGCACAGGAAACACTCCCACGCATACAAAGGGAGTCTGTGTGAAACTGCTGAAATCAAGTATGGCAGCTGGGGTCTAAAACGCCACGTGCTGGCTGTGGTTGTGTTAGCGCCTCAGCCGGGTCCGACTCTGTGACCCCATGGACCGTAGCCCGCCAGGCTCCTCTGCCCATCCTGTATTCAGGCAAGAACACTGGAGTGGGTTGCCATTTCCTTCTCCAGGGGATCTTCCCAACCAAAGGATCGAACCCACATCTCCTGCATTGCAGGCAGATTCTTTACCATCTGAGCCACCAGGGAAGTCACTGAGCTATTTAAACGAGACGCTGCCACTGTGGTAAATTGGGTAAAGGATACCTACGACCTCTGTGATTTCTTACAACTGCATGTTAATCTATTTTTATCTCAAAGATTTTGGTTTTTTTTTTAGTTGTAACTTAAAAAATGTCTAGAAAGCTATAACTTACTAAATTGTCAGGAACCAGTGAAGAAGATATTCCCTCTTTCATCACTTTCTGCCCCCACAGGACATAATAATACAAACCACTTGTTTCTCTTGGTGTCCAAACAAGTGACCCTGGGGTCTGAAGGCCAGAGCGAAGTCTTCAGCAAAGAAGACTCTATCATCAGGATTTGTGGGCAGACCTATGGTGCCCAAGGAACCAAATCAGTACACCTTCCACCTTCTCAAAGCCTGAATGTACCAGAGTTTAAAGAGGTGAAACAAAACCGATATTTACAATTGCCTGGAGAGTAGATCTTACAAAGCTCATTTGATGTTTTTAAGATGCTTACAAGATTAGGGTAATTACTTTCACTCATCTAAGTCAACAAAAGTAACCAAAGGAATAAGTTCCATGGAAATGAGGTGCTTTGAGAGGAAGAATCAGGTCTGGTTGCTAAAGCACCCAGCTGGGTCCAGCTCCCTCATCTGCAAGGCCAACCCATCCCAACCCATTCTGTTAGAGCAGAATGCAAGCCACAGACCTAATCTGACTTTTTTCTAGTAGTCCCACTTAAAGAAGTAAAAAGAAACTGGTAAGATCAATATAAAAAAATACTTAATTTAACGCCCAACAAATATATGAAAAGATGCTCAATGTGACTAACCATTAGGGAGCTGCGGATCTAAACCATAAGGAGTTATCACCTGACTCCTGTTAAAACGTCTATTATCAAAGAAAGGTAACAAATGCTGGTTGAGGATGTAGAGAAAAGGAATTCTGATGGAGGGAACGTAAATCAGTGCAGTCACTGTGGAAAACAGTATGGAGGTTCCTTAAAAACTGAACAGAGATCTCCTGGAGAACCCAGCCATCCCACTTTTGGGTATGTATCTGAAAGAAAGGAAAAGTATGATCTCAAACAGACATATGCACATACCCGTTCACAACAGTGTTATTCACAATAGCTAAGAGTTGAAGGCAACCTCCTGTTCATCAATAGATGAATGGATAAAGAAAATGTAGTTTATACATACAATGGACTCTGATTCAGCCTTAAAAAGGAAGAAAATCTGCTCCATGGATTACAATGTGGATGACTCCTCAGGGCCTTATGCTAAATGAGATAAGCTAGTCAGAAAAAGCCAAATACCAACTCCACTCATGTGAGGTACCTAATTAGTCATCAAAAATCACACAGAAGGTAGAACGGTGGCTGCCAAGAGCTGAGTGGGAGAGAGAAACGGGGAGGTGCTTTAAGGGCTACCAAATTTCAGCTGTGCATGAGGAGAAAGCCCTAAGAACTGGCTACACAGCAGTGTGAAGACACTCAACATGATTAAAGAGTATTCTCAGAGATAGTTAAGATGGTACGTTTTGTGCTCATTACGATAAAAAGGTATATAATTCAACCCAATATATTCAAAACATCTCAGCACACAGTTCATCTAAAAAAGACTGAGGTATTTTACCTTCCTTTTTAGATGCCAACCCTACAAACTCCCGTGTGCGTGGACACTGCACCTCTTGGGCTGCACTAGCGCCGTTTCAACTGCTCGGTACTCACGGCTGGCTTCCCCGATGGGCCTGTGCGGGGCTCCACCACACCCATCACTCCTACACCACACGCCTGACAGCTGGACCTAATTTAACAAAACCTTTCTGACAGGCGTGGGCAAGGTCATCTTCCTGCAAAGACCTTTTGGGAAATCTTGTTTGTCCCTGGTCGGCGCTACAGAAAGGCAAAGCTTGAGTGACTCTGAACATCCTCTAAGCACCTCCTCCTCCTCTCCAGGCCGAATCAGGACCTTCAGGATGGCATGTCCCCACTCTGAGAGCTCATCCTTTAAAAGAGGGGCCAGTTACCAGCTATAAGCATGGGAGGCATGAGGGGCTGAAGGATGGACTTGAAGAACAACTCAGTTACCTCCCACCAGTGGATTCTAATTCGCCAGGAAACAAGTATAACATAGAAGTCATTCGCCAAAAAAAGCATGGCCGCTGTTAATAACTAGCATTCATTTACACTCAACCTTTCTGAGCTCTGATTTGCAAGTGCTTGCCTTCAACTTCAAAGCATGAACTTGTACAGAATTTAGTGCACAGCTGAATTAAACACATCCAATGGCATAAGCATACTCTCCAGAAGAGGCACTCTGCAAATCAACACCTCTGCTGGTGATTCTGATAAAGGTACACAGCTCACTAATTTAAGACAGCATTTGCCAAGTCAATCCTCCCAGGGGGTAAAGAGAATAAAATTTGGTAAAAAATGAAAAAACTCTCTCTCTTACAAATATTTTTTGAACATATCTTCAGAAAAACGGAGGACAAGGAGGACAACAGAAAGACATTTCTAGCTCAAACATCTGTTGTACATCCTAGGACAAGACCTCATTTTCTCAGAACAAAGATGTAAGAACAAAACTGCAACATACACGCTCTCCACCCCAAGTCACTCAGCGGAAAACTGTTCTGCAGCCAAAGGAAGCCCTAAGGAAGGACCCCTTTCTAACCTCCCATTTGTGCTACGCTGGTTGAAACCAGTCATAATGACCTCTTTGTGAAAAGTGTACTTTTTGACAAACTATCAAAAGCTTCATTGAACATCTTAATGGGTATGGCTGAGCAAGGAGTACTACTTGTGGCCATGCTGAGAGAAAACAAGTTGATCAACTCATCTAACAGAAGTGGTCCCCAGGCACTGAAGTATTTTAAGAACAGCCAGGAAAAAAAGTTACAGATTGCGACAGATGCAAGTTTTACTCTTTAACACTCACATCTTTATCCCCTCCCCCCATCAGTAATTCACTCCCATCCCAATAAATCTCCCAAGAGGTTAACACTGAGAACTTGGTGCGTTCACTTCAGACAAACCCCTCCAAACTTATCGTTTAATCCTATGCATTAACCTCCAAGTTATCACACCGATCTATGGGAATGCAGCTAATACTATAAACTTACACCTCAGGATCCATTACTTTACACTTCACAGGTAAAACTGTAACTTCGCTTAATAATTTAGATTGTGATCTCGCTAAAGCTCTACATCTGTCATCTCAAGTAACGGAGCTTACCTTATAATTAGCTTGCTAAACATCACCAGAAAAAGCACTCATGCCCATCCCTACTTAAACAAAAACACAAAACTACCGTACCCACTATTCCTGGTTGAAGGAGGAATATTCCAGGCAATGAGAAACTACGTCCATGCATGCACTAAGCTATCTGCAGAAATGGATACGAAGGTCTGCAGGGGGAAACTATAATAGCTTCTGAAGGATCCTTCAAAAGAAAAAAGCATGGGGTTTTTAAATATACACAAGTTTCCCTGGTGGCTCAGATGGTAAAGGATTTGCCTGCAATGCAGGAAACCTGGGTTCTATCCCTGAGTCAGGAAGATCCCCTGGAGAAGGGAATGGCTCTCAGTCCAGTATTCTTGCCTGGAGAACTCCATGGATAGAGAAGCCTGGCAGGGCTACAATCCATGGGGTCACCGAGTCAGACACGACTGAGCGACTAACGCTTTTCACAATTTCATTGAAACATGTACACTGTAAAACCCCATTAACTCATTTAGTAACTCATTTACCTATAAATGCTCCTACAGTCAAGAACATTTCCAAGGACAGAAAAACATATGCAAACACCAAGACCTTCTAAGGCTGAAATGAACTCGGGAATAGCAATAACCACAATAATAGTAAAACTTCCAGTTCCTCTCCCTAAGGAAGGGCTCCCAATAAAGTAGCTCTCAGCATTTAGCAGGAGATGAGCAGCCGACACGTACAGCTAGCTGGTGTTTCTGTCGTGTGTCTGTCACTTCCCAGGTGTGCCCAACTTCTGAGGTTCTTTCTAATTTTGCAACATGGGGACAGACCTGCACGGTTTATCCCACTGAAGATTATAAAGACAGAGCTCTATGGTATTTGCAAAACTAAGATTTGTCATTGTGACTGTCCAGCAGTCACACATCTACCCTAATTTCATTTTAATTAGCTTTTGACATGGTGTCACCTATGTTTTAAACAGAACCTATGCTGGACTTCTTAATCCTTAATGCTGCCAACTTACTTATATCTCAACACAGAAGAGCTAATCTGGATAAATGGTAAGTGAGATTCTGGTGAATCCTAATCAAGATAAGAACCTTTTCCACAACTGAAGAACAGTGATTTGAATCAACCCAGGTACCCGCTGATTAGGGTGGCTAAAACTGCATATACTCAAACTCAACTGGTCAAATCAAGCCCACAGACGTTTTTATGTGGCTTGTACAATGCTTTCAAAGTTCTAAATGAGTTGCACTGTTTAATAATCAGATTACAGACATCAAGATCTGCATTCTCAGACTATCTGGCCCTACAGGAAAACCTCCAGGGGATCTTCCTCACCCAGGTATGAAACCTGGGTCTCCTGCACTGCAGGCAAATTCTTAACTGTCTGAGCCACTGGGGAAGCCCCTTCGCATAGGAAAACCTACCATCTAGAGAACACACAGCCTCACAGCTGTACCTGGGGCACCCAAACGGCCAAGGGCAAACACTCTTTAAGTTGTCATGAGCTCCCTCCCTTTTTGTCAGGTCCCTCACCAGAGGCACTGCCAGGTTTTTCTGGGGATCATGTTCACCACTCCTCCTTCAGACTCTAGAACTCCCTTTAATCCCTGAAATAAAACCCCAATCTAGTCTTATTAGTACTATGTCCAAACCCCTAACCCCTAGCAAAAAGAAGTCTAAAGAGGAATCTAAGTAGAAAACAAACGATTTTTATGGTTCTACGGTGGTAAGACAGACATGAACTAGTTCATCTTTTAAAAAATACCATCTTTTAAAATGATTAACTTCTCTCATCCCTTTCTCCACGCTATCTGCCATAACTGATTGTGGAGTCCCTTTCAAACGGAATGTCATTAATGAGTACATCTTACAGGTAAGGACAACATGCCGCAGTTAAGATGCTTTACAAAAGCACCACGGGGTATGATACATACTCCCTAACAGGCTGATACATGGACATCAACTCACCGCTGCCATGAAACTTAGCAACATGCTTTTTAAAATGTTGGCTGGATGTTTTACTTGACATGTGCTCCATTCCCAACAGAACATGAAACAAATCAGCAAAAGGAGTCTAAACAGGGGGCTGCTCTAAACGCTCCCCCACTGTCCGTGGACAGATACTCAAGCACCCACACATGCAGTCGCCCCGCCCCAGGTATCGCTTACCCATTGCACTGAGATAATGGTTGAAGGCTTGGCAAGGAGGGCTTGGGGTCTGTGTGGATTTGTCACAACTCATGGGTGCCGGGCTCCTGTCTGTGTCAAAAGAGAAATACCCACTGGAGGAGCGAGACAGCAGGGAGGATCTTCTCATGAAGATGAAGAGCGGGGATCTGGTAGCGAAAGGGCCGGGGCTGGCCGGTGGGGCCAGCGGGCCCTGCGGGCTGCCTTGGGGACAGCGGTCCCCTTCTCCTTCAGGATTACCTTGCCGCTCTGTCTGTAAAGAGGTGGGGGCCCCCGGTCTGAGCTGAGGAGGCCTCTCGGCAGGCTGAAATTGTCCACCTTCTCTGTCACACTCAGAACTTACATCGGAAGGTTGCTTTGCCATTTGGTCTTTTTTTCTGCAAGGAAAATTAAAACTAGGGTTATCTTAAGCAAAGTAATAATTACAACGAATACCTAAATGGGCAAACTTTCACCTCCTCATGACAAATTCTTAGAATTAACACGCAATACTTTAACATCGTTAAAGTCATCACTGATACAGTAGTTCTCCATAGGATCTTCCAAAATAATAGAAACAACCTTAAAAATAAAGGTATCATTATTTTGGAAGGGGGGTGAGGTGGGGGGAAGGACCAAACTTCCTGCCACCAAACAAAACAGCAACAATATCAATGACTCCTGGAACTGGTGCTGTAACACACACACACGTTTTAGAAGAGGCTGCTTGTTTGAGGTCTATTGACAAGTGTTCTTTGCCCAGGGCCCACTAGAATAAGTCAGAAACTCCCCGCCGGCTCTGATTTCCCCAGATCAGATACAGCCCTGGAGCCCAGGAGCGGGCGCAGATGCAGCAATTGCAGGCGGCTGGCCGCGTTCCCCGCTCCGGCCCCATTGTTCTGCCGAAAGTGCTGAGGACAGCAAGTCTGGGGAAGGTTTGGCAAGGGCCGTCAGTCGTAGTAAGTGCGTCACAATAGAGTTTGTAACTCGGCGCGGCGCGGCTCGGCCCCGGCTCCCCGCCCGCCCGCCCGCCCGCCCGCAGTCCCTCCCGCTCCGGGCCCGCGCGCCCCTCCTCCAGCGGGCAGCGCGCCCCCCGAACCCGGCAGAACTTCTCCAAAGGACACCGCAGTTAGGCGCACACCTCGCAACGGGAGGGAGGTCCCCCAACCCGGCTCCTGGCGACCTCGGCCAAACCCACAAGTAACTCTGCACGCTGAGCGGCACCAGGGCGCGCGGCTCCCGCACCCCCAACCCTCCCTTCCAAAGGCAGTTAGGCCGAAACTCACGTCCGCCCCTTCCCTTCCGAGTCGCGTCCGAGCCCGGGCCCCGCGGCGCCCAGCCCGCGCCCTTCGCCGACCTGGAACCCCCCGACAGTCCACTCGAAGGCGGCGCGGGAAACAAAGCTCGAGACTCGCGCCCCGGGCTCCCGGGCGGCGCAGCGCCTGCAAACCGCCGTCCGCCGCCGCCGGGCAGCCGAGCGCTCCGCGCGCCGCGCCTGTGGCCCGCGCCGCCCCGGCCGCAGCAGCCGGGAACATCCTCCGCCTCCTCCCGCTCCTCCCCTCGCGCACTGCGCCCGCCGCCGCCGGCACCGCCGGCCTCCCCGCGCCGCCGGCGCCGGGTGCCCGCGCTCCCCATTGGCCCGCGGGCGCTCGCCCGGGGCCGCAGCCAATCGGCGGCGGCGGCGGGGGCGGCGCCGGCCCGACAGGCCGCCGCAGGCGAGGCGATTGTTGACAAACTCGCCGCGGAACCGCGGCCCCGGCCCGGACGGCGGCGGGAGCGGCGGCGGCGGTTTCCGGGGCCTCTGGGCCCGGGGCTGCCCAGCCCACCCCGGCCCGCCCCTCCGCCGGTCCTGGCGCCGCGCCCGCCGCGGCAGCGCCCGCCGCCCCCAAGAGCCGGTCACCTGGAGACAAACCAGGACCCGCAGGGCCGGCCGCCGACCCCAGTCCAGGCCCGCTGGGGCGGGCACCCTAAAGGCCACCCCCTCCCCAGTCGCAGCCCCCATCCTCCTCCGACTTCTTCCCTCTTTCTCCCCACGCGCCACGGGACACGCACCAAATGGCCACCGACGCTCACATCCGCGACCACCGCCGACGAGAAATATATCCACACCCCCTTCGCCGGGCTCCAGCGGGCATTCCACTACCTGCGCCAACCCCGAGAAACAGGCCCCAGAGGGCACGGTACTGCCAGCCAGCACTGCGAGTGGATCGAGCGGCGGCTCTTGGGCACACCCGAATCGCTAAGAGGGTCGGGCCCCACGGGCCGCGCCGGTTCTACAGCCAGCGGCTCGTCCACCGCGTGCCCCCGGCGGTCAGAGGAGGCCCTCTCGTCTCTTGTTGCTTGTGGATCTTGCGTCTGGCATCGTCCGCAGAGCGCCCGCAGACGGGGCAGGGCCCCCAGACACGTCCTAGAGAGAGGACGAACGCAGCAGCAGCCCCAAACTTCGGCCTGAATGAGTAAAGAGAAAAGCCGAGTCCCATCAGTTTAATCACTGTCGCTGTTCTATAAATCCTTCACAACGGACCCGCGCTCCCCTTTTCCCCCCAAAAGAGCAAAGACGCGAGACCGGCTGGTATTTCGCGGCCGCTACTCCGGGCGCGTCGGAGCTGGCGGGCGGGCGAGACTTTACGGCCGGGCGCTCAGCCCTGTCCGGCGCGGCTGCCCCCAGCCAGCGCGGGGCGCACGAGCCGCCTCCCCCAGTCGGCCCGGAGAGGCTTCACCATCCCGGGCGCCGCATCTCCGCCCGAGCGTTAAGTGCTCGCAGCCTCGGTGCGGACGACCCTACCCAAAGCAAACCTGCCTGCGGCACGAACTCGACCCGCACCGGTGACCGCCTTCCACCGGACAACATGCGGGACGAGGACGCGCGCCTCTAACCGCACGTGCGCGGGAAGCGGGCTGGAGGCGGCGCCGTGCTGGCTCCCGCGCCAATCTTCCGTCCGTACCCGGCCTGCACCCCGGGACTCGAAAGTATTTACCTTGCGTTTCTCAGTTCGTGAATTAGGGTCAGACATTGGGGGGACGAGGGCCAGGGGAACGGCACCGAGGCGGTGGCACGGGCTGCGGCGGCGGCGGCGACAGCGAAGCGAACCCAAGCAGCCTGAAACGATGCTGGCCGCAGAGGGCAAGAGGCGCAGGGCGGCGGCGAGAATCCGGGGACGGCGGCGGCGGCGGCGAAGTGGGACGGAGCGCTCCTGCAAGACCGAGACCTGGCGGCTGCGCGGAGCGAAGTGAAACCTGCGCGGCTCTGCTGCCCAGCTCAGGCTGGCGGCCCCGGGGCCGGGCCCAATCACCGTGGGCTCCGCCCCCGCCGAGTCCCGCCCGGCGCGCGGGCGGCCAGCTCCGCCCCCGCGCCGCCGCGGCCGCCCGCGCGTGCAGGCTCGGACAGGTAAAGGAGGGGGCGTCCCCGCCGACTGCCCCGCTGCGCGCGCCGCCGGCCCTGCCCGCGCCGGCCGTGTTTACCCGAGACTCGGGCTACGGACTGCTCTGCGCGCCCCCATCCCCCATCCCGAAGTGCACTCTCCTCCCCACAGCCCCCGCAATTCGCTGGTGGCCTAGGCGTGCGAGTGGAACAGAGGGGGCGCTCCCGGCACACTCTGAGCCAGGCCCGGCCTCTGCCGCCCGCGGAAAGCCTCAAGAGGCGCCCCTGAGCCTCGGCTCTGCCTCGGGAGTTTCCCTTCTGAGCCGTTCTGGGGCAGGCGCCGGGACTGGGTGGGTCCTCGGGAACGCGCAGGTCCAAGGGTGAGCGGGGCGGGGGGGGAGGTCTCGTTAGTTCTCCCTTCCAGATGAGGGGACTCCGCGCTGGACCCCCATCTGCCCACTGCTCATCTTCCTCTCTCTCGCCTAACGTGGTACTCTTAGGCGCCCTCTCTAAAGCCACCTCCCCACCCCACCCCCCACCCCCCCAGCTGCATCCAGCTTTTCTCCCGTGCCAAACCTCCTCTGGTAAGAGGTAAAGCCTGTAATCGGGAGATGAGAAAACGACTCAGGGCGATCCCCCGAGAAGTTTTTCCGCAGCCCCCCTGCGAGGGCTGGGAGTGAACGCAGAGCAGGTGAAATAGGGAAATGAAAAAAATCTTTAAAAATCCTTTTAAGAAAAAGGGACTGGGAAGAGTCGTGGCCTCCAGATGGGAGCTAGGATGGTGCCTCCACTTGGTTGGGTCCTCGAGAATGGTTGGGCTCTCAGAGAACCGTCCAGGAATGGTCCCCTGGCGGGTTAAGGTCAGAAAAGGCAGCGCCGAGGGCCTCGGAGGGCTCGTAGAGAGCAGTACGGAGAGAGCAATATACCTCCACCCCTCCTCCCTGCGGGTCCCCGTCCCCTTGTCCTTAAAGAGTCCGAAGCCCCATTCCCACTCCTTCCCCGAAGACCAAAGTCTGAACGCCGTGGTCCGCACGCCTACGGCCCTTTTCAATGCGCATCCTGCATCCCTACCTCTGCCCTTCCCTGGGCTCCCCTAGTTTTGAGATGTCCGCAGCCGGAGTAGTGGAGGGCAAATCGGTTAGGAGATGGAACATCCCGTCGCGAGAGAGATCAGGCTAGATGGATTACAGACTCAATTTAGGGGCCTCCCTAACCCGAACCCCAGAAGAGTGCCTCGGTGCAGAGAAGCAAGTCAGCGAGGAATGATCCCGCCGTCTGGCCAACTTCGTCAGTTTTTATGTTTTGTAAGCAAATGCGGAACATTAACAGCACAGCCCCAGATTTGTTTTCTCAGCGCATCCTCCCGCGAGTCCTGAGCGAGATAAAGGAGGCCGAGGGGCTGGAGGACGCGCGCCGGGATCCACCCCGGGATTTCGCTGCAGGAGGGAAAGGACGCGCGCGGGTGTGGACGCCTAGGCGAGAGGTCCACAGTGCCCGCAGCTTGGAACTGCCATCAGTGGTTACAGGTGGCGGCCGCAGGCAAACTCTGCGCCTTAACCTCCTATCTCGGCACTCGGGGAAAAGAGACCAACCTTCCGTGCCCGCGAGGAGCCCCAAACCCGCCGCGCGCCCGAGTGCTCCGCGCTCTCCGTGGGCTTGGACGATGAAGACAGGGACCGGAAAAGAACCACACAGAAGAAACCCTGATGGTTGTTTTTTACTTCTGTGCAGCTCCGCCGCCCCCGCGTCGTCTGCTCTGGTGACCCTGTGAACACTAAAAAAAAAAAAAAAAAGGTCGGAGAAAGCAGCCGGCTACATGCTCTTATTTGGGCCACAAGCAGGCGGTCGGCTCGGAGATGGCAGTTCGCGCAACCCAGACTGTGCTGAGGGGCTTCGACCAAGCGCCCGGCGTCGGGTGCCGGCGTACCCTCCACGCCCTCTCCCGAAGAGCCCCAGCCTAGGGGAGGGCGGGTAGGTGCGAGGTCTTGGCTCCCGTCCTGGATGTTGTCCTTGCGGACAGAAGCAGAGCGGCGTCCCCTCCTGCCTCCGCCGCGAGTTGAGGAGAGCGAAAACGGAGGGCAAAGACTGAAAGCAAGAGTGAAGTCGGGCGACATCTGTGGCCCTCGCTGGAACCACAGGAGTGTCCCTCCAAGTCCCGAAACCGACTTAACTGCCGTGGATCGCCTCGCTCACCTCCCCGTGCTCTGCGAGCTGCGGGAACCGTCCCGACGCCTAATTTCTTTACGAGACTGTATCTGTCTGCGCTCTTCTCAAAACACATTACACTTGAATTTGGTAAAAATGTTTCCGAGCTTCGTCTCGCGGTCGGTCCGGAAGCCGCCAGCCTGGAGGGACGCGCCCGGGTTCGTGCTTTGCCCGGAGCAAAACTCCAGGCTCACACTCCCCTCTCCCGGCTCGCCTGTTTCCTCGCAGGGCCCCGGGGCTGGGAAAGCTTCACTTGCTGAACTGAACCTTTGCCTACGGGCGTTTCATTTTTAGACTTTTATTTATTTTTCATCCAGCACCACAGTCTTCCCAAATCACTGGGAACCTGAATCACCACCAGCAGCGGGAGACCTTGCAAGGCAACCGGCTCTGGAGCACGCCCAAAGGGGAGCCCAACTCGGTGTAGCGCCCTAGGCTGCAGAGGGCATGGCCTGGGAGTCGGGGTTATTTGGGGAGGATAAACGGCCGCACTCCGGATCGGAAACGGAGCTGCCGCCTCCCAACAGCCTAGTGGCCTGGCCAGCCTCAGCGGGAACCCCATTCCATGACCGAAATCCCTGAGGGCCGCGGCACAGCGCGCGCCAGCCGGCCTCGGGCCCCAGCTCCAGGCGTCTGAGGAGCATTCTGGCAGCTGCGGGCGGGCCGCCACCCTGGCCGCCCCACCCGCTTACAGCTTGGCTCCCAGCTTGGGCCGCGGAGACCGCGCTCTTTCCCCGGGCAGGAAATGCTGTGGTGCTGGGTACAAAAGCCAGGCAGCCTTCGGGCTGGCGATTCCAGCGATCGGTGCGTGGAGGGAGGCGTGTGAGATGTTAAAGGCAGAGATCACCCTTAGGGCATCATCCTTCACTGAGTCGCACAAATGGAGCAACTGCAAAAGACAACACAGAGGAACGGGTTAGATGTTGGCTCACTCCTCACAGCGCTCTGGTGCCAGCCGCGTTCCGCCCACCCGCAGGCACCGGCACACCCAGCGGTCGCTGACACTCGTTTCCCTTCCGATTTCCTGGGACCCAGGAGGGTAGAGGCTGTTGGTCACCGTCACAAGTTTTCTTCATCTTAGAAATCCCTAGCTCTTGACACTCAGTCTGGCAGAAGCAAGCTTATTCCGCGAAGGCATGGGTGTGGGCTCCAAATTAGCTGGGAGCCGAGACCAACACCTGGAGAATTCCCCTTTCCAGCCGCTCCCTCCCATCCCCCATCCCTCCTCCAGTTCTTTCCCTTTCCCTCCACTCTACCTCTGGAGTGACTGGGGTGCCACCCTCTGGCACACACAGGCAACTGAAGAGCAAGAGCATCAGAAAAAGGTGAGCCAGTAGAGACTTCCTTATATTCCACAATGACCAGCACCTCCCACCCCTGGCTGGCAGAGACCACAGTTCCTGAAACATCTGCACAGCCGAGATGGGGGACCAGGGCCACGCACTGGTACCTTTGTGCACCTCCCACCCCACTGCTGTGCAGGAAATATACCTGCGCAGGAAATAGAACACAAAGGAACCCCACTGACACCCTTGTGTCCCGACAAAAGTTGGAAGGCACAGATAAGCTTTTCCTGCAGAAGAGAAAGGGAAATGCAGGCCAGTGATTTTGAAGGAGCTGCACTGAGTGTATTTTTATTTCATTTCCCATGGTTTAGGTGCCAGGAAAAAAAAAAAAAGCTCTTAAACATAATAGATTGTTTTCCTAAACCTTGACAAGGGCAGGGCAGAAGAACTACTTTCCTTTCCCACTTACCAGCTACACAGTTTACTCCTCCATTTTTCAAGTTTTCAGCCAGCCATAAATTTCTTTCGCTCACTAAATTACAGTTAGCCCCCAGGTTTTTATGGTTTATTTTTATGGCTTTTAAAACATCACTTACACCAACCCCACCTTTGCCCTCATGGTGGCTGTCATCACTGAGTCACACTAATGTTGTAAGACTGCAGTTCAAAATGCCCCTTCAGGTGTGCAGAGACAATGAATTTTTAAAGAACATGAATTTTAATGGTCTAACAATCCACCTTCCCTCAAAACTTGCTCTGTTACATCAGCATTTTCTACTGAAAACCTTCCTTCTTTACACACTGTGGTTAAGCATCATCAAATCAGTACTGAAAAGGCTTTGATCACATCCACAAGGTGCAGCATGATGAACTTTCACTGACCAAGATTTCAAAGTTCATAATTAATACTCTTGACAAATCCCTGACTAAGCTGTCAACTCCGTCTCTACCCACACAGTTCAAAACCATGAGATGGTGTGCAAGTCCCTAAAGCTTCCACACATTGTAGTATCATTGCTGGAGACAAATTTTCCTTTCAGTTAGCATTATCAAACTCCACCAATTCTGTAGTGTATTCTACAACAGGGAAAATTCAATTATTCAAATGAGTATCGCATGGAAGACAGTATGGGTTTGGTTTGTCTGATGCCGATCACAGAATAAGGATCCATAGGTAGAAATTATAGGAGGCAGATTTCTTTTCTTTCTTTTTTTGATAGGTGTGGGTATGTGTACGCTTAGTCATGTCCAATTCTTTGCGACCCCATGGACTATAGCCCACCAGGCTTTTCTGTCCATGGGATTCTCCAGGCAAGAATACTGGAATGGATGGCCATTTCCTTCTCCGGGGGATCTTCCAGACCCAGGCATGGAACCTGTATCTCCTACGTCTCCTGCATTACAGACACATTCTTTATGCTAGCACCACTAAAGAAGCCAAGAAGTGGATTTATATAGAGAGAAATGCACTCCGCAGAGTATGGGCCATCTCAGAAGGCTAGAGCACTGGGAAATAGGGTGTGATTAGCTTTTATGGACTAGGTAATTTCATAGGCTAATGAGTGGAAGGATTATTCCAACTATTACAGGGGGAGGGGGAAGGGATTTCTAGGAATTGGTCCCTACCCACTCTTTGGTCTTTGTTGGTTGGCCTCAGAACTGCCCAGGTGCTGATGGGTGTTGTTTAGCTTGTTGATGTATTTCAAAGGACCTATACTGACGCTTCCCTGATGGCTTAGCAGGTCCTCAATGCAGGAGACACAGGCTTGATACCTGGGTCGGGAAGATCCCCTTGAGAAGGAAATGGCAACCCACTCTAGTATTCTTGCCTGAGAAATCCCATGGACAGAGGAGCCTGGCAGGCTACAGTCCATGGAGTCACATAGAATCAGGTATGACTTAGCGACTGAGAACCAACACAAAATAGCCCTCCTCCTTTCTTTCTCCATTTGTCACAGACTGCAACAGGAACCCAAAATGACAAGTGTCCAGGAGGAAGGATCAAGCAGCATTCCTGTTTGACCTGATCCCAGGTAGCCTACCTCTGGGAGGGATGGTAGTGATAATGATCGTTCTTCCACTTACTAAGTGTGTACTGTCGTCCCCAGCTGTGTAGGGGGCATTCTGTGCTCTGGAGTAGAGGTGCATACTGCAGAGACAGGCTCCAACGTTGTGGCGCTACGGTGCGGTTTTAGAGACTTTTTACAAATACGATTCTTCATATAAAGTAACCAGTAGCTAATATAGCATTGATTAGTAAGAAAATTACAGCATTTTCTTGGGCTTCCCTGCTGGCTCAGTGGTAAAGAATCAGCCCAAAATGCAGGAGACATTGGTTCCATCCCTGGGTTGGGAAGATACCCTGGAGAAGGATATGGCAACCCACTCCAGTATTCTTGCCTGGGAAATCCCATGAACAGAGGAGGCTGGCAGGCTCCATGGGGTCACACAAGAGTTGGACACAATTTAGCAACTAAACAACAGTAACAACAGCATTTTCTTATTACTAGGGAGCCCTTTAGGACTTAGTAAAGTACTATAAAAGTTTAGCTTTTATACTTCTATACTATAAGTATAAAATGATACATATTGTAACCTCTTTTCCCGGACTCTGTCCTGCCAGTGAGCCAACGGTGCCGGACAGAGTACCTCGAGTCCATTCATTTCTTTGTAAAGAGTATTCACCAGTATTTGGAAAAACATCACTGAAGAAGTGCCCTTAAATATAAGAGAATATGAACGAGTTATAAATTCTTGCAGAAATTTTTTAAAAGGACAGGCCAAAAGCAGGGGAAGTATTGGTCTAAAAATAAGAACATAAAATCTGGGACTTCCCCGGTGATCCAGTGGCCAACTAGATCCCATAAGTCACAACTAAGAGTTCTCCTACTGTAACAAAATAAATGTTATTAAAAAAAAAAAGAATGGAAGATGCATTGGAAGTATTGGGTGAGGAGGATTGAAAATATCTACTTTAAAGAAAGAGGAAACACTCCATAATGGAGGGTTAGTATGTGGATATGTGAATATGTGTATTGGGGGTGGGGTTTATAATGTTGATTTTTGCTTTCCATCCCTACCTGGTTGCAGTAGATTAGATTTTTTTTTTTCTCTCTCTGACTCTCCTTGCATTTTTCTTATTCCAGCTGGGAGAGCAGGATGGCCTAGGATGGGCAGTGATTAAGCTTTATAGTCTTCTAAACAAACTTTATTTTCTATTGTGTTGGTGTTAATTATAGAACAGATGTTGAAGTTTCAAGGTACCCAGTGTACTTAAGAGCAGCACCCCAGCTATTCCTGAGATTCTGTGCAGGTTTGCCTGCCTCTTTCCATATCCCCTGTGTCTGTTCCCAGCACCAGATGATCTCAAACTGTTCTCTGTTTGTGTTAAAGTCCCTTATCCCAACTTGAAATGTCCCTTAATTAGCCCATTTCTTGCTTGGGCTCTATGATAGAGCCTTTTCCTCCTTGAAAATAGAGCCCTTAAATCTGGGCTGCTTTGTGACTTGTTTTGACCAATAGAATGTGGAGAAAGTGATGCTGTGTGAGTCTCAGAGCACAGACTTCAAGAAATCTTACAGCTTCTACTTTCACTCCCCTGGGACCCTGAGACTCTTGCTGTGCAGATGCCCAGTCCAGCTTGTCAGAGGATGAGAGGTCAGGTGGGGAAGGACCAAGATGCCTTGAGAAGAGCCAGACCCACAGTTAGATCTGTGAGGCCATCTTAGACCCCTCAGTCCTATTACACTCGGATTGCAGTTATCCTGCCGAAGACTAGCTCAAGAATTATGCTTAGAAGCCAGGTTGCCTACCCAGAGAATTGCAAAGAATAAACAACTTTTATTTCATGACACTAAGTTTTGGAGATGTATATTACACAGCAATAGGTAACTGAAACAAAAGATTTAATTCAAATTTCCATCCACTGGGGTTATCTTCAGCTTCACTTCTACCTTCTTACTTATCTGATGACAGTTTTATAATTATACAAAGTAGCTGACAGGTGTAGAACTGAAGAGCCTCTTGATGCAGCTGAAAGAGGATGTTTAAAAAAAACTTGGCTTAAAACAACATTCAAAAAACAGAGATCATGGCATCCAGCCCCATCACTTCATGGAAATAGAAGGGGAAAAGGGGGAAACAGTGACAGATTTTATTTTCTTGGGCTCCAGAATCACTGTGGACAGTGATTGCAGCCACGAAATTAAAAGATGCCTGCTCCTTGGAAGGAAAGCCATGACAAATCTAGACATTGTATTAAAAGCATAGACATCATTTTACTGACAAAGTCCATATAGTCAAAGCTATGGATCTTCCAGTAGTTATGTAAAGATGTAAGAGTTGGACCGTAAAGAAGGTGCTTTGGAACTGTGGTCTTGGAGAAGACTCTTGAGAGTCCCTTGGACTGCAAGGAGATCAAACTAGTCAATGCTAAAGGAAATCAACCCTGAATATTCATTGGAAGGACTGATCCTGAAATTAAAGGTCCAATACTTTGGCCACCTGATGTGAAGCGTTGAATCATTGGAAAAGCCCCTGATGCTGGGAAAGATTGAGGGCAGGAGGAGAAGGGAACAACAGAGGATGAGATGGTTGGATGGCATCATCAACTCCATGGACATGAGTTTGAGCAAACTCCGAGAGATGGTGAAGAGCAGGGAAGCCTGATGTACTGCAGTCCTTGGGGTCCCAAAGAGTCAGACATGACTTAGTGACTGAACGATAATAGGTATAGCTGATAGGCTTAACGGAAAGGCAGAACATCAGTCCTGAAAGAATAAAGCTAAATGAGCATCCAGTGGTAGGGTATGTGGGAGAGAATTTGAATAGCAGGCTGGAGGTCTCAGTGCAGGCCACCACCCAGCCCACTTCCCTAGTGTAGTTTAGAAGGCAACTCACCACAACCTGCCTTAAAACCATCCTCCACTCCTTCAGCATCTCTGTGAGGGGCTTCTGTTTTTGTTGTTTTAGTAGATAAGTCGTGTCTGACTCTTTTTCGATCCCATGGACTGTAGCCCACCAGGCTCCTCTGTCCATGGGATTTCCCAGGGGATCTTCCCAACCCAGGGATCAAACCTGCGTCTCCTGCATTGGCAGGTGGCTTCTTAAACTACTGAGTCACCAGGAAAGCTGAGCCTCCAACAAAAATCCTCAGTACAAGCCAACTGTCCAGGGTGGGGAAAAAAGAAAGGATTTGCAACCAGTGATCCCAAGTCTTGTAACTGCTTAAGTTCTCCTGTGCCATTGGTCAAGGGAAGTGCATAGGGCCTGGTTGGGCCGAACCAGAAGCAGCTGGTATGATGGATGGGTGCCTCTTTATCACTGTACTTCAGCAGGACAGCAGGGTTTCCTGACCCCCAGAGATGTTTTAAACAGGATGGCCCAGGACATCCCCAGGTGGTCCAGTGGTCAAGACCACACCTTCCAGTGCAGAGGGTGCAGTTCAATCCCTGGTTGGGAAGCCAAGATCCCACAGGCCTCATGGCGTAAAAAACCAAAATATAAACCAGAAGCAATATTGCAACAAAGTCAATAAAGACTTAAAAATGGCCCACATCAAGAAACCTTCAAAAAAAAGACATTTAAAAAGAACAAAAGAACAAGGATGGCCAGCAGGGGATCATCTCCAAGGCTTGGAGTCTGGTCTGTTCTAGAATGTGGGTGAGAGGATGGAGTGAGGTAATTATGTGTAAGGTGCAAAAGGCAGGAAAGCAGAAACTTGTCAACTGTTTATCCCCAAAATGCCATCATCAAGCCCTGTAAAGTCTTCTAAGAAACTCCTACCCAGGAAGTTTCAATGCAAACCTGTCCATTTACACATAAAGTCAGGGCTGACATGACAGGATGTGAAATTAGGCATGGGTACCTGGATGCATAACTTGCTGCTTCTATCCAACTGGATTTTTTTAATTCTCTGATTCTTATTATTTCTCACTTAAAACCGTTTTAAAGAGCACACTCCTTAAAGAAGAGGGTCTATACATCAATACACTCAACCTGGGAGGTGACAGCAACTAGAAAGTGACAAGCTGGGGAAGAGGAATAGAGACCCCTTATCTTACGAGTCCACCCTTTGAGATGTATGAAAACCTTCATACTGATGTGTATGCACATGTGTGTGTGTACAAAACAATATCAGAACGTATTGCTTCATTTCAGTGAGCCACCTTCTCCAGATGGATGTTGAAAATGTTAAATGAAACGGGGTATCAGTGTACATCCCTCAGACACACTTCAAACATTTCTCATCAAAGGAAAGGTCGATTCATTTCTGTTGTCTGTCTTCATCACCCATGGAAAGTCATCCAGGGTTTCTCTGCTCTATTGATTTTTATCCTGGAATCTGGTGTGAGAACTCCCTCCACTCTTCTCTGTAGCCCCTTTATTTAGACTTTCATTATGTTCTCTAGATTTTTGCGGGGCTTCCGTCGTGGCTCAGATGGTAAAGAATCTTCCTGCAATGCAGGAGACCCAGGTTTGATCCCTGGGTTGGGAAGATCCCATGGAGAAAGGAATGACAACCCACTCCAGTACTCTTGCCTGGGGAATCCTATGGATGGAGGAGCCTGGCTGGCTACAGTCCATGGGGTCGTAAAGAATCAGACACGACCGAGCAAGTAACACACATAGATTCTTGCTGCCCAAAGTTACCTTCCTTGAGCATCTTTTAAAATAATTTTGTTTATTTACTTTGGCTATGCTGGGTCTTCACTGCTGCATGGGCTTTTCTTTAGTCATGGCAAGTGGGGACTGACTGTTCTCTAGTTGCAGTGTGTGGGCTTCTTATTGCGGTGGCCTCCCTTGTGTGGAACACGGGCTCTAGGGCATGTGGACTTCAGTAGTCATGGCACACGGGCTCAGCAGCCTCGACACACGGGCTCAGCAGCCGCGGCACACGGGCTCAGCAGCCTTGGCACAAAGGCTCAGCAGTCGAGGCACACGGGCTCAGCAGCCGCGGCACACGGGCTCAGCAGCACACGGGCTCAGCAGCCGCAGCACACTGGGCTTAGTAGTCGCAGCACAAGGGATTAGTTGCTCTGCGTCATGTGGGATATTCGGATTGGGGATTGAACCCATGTCTCCTGCATTGGCAGGCTGATTCTTTACCACTGAGCCATCAGGGAAGTCCCGAGTACTTCCCCCCCCCCCCCCGCCCTGATCATTCTTCTTCCCCAAAGCCTGGAATCACTTCTACCTGCTTCTCAGGTTAAGGGAAAATGACTGATTGTGAACTTGAATCCTTAGCAGTACTCAGTATATTGAGTTCCCTTAACTATAATAGTTTTGTCGTCCACCATCCACGCACAATCTGCATTTTATCCTGGCACCAAGGAAACTTATCCTGCCTTCTACCCGATGCTCTGCACTATCGAGAACTGGACCCCACTTCCATTCTCCCTCACCTGACACACTGCAGCTTAACCAGGTCTCTTCCAAGTTTTGTGCTCTTAGTTATAGCCTTGCTGCTTTTGTAAAGCCATCCTCAAACACTTGCTATGTTAGTCGAAACAACCTGGACAGGTCGCTTCATTTTGCCAACCCTCAGTTTCTGCATCTGTAGAAAGGGAATATTATCTGTCTCGGGGTTTTGTAAGGATTAAGTCATAAACATGTATATATTTATACTATATCATAATAAAGCATTTAGCATTACTGGCTTTCTCACATAGAAGATGCTAGCTAGATAATGATTCCCTCCATTTGCTTTTCTGTCACTTTCAATTTTCCTGAACACCTAGTTCTTAGCTGTATATCTATGTAGGACTATTATATATATATGTATGACTATTGTGTGTATACATATATATATATGACTATTGTGTGTATATATATATATATTCAGTTCACAGTTTTCATCTGCTCTTCTTCACAACTTCGATTTCTTTGCTGCATTTTATGATGGCTGCTTTAAAATCACCAAATAATTCTAACATCTCTGTCATCTCAGTGTTGGTATCTATCAATTATCCTCAAGATCTTCCTTATTCTTGGTTTGATGACTGATTTTCAACGGAGACTTGGACATTCTGGGCATAACGCTTGGAGATTCCGGTCCTTATTTTAACCTCTGGTTGGAGTCGGTCTCCTCTGACAGCTATCTGGCAGTGTCAGGCAAAAGAAGGGCGTTATCTTTCTGGATGTTATCAAACTCTTCTTCCAAAACTCACTCTTGGGTCATTAACAAGATGTTAGGGAACAGGAGAGGAGCACGGCCTCTCTCGGCAGTGACACAGCATCCTTCAGGCTTCTGCTCTACTTGTCACGGCAGAGTGATGGCGGAGCGCCTGCCCATTGTGCTCTGAGACCCTTTCTGATTTTGGCTGGAAGAGTGCGGCCACGACCAGGGGGAGTTCTGCCCATCATCTTCAGAATGCCCTCTCCCCACGCCAAAGCTCACCTCAAGGAAAGGACAACCTGCTTTACAGAAGGATAGCAAACCCACTGGAAACATATCCATCTTATTTTTAAACTATATTTTATTTTTCAGTTTATTTTTATTTATTTGGGAGAAACAGGGCTTCCCAGGTAGCGCTAGTTGTAAAGAACCCACCTGCCAAGGCAGGTAGACATAAGAGATACAGGTTTGATCCCGGGGTCAGAAAGATCCCCTGGAGGAAGACAGGCGATTCACTCCAGTATTCTTGCCTGGAGAATCCAATGGACAGAGGAACCTGGTGGGCTGCAGTCCATGGGGTAGCACAGAGTCGGACTTGACTGAAACGACTTAGCATAGCATAGCATTGATTTTAAAGAATGATATTTTAGAGCGTATCTTTCAGGAGGTCTGGACTGGCTAAAATAAAACAATAATAACCTGTCTTCACATGCTTCATTACCACACAGATGCTATTCTAATGGCTACAGAGATGCCACTCCAGGCCAGCTTTAACATAATTAGCATTTCATATGTGTGGATGATAGACGAAAAAGTTTATATGGGCATCTGACTCCCTGTTGCCTAGGAAACCAGGAGTGATGGGTTGGCAGAGAATTCTCTTTATGAAAATACTCCAGGCAGCCAAAGTATACAACAAGACTCCACCACTCTCTCAACCTGAGACCATGAGCAAATAACCTTTCCTGACCTGTTACTCAATGTGTGAAATGACATCGTGTGTGTGTCCTAAAGCTTATTTGCAAGAGTGTCCTTCTTGATACCAATCACTATAGCTGGTAAAAGCACAGAAATGGAAACTTTGAACCTTACCAAACCAAACCACAAATATACTTACTATAAGATAACAATTACACAAACGTTTTCAAAAGGAATGTCTAAGTAGCCAGCCTTCATCTTCTAAGGCATTGTTACATATTGACAGGCTATTTGTGTAATTTTCTGCTCCCATTTTTTCCAATTGACTTGATTTTGGATTGATTAGAAAATGAACCAGACACTTTCAAAGAAGGGGAACCTTGAAACAATCAACACATATTTTTAGTTTAAAAGATAGGATAAGGAATAAGGTTGAAGCGATTGGGGAAATGAGGTTTCCGTATGTGGCTGTCATTTATGGTCTTTGCTGCTGCTTTGACATATAAGTAAGGTTCTGCCAGGAGTCTCTGGCCATCTGTGCCCGCCTTAGCCTCCTCTGCTATTCCAGGCTTGCACTGTTCAATCCTAGTCCCCAGTGACAAGTCATGGGTTGGTACCCCGGCCTTTGCCCAGGATTCACCTCTCCCACACAGTATCTGTGCTTCCCACACTCCATCCTAGATGGCTTAGCATGCAAAAATACAGAAGGAGTCTGCCCTGATGTGGCGGCTTTCCTGCATCTCCAGCATCTTTATAACAACACTGTGCAGTGGCTCAACTGGGTGACCCGGATGTTCTGCGCTCTGCTCCCTGGGACGGCCATTTCTTGAATACCTACCATGCGCCAGGAGACAGATGAGGTCTTTATATTAACGGCCTCCTTCAGTTCTCCCAAAAATTCTGTCAGGCAGCAATCCATTTTACAAATGAGAAAACCAAGGCTTAAAGAGTTTAGGATTTGGCTCCAAATCAGATACCTCATAACTGGGACAACTAGGGTTTTCATCCAGAGCTTTCTGCTTCCACAGCTTCCAGTCTGCCTCCATCTTCCCCAACTTCTCCCACACCTCACTGCTTCCAGACCCTGGAGGGTAGAGGGTGCTGACTGAGGAAATGCCTCCACCCTGGGAGCAAGCAGATGACCTGTGCTGCTTCTCTCTAAGACAGAACCAATGATCCACACGTATCCAGTGTGGAAAGCATGGGTCTGACCAGCCATACTGGCTCAGATTCCCCAAGGGGGCCAGGGCGGGAACGGCAGCCCAGGGGGCTCTGGAAGACAGTGAGTTCAGAGCCAGCCGCCATGACGTGAAAGGGCCAGCCTGATGATCTGGGTGCTCTTCCCAAGAAGGACAACGCTTCAGCTCTCCAGAAAACAAGTCGGTGAGGCTCAGATACAAGGGTCTTCAAGAAACAACAGATTCTAATGGGACTTCCCTGACTGTCCAGTGGCTGAGCTCCACGTTCCCAATGCAGGGTGCCTGGGTTCAATCCTGGTCAGGGAACTAGATGGCATAACTAAGAGCTCATATGCTACAACTAAAGATGGTCCACATCGCAACGAAGACTGAAGATTGTGAGCACGGCAGCCAAGACCCAGCATAGCCAAATAAAACAAACAGATATATATGCATATAAAAAGAAAAACCAGATTCTCTGAGGGAGGGCCGCTTGCTCTGTGTATTCTCTTCCTGCACAGGCCTTCCTTCTTCTCTGGTCTACACCTTAAGCCACCAAACAAACTCAGTCCCTTCAAAGAGCAACAGTGCTCAGACGCTCACTCGTGTCTGACTCTTTGCCACCCCATGGACTGTAGCCCATCAGGCCCCTCTGTCTACGGGATTCTGGCAAGAACACTGGAGTGGGTCACCATTTCCTTCTCCAGGGGATCTTCCCGACCCAGGGATTGAACATCTGGCATCTTCTGCATTGGCAGGTGGATTCTTTTCTGCTAGTACCACCTGGGAGGCTCTAAGCACGGGCGGTGAAGCAACTAAGTCCCTGAGCCACAAGTGATCAGCCTGTGCTCTAGCCACAGCCCAGGAGAGGCAACTACTGAGCCCAGGCACCACCACTAAGAGAGCCTGTGCTCTGCAAGGAGAGAGGCCGGTGCAGTGCCAAGGCGGCACGCTGCGACAAGGGAAAGTCCACACAGCAGTGAAGACCCAGCCCTGCTAGAAACAAATGAGAAGAGAAGAGTTCACTCCCTCTGTAGACATCTCTAAAAAGTCAGAGTGGTAGGCCTGAAACAGCTAATTTGCCACCTGAGCCCCAAACACCAGGTTGGTGATCAATGAAAAGAGAGACATACCTGAAGCCCTCACGTGGAGCGTAATCGCACCGTGCGCTGTGCTTCTGCTCTGTCAGTTTGCCTAACAACCACAGGAAAGGAGAGCGCTGCTCCTTTTCTAAGGACCACTGGCCGGTTCCTCTAGGTGGGACCAGACCTTAGCTTTTCAGTCCCCAGAACATACATTCACATGGTTGCTGTAGCCAAATTTCATTAGCATGGAACGAAATTCTGTGGTTCCATTAAACAATCATGACTTCAGCTTCACATTTTCCCTAAATCAATATAAATTATATTTATGCTGATTACTTCATCTGATAAAAATATTCAGCATTGTCTGAAACGTTAGAATCTTAAATCGCCTTCCTTACCAAGCAACAACAACAAAAGTGCCTTTGTTTAGCCCAACTAGAGAGTTTATTTATATGAGAGACAAATTTACCTTCATAGTGTTCTTCCTACTGTGATGTTTCTCGACCAAAGAGTACACAATTCTATTATTTTCTAAGTGCTATTGAGAAAGCCCGTTTCAGAGGAGTGGGACTCTGAATGTTGATGTGATGACCTCCTTACCTCTAAAATGTTAAGATCAAGTGAGTTTGGCAGAGTATTTATAAATATTATTATTATTATTGTGTGTTCTTAGAAATAAAAAGCAATTTCTCTATATCTCTGGTATTTTCTAATACCAAGTCTGCTTAAATCATCATTACCTAAATCAAGAACGCTGAGACAGAGGTATCAACTTTAACCACTTAATAAGAACTTCTGACATTTATTCATACTGCTACTGATTCATAAGAGGAAAAGTTTAAAAAGAAGACAAGTGCATATAGCCTTCCCTTTAGAATACAGGAAACCATATAAAAGTATTGGCAATGGAATTAAAGTAACCACAATGCCGCCCTTGGTAGCATTTTCTACAAAGACATTTACATGAAACGAGAAAGAATATTAAAGTAGGTGGTTAAAATAAAACTTCACTATTAGCTTCACACATTTTCATACATGAGATTATGGCATTTAAATCAGCTGAAAGCACAGCCTTATAAGTACAGACACAAAGAAATGTGAATATACCCAAGAAGGAATAATTTTCATTCAAACTAATTTTTTTTTTCAAGAAGCAGAAGCTCCACAAGCTGCTGGAACTAAATACACAGTAAGAGCCCAAAGTTATTATGCAGAAATTCTTTGTCCGTGAGTCCTGAAATTTTGGATTTCATCAACCAAATGATTTCAGAAGCAATTTGGGAGGACTTCTAGTTAAGATGTAAAAAGATTCAAGAGAGCTTAGCTCTCATGGTAACAACCAGAAGTTGAACCCAACATTTAATCAAAGATTTCTGAGACGCTGTTCAACATCCTTCCAACTCAACTGTTGATAAGATCAAAAGACAGTAAGGGAATGTAGTGGGGGTTGGGCTAGGCACAGTGAACTCAATCTAATTAAAGCAGTTTCTGCTCAACTTGACTCTAGGTGGAATCCTAGGGATCAGTCTCCCACCCTAACCACTATACAAGGGAAAAGGAAATACACAAGAGATCATAAAATCTATTATACATCATGTCTGGAATATGATTAAAAGGTATAAAGTCTGCAGAGAAGCTGGAAAATACAACCCTAAATAGAGTTATCAGTACCATCTTTCCAGATTCCATATACATGCATTAATATACTATATTTGTTTTTCTCTTTCTGACTGATTTCACTCTGTAAAATAGGTTCCATCTCATTATAACTGACTCAAATGTGTTCTTTTTTCATGGCTGCATAATATTTGCAGGTCAGCAATGGAGACGCAGACATAGAGAACAGACTTGTGGACACAGTGGGAGAAGGCGAGGATGAGATGAATTGAGAGAGTAGCATGGAAACATATTCATTATCATATGCAAAATAGAAAGCCAGTGGGAATTTGCTGTATGACATAGGGAGCTCAAACCCAGTGCTCTGTAACAACCTAGAGGGGTGGGATGGAGTGGGAGGTGGGAGGGAAGCTCGAGAGGGAGGAAACGTATATATACCTATGACTGATTCATGCTGATGTATGGCAGAAAGCACCACAATATTGTAAAGCAATTATCCTCCAATTAAAAATAAACAAACTATATATAAAATTTTATGTATATGCTGCTGCTCCTAAGTCCCTTCAGTTGTGTCCGACTCTGTGCAATGCCATAGATGGCAGCCCACCAGGCTCCCTCGTCCCTGGGATTCTCCAAGCAAGAACACTGGAGTGGGTTGCCATTTCCTTCTCCAATGTATGAAAGTGAAAAGTGAAAGTGAAGTCACTCAGTCGTGTCCGACTCCTAGCGACCCCATGGACTGCAGTCTACCAGGCTCCTCCATCCATGGGATTTTCCAGGCAAGAGTACTGGAGTGGGGTGCCAGTGCCTTCTCCATTTTATATATATATATATATATATATAAAACCCCAAATCCAGAGAAAGCACAATTGGTAAAAGCATACCAGTTATTAGAATTAGCAAATTGTTTTATAAACAATTGTTATACATTCTTGGGCTTCTCAGGTGGCACCAGTAGTATAGAACCTACCTGCCAATGCAGGAGATATAAGAGGCATGGATTTGATCCCTGGGTCGGCAAGATCACCTGGAATAGGAAATGACAACCCATTCCAGTATTCTTGCCTGGAAAATCCCTGGACAGAGGAGCCTGGTGGGCTACAGTCCACAGAGTCACCAAAGAATTGGACATGACTTAGCAACTAAACAACAACAACAACCGTGTTTACTGGATTAACACGAAACAAACACACTCATGTAACCATAGCTAGATTAAGAAAGAGAAAAACTATATTCCAAGAGATCGTGCCTCAAGTCACCCCAACTTGAGCTGCCTGCTTTTCTCACACTGTCTCGGTAGTAGCCAGTTTGGTGAACAGAATTAATACCTGGTGGTCTGAGTAGATAATCTGTGATGTGAATGACCACCTGTCCAGGGAAGGAGGAGCCTGAGGAATATGGTGTTCTATAGACTGTGCTGATAAGTGAGTCCTGTCCCTTCTCTGTCTCTTAAAATGGGGACATCCCTACTAGCTGTCTTTGTGTGGTTTACTGAGTACCAAGGGCTTTGAGTTATCCAGAGGAAGGAAGAAGTGGAACAAGACCCAGCAGCATCCAGCCTCTAAAATTAAAGGAAAAGGGCAATTTCTCATCAGACAAAGAAAAATTACACATTTTATTTTGCCAGAAGTATTGATTTTTAGCTAGACTATTAATTTCCACCAAAGTGGATACACTGGGCATCATTTCTATTTCCAGGTCAGTAAGTCATTTATGAAATCATAATAAAACCCACCTTGTCCTTAACTGTGACTCGGGTCTGCCCCATCTTTTTGACTCAATTGAATTCTACCTTCTGGAAGGTCTTTTTAAAATGTAACACAGCTACACTTAGGAACAGATCTCACCAGTAGGAAACTCTCATTGGGCATCCAGGAGTGAGGGAATGACCTCAAAGACTCATGGAGAAGGACACTCCAATTAGCCAGTGCTTTGGGCATTTCTCCAAGGAGCCCAGGATAATGCACCTGCCAGAAAAACTCAGAGGCTGGAGCTCAGCAAAACAAGTTACTCTCTCCTGTGGTTATAACAAGTCATCCTTCAGTGAGTGAAACAGAATGAGCATGGCTCTCCCAGATATACAAAGCAGTACTGTGAGGCATAGCACGAGAGTCGACCAGATGGCTGCCATGCAGAACCCAGGCTGCAGAGGTGGTGATTTCAGGGTCTGTTTCACTGGCCAAACATCCCACTTGTATTTTCTTAACCTCTGTTGAATGGCCTGCACTGATAGGTTTTTTCAACAATGCATTTTATGCCACTGAAGAGGTAAAGGGAAGGGGGAAGGAAAAGAGAGTTTTCTCCTTGTCTTAGTGCATTCTGTTAAGACTAATATTTTTTTTAAATCTGTTTAGTTTGAGAGTTTTGGGCTCTGGAAATAGATTGTAGACCAGAATACATCAATATTTTGAATCTTGTCATCTGGAGGAGAATCAGTGGTCTTATAGTGGTAAAAGGGAAGTTAAAGCCACTTCTGGTGGTATTTTCAAACCAAAGTAGATTTTAAAATTGATGCAATTGCATTCCCTGTAAACCCACTCCATTGTGACATCATTTTAGTGACACCCTGGCTTCTTGCCCAAGGATCCACCATCAGGAGCCGTCCCTCCCCATTCCAATGGAATGGGTATTTGTGGTTTCTCCACTAGCCTGGAGGACACAGCCAAGTGTTCTCAAAACCTCATCACTGACTTGTAGTCAAGTTAGATAGACCTTACTAGGTGGGTGGAATGGGGATGGGGGAACCAGAGATCTTTTCCCAAGTTCCTTACAAAAAAAGAGAGAGAGAGAGACTATAGGTAGTAGGTGAAGCCAAGGAACAGAGAAAGTCTTCTTCCCTTTCCCAATCCAATGTATGTTTGCAATGCTCTTTGCCTAAAATCTCAGTTCATGTTGCACTTGGATCCAATATCTGAACATCTGTTAAGCTGCCTTGATCCAGGTGTTTGGAGAAACGGAAATAGAAGGATAGGAAATCTTCAAGGCCATTAAAAAAAGAAACATTTAATGCAGCATGGAAGACAGCCAACACTGTTCCTAGGAAGAGAAGGGCGCGTGTACCATTTCTAAGCCTCAAGGGTATGAGTACAGGGTACCTGTTCTTGAAGTAATTTTAGGAGAAGGGTTAATATCCCAACACTATCTTTCTGTCTTGGAACGCTTCTCCAAGTTTTTCTTCCTGTTTTGTTTCTTTCACTCCAAGTCTTTATGGCACAGGGCAATGACTGCATTTATATTTTATACATAGTTTGAAATAGTAAATAAGTATCATCCACCCTCTAAATTCAAAGGAGCCAAGTGGTGTCCTAGTTTGGGGTCTGGTATCTGCCACTCTGCACATTCTTACTCCAAGCCCATTTCCTAAGAATAAATTGATGTGTTAGTGGCTTCATCAACTCAGAGCTACTTTATCAACTCAGAGCTACTTCAAGCCTGTCAGTCAACAGGCTTGAATATTTTTCCTCCTTAATGACTCAACTGGGAAGCCCAGTAAAGAACTGGCTTGCCAGTGCAGGAGCCTGGGGATACATGGGTTTGATTCCTGGGTTGGGAAGATCCCCTGGAGGAGGACATGGTAACCCACTCCAGTGTTCTTGCCTGGGACAATGCCATGGACAGAGAAGCCTGGTGGGCTACAGTCCAGGGGTCACAAAGAGTTGGACACGACCGAAGTGACTGCACACATGTGCATGCAACTATTTGCTGGACTAAACCAAGCCTAAGACCCAAATCTTAATGGTTGTTTTAGACATGAGCAAATATAGGAGAAGAGCCAAGATCACTTGCCATCAACAGGCTCCCCCGGTCCTCCTTGCTGTGGTTGAGTCTCCTACAGTTCTCATTCCAGGAGGAAAAGAAAGATTTATTTTACTGGGGTAAACTGAGGCTAAGTGTTGGGTCTACCCTGTGTCATTTACTGTTGAGGGTCAGAATGTGACTTGGGCTGGGGCTGGTGAATCTGGGTTTCACCCTAACCCACCAAAATGCAAACAATCGGTCTAGAGGCATGAGAGAAGGACTCAGGTGGGACAAGGTGCCAGCCAGATACTGCTCTAACAGGAACTGGGCACTTAGGAAGGAAATGGTTGGTCATGACTTAAGCCGGCCATCAAGGCAACATCTGGGTGAAGGAGTAACACCTGTGGGTATCGTGATCAAATATTGTGGAGATGTCATGATTGCTTGGCTGTGGTCATGATCAGTATTTATTTTCTCTCTTCCTGAATGAGTTTTGGGTTTTTAACTGGGTTCCTCTTACAGGCAGCCTCCTGCACCCTCTGGGAGGTGGAGAGGAGTAGCCCTCCTTATTGCTGTGCTGAGTTACACAGCCCTCCCTCACTTCCCTGGAGGTCCCTTAAAACCCCCATTCCCACATGGTTCCATGATCTGGGCTCAGGGCAGGAAACAGAACCTGATTCAACATTTTTCTAAGTATTATTTTCATCATGTTGAATAGGGGCTTTTTTGATCTGCAAGCCACAGCTGGGCTGTGGTTCTCTCGACCCACATTGACTGAAAAGCTTCCTCCCGTGAAGATTCCCTAGTAAGAGCTGACCACAAGTCCATGTGTACATGCTTCTCTGAACATCAGCAAGAGCCACTGTTTTAAAACTGGTGGGCTCTGATAGAGCATGACTGCTGTGCCTGGGAGTTTAGGAAGCAAACACTCCAAAGAGAAAAACGAGCCAGCTCAAAAACTTAGTTTCCTTTAAGAGCTGGTGTAAAATAAGGTGGAAGACTCAAGGCCAGATATTCCTTTCCATTAAAATACATCACTTTACAGAGTGAAGGAAGTCAGAAAGAGAAAAATAAATATTGCATATTAATGCATATATATGGAATCTAGAAAGATGGTGCTGATGAACCTATTTGCAGGGCAGCCATGCTCAGTGGTAAAGAAACCACCTGCCAAGCAGGAGACCCACGTTTGATCCCTGGGTCAGGAAGATCCCCTGAAGAAGTATATGGCAGCCCAATCTAGTATTCTTGCCTGGGAAATCCCATGGACAGAGGAACCTGGTCGGTTACAATTCATGGGGTTGCAAAGAGTCAGAACTACTTAGCAACTAAACAACAGCAACAGTGGAGACACAGACACAGAACAGCCTTGTGGACACAGGGAAGAAGGAGAGGGTGGGATGAATGGAGAGAGTAGGCTGGAAACATATACACTACCATATGTAAAACAGACAGCCAGTGGGAATTTGCTCAAAGAGCTCAAACTGGTGCTCTGGGTGGATGAGGTGGGAGATGGGAGCGACATTCAAGGAGGAGGGGACATATGTGTCCCTATGGCTGATTCATGTTGATGTATGGCAGAAATCAACACAGTATTGTAAAACCATTATCTTTCAATTAAAAATGTTTTAAAAATAATAATAATAAAAAAGAAGAAGACAGAGACAACTGTATTCAGGAAAACATACACACAAAGCTAGGTCATTTTAAAAAGCTGAAGTTTTTTTTTGTTTGTTTCATCTATTTTTAAGCAACATGAAGTTGCTTTTAGTGGAGACACACGATTGGTAACTCATTTTGAAAGATTTTCCCTCCTGAAAATGAGAGTCAGCTGAGAGTTCCTCCTTAAGGCTGATCATTATCTAAAGCAAAATTAGTACAAACATCAAGGTTCATGAAAACTGAAATGGGATAAGGCCCAGACACTAAGTTTTCCAAGAACAGATCACACAATTGTCCTAGACACATAAGTACTTAATGGAAAGTACTTATGTGCATAAGTACTTTATGGAAAGTACAGAGCTCTTTTCTTGAGGGCTTTGTTATGATGGAGCCCTGGGGACACCGTCACTAGACCGCCTTTGAGCCAAGGTCCCTCAGTGAGGCACAAAGGTGGAACCACCCTACTCTACAATTCAGGCCTGGGTACGGGAGGACAGCAGGGAACCTGAGTCTAGAAGCCTCTCCTTCCCCGCTCACTACCCCAGGCCCAAGGCGGCCTCAGCTTCCCCATCCATACAGTGGACTAGCAGCTATTCACACTAAAGTGTGTGAATAGGGGATTACACTGGCTCAGGAAAGTGGACCACCTCTGCCAACACTGACACTCCAGACAAAAGAAAGCAGGTACTTATCACAGCCAGGAAAGGCTTGGGAGACTGGCTTGATTTTTTGGAAATAAATAATTTTTACTGGAGTACAGTGCTCCTGCTCAGTCATGTCAGTCGTGTCCAGCTCTTTGCACCCCCAAGGACTACAGCCCAGATGGCACCAGGGGTAAAGAATCTACCTGCTAATGCAGGAGACATAAGAGACACAGGTTCGATCCCTGGGTCAGGAAGCTCCCTTGGAGAAGGAAATGGCAGCCTACTTCAGTATCCCTGCCTGCGAAATTCCATGGACTGAGGAGTCTGGTGGGCTATAGGCCACGGGGTCCCAAAAGAGTCAAACAGGACTTGGCGACTAAAGAATGAGGATTACCTAACACAGACTTTATTCAGATTTATGAGTTTTTCTATTAATGTCCTTTTTCTGTTCTAGGACTCCACCCAGGTACCACGTCTCCTGTTTGTCTGCGTGGGGATAGCTTCTCAGTCTCCCCTTGCTTTTCACTGACTGACAGCTTGAAGAGTACAGTCTGGTACTGTGTGGACCACCCCTCAATTTGGTTTTGTCTGACATGTTTCTTCATGACTGGACTGGGGCCATGGGTTCTGGGAAGAGAGAAGGACTCTTCTCATCACATCATATCAGAGGTCCACATCACCAACATGACCTATTACTGATGATATTAACCCTAATCATGTGGTTAACGTGGGATCTACAGATTTCTCCACTGTAAAGAAACTCTTCTGTTTCCAAACTTGATTCTTTAAAATAGAAAGAAGTCTCTAAGCCCAACTCATACTCAAGGGAAGGAAAATGAAGCTCCTGAAGGGGCCATTATCATTTGGAATTCTTCTTTAGGGAAAACAGAGCTCCCCTGGTGGCTCAGAAGGTAAAGAGTCTGCTTGCAGCGCAGGAGACCGAGGTTTGATCCCTGGGTCGGGAAGATCCCATGGAGAAGGGAATGGAGATCCACTCCAGTACTTGCCTAGAGAATTCCATGGACAGAGAAGCCTGGCAAGCTACAGTCCATGGGGTCACAGAGTCAGACATGACTGAGTGACTAACACTTTTATGTATCTCTTTGATCCCATTTATATTACTTGTTTAACTATTTGCTTATATCATAACTGGCTTGTGTTTAGTGACTTTATACTTTGCATTATAGTCCAAAACTACATCATCTATTTCATTGCTCTAAGTGTCCCAGCTTTGGCCCCTGGGAGCTCTTTCAGTAGGCTCTTTCCCACATCCCTTGCACATACCGGCAAGTTTTTCTATTGCTTGAGACTTCAGTTAACCTGGTCTTTTCAGTGTTTCTTAGCACATCTGTCCTAAGTACTCCCATTTTTATGTTTTTGCTCACTTCACCAACCCCAGGCATCACTACAAATAAAGCTAATTGGAGGTGATGGAACTCCAGCTGAGCTATTTCAAATCCTAAAAGGTGATGCTATTAAAGTGTTTTACTCAATATGCCAGCAAATTTGGAAAACTCAGCAGTGGCCACAGGACTGGAAAAGCTCAGTTTTCATCCCAATCCCAAAGAAAGGCAATGCCAAAGAATGTTCAAACTACCGCACAATTGCATTCATCTCACATGCTAACAAAGTAATGCTCAAAATTCTCCGAGAGGATTCAACAGTACCTGAACTGAGAACTTCCCAATATTCAAACTGGATTTAGAAAAGGCAGAGGAACCAAAGGTCAAATTGCCAACATCCGTTGGATCATAGAAAAAGCAAGAGAATTCCAGAAAAACATCTACTTCTGCTTCATTGACTATGCTAAAGCCTTTGACTGTGTGGATCACAACAAACTATGGGAAATTCTTTAAGAGATGGGAATACCAGACCACCTTACTTGCCTCCTGAGAAACTTGTATGCAGGTTAAGAAGCAACAGTTAGAACCAGACATGGAACAATGGACTGGTTTCAAACTGGGAAAGGAGTATGTCAAGGCTGTGTATTGTCACCTTGCTTATTCAACTTATATGCAGAGTACATCATGCAAAATGCCAGGTTAGATAAAGCACAAGCTGGAATCAAGATTGCCAGGAGAAATATCAATAACCTCAGATATGTAGATGACACCAGCCTTATGGAAGAAAGCGAAGAGGAACTAAAGAGCCTCTTGATGAAAGTGAAAGAGGAGAGTGAAAAAGCTGGCTTAAAACTCAACATTCAAAAAACTAAGATCATGGCATCTGGTCCTATCACTTCATGGCAAATAGATGGGGAAACAGTGGAAACAGTTACAGATTTTAATTTCCTTTGGCTCCAAATTACTACAGATGGTGATTGCAGCCATGAAATTAAAAGTTTTTCTTCTTGGACGAAAAACTATGACAAACCTAGACAGAATATTAAAAAGCAGAGACCTTTTCCAACAAAGGTCCATCTAGTCAAAGCTATGGTTTTTCCAGTAGTTGTGTATGGATGTGAGAGTTGGACCATAAGGAAGGTTGGGCACTGAAGAATTGATGCTTTTGAACTGTGGTGTTGGAGAAGATTCTTGAGAGTCCCTTGGACTGCATGGAGATCAAATCAGTCAATCCTAAAGGAAATCAGTCCTGGATATTCATTGGAATGACTGATTCTGAAGCTCCAATACTTTGGCTACCTGATGTGAAAAATGACTCCCTGGAAAATACCCTGATGCTGGGAAAGATTGAAGGCAGGAGAAGGGGACAACAGAGGATGAGATGGTTGGATGGCATCACCAATTCAATGGACATGAGTTTGAGTAAGCTCTGGGAGTTGGTGATAGACAAGGGGGCCTGGCGTGCTGCAGTCCATGGGATCACAAAGAGTCAGACACGACTGAGCAACTTGAGCAACAACAACCCCATCTGAAGGTTCACTTGCATTTCTTCCTCTTCATTTGAATCTCTTCCTCCACTGTGAATTTTTCCCTCTTCAAGGCTGAGAAAAGAATACCATTAACTCCTAGTGTTAGTCTCTCAGTCGTGTCCAACTCTTTGCAACCCCATGGTCTGTAGCCCACCAGGCTCCTCTGTCCATGGTATTCTCCAGGCAAGAGTACTGGAGTGGGTTACCATTCCCTTCTCCAGGGGATCTTCCCAACCCAGAGGTTGAACCTGAGTCTTCTGCACTGCAGGCAGATTCTTTATACTGTCTGAGCCACCAGGGAAGCCCACGAACTCCTAAGTGTCCACTGAACTCTGAAATTATTCTTGCGGTCAAGTTCATTAAAGAGCGCCATTCTCTGGTGTTATTTGTGTTAATAAAGGCATTTTTATGTCCCCAGCTACAATAGGCTCCCTTGAATGCAGAGACTGACAATATACCTGTGTGTATTTTTCAGCATCTAACAGGGGTCTGCAAGAAAGGGGAAATCCAGAAAATGCTTCTGGATGATTATGCTTGTTTGATGATCTTTGTCTAGAGTGGCATCTTGGTGATGATTCACTGAATCTATCTTTGTTTTCAGGTGCTCTGTGGTTGTCATACCGAATTCCAAATGCAACTACTGACAAAATACCACTAGGTCTTTTTTCCAAATATAAAGAATGACTTAATAGGCTTTGGTAAGAAGTAGGAAAATGAAAATTATTTCCTACCTCTTTTTTATTTTTTTACAACACTTTTGATACCCTCCTATGCGTTACACATTAGAAGTTGATCCAACAGTGGGAGGGAGGCTCAAGAAAGAGGAGATATATGTACACTTACAGCTGATTCACCTTGTTGTTCAGCAGAAATGAATACAATGTTGTAAAGCAATTATCCTCCAGTTAAAAATTTTTTTAAAAAGAAAAAACTGTGAATCATTTTCTTGTCACTTAAACTCTGAAGTATAATATGATCACGGTAGGCAATGGAAACACGAATGTGAAATCCCAGAGGCATAAAAATTCATGAGTAGAAACCACCAACAAAAGATTGGCAGGAGTATTTTCTGAAAAAGCAAAGAGCCGACAGCTGAAGCATGAAGGGTTTCTTCTGCACCCCGGGGGGGGATTCTTACCTGACGCCTAATCTTCATGCTGGTCATGGGAGTCAAATATTTATGTTCCAGATACCAAGCTCGCTCCTGGAACACGAGCTTGGTTCCATATAGCAGACAAAACTAAGGGTTGTGGGGAGAGGAAAGAAACCGAAGAATATGTTAGAAATTGCAGAATCTAAGGAAGTGAATGAGAAATAACATAATACACTTCCTAAAATCATAAAAGCTAATATATACTTAATGTAAAATGGTCACATTTAAAACATTTTTTATTTTCTATGGGATATAATTGATTAACATTGATGTATTAGTTACAGATATACAGCAAAGTGATTCAGTTATGCCTGTACAAATACCCATTCTTTTTCAAACTCTTTTCCTATTTACGCTCTTACAGAATACTGAGTCTAGTTCCCTGTGCTATACAGTAGGTTCTTGTTGGTTATCTATTTTAAAGGTAGTAGTGTGTACCTGTCAACCCCAAACTCCAACTCTATCCCTCCCACCCAATGCTTTCTCCCTAGTAACCATAAATTCATTCTCTAAGTCTGAAAATGGTCATGTTCTAGACACGCAGTTTATGTTTTATGTTTTGAAACCACTCTATGGAGATATTCAAAGCATAGATAAAATTATAAAAAAATAGACAATTTCCATGTCTCCATCCTCCCAGTTCAACAAATATAAACTCACAGCCAGTCTTGCTTCATCTGTAATCTCTAATTCTTTCCTATCCCAGGTTATTTAGAACCAATAAGTTAGTTCTCAGCTGTGATTCCATGGACTGTAGCCTATCTCCAGGCAAGGACACTGGATCCCCTACTCTAGGTTTAGAAGCAAGGTCCACTGATAACATATTTTAAAAGATAAATGTAATATATCTGTGTGGTTTTTTCTTGATCAGTGAAAGAATACTCTAAACACACATTCTGAATAATATCATCTTGATATTTTCCATTGAACATGCTGTTTGATTCGACCTTCATAAACATAGCATTCCTCATTTGCATTTTGTTTCAGTGTGTTTTTTCTATAATGTTTCTGAAACCTTCACACAGACCCCTTTCATGATATCAGTGGCATCCAGCAATAATAGATGAGTTTTACTGTATCAGCAAGTAATTCTTCTATCTTAGTTTATTTTACTTGGCCACACCATGCAACATGCAAGATCTTCCCCAACCAGGGATCAAACCTGTGCCCCCAGCACTGGGTACCCAGAGCCAACCAATGGACCACACGGAAGTTCCAGCAAGTAACTTGTGAATTAACTTTCTTTCAACTTTTCCTATTTAATAATTCCCAAATTATACAAAAGTAGAGACAATAGTATAAAGTCCCTCCGTGTTCATATCATCCAGCTTTAATAGTTATCCACTCGTGGCCAGTCTTGTTTTATCTCTACCCACATTTGTTTCCCATTTTCTGTATTATTGTGAAGTTCAGCTATTACTACCTCCAGGTTTGGAGGGAAGAGAGCAGGGAGGGACTACTGGATCCTGGAAGAGAGAACTCTGTATTCAGTGACACCTTCAGAGGAGCTGTGACCTTCATCAAGGAACACAGAAACCCCAAGGTGATCTCACAAGAAGGCAGGCAAGGGGCAGGGATAGTCTACCTTATTCTTCTCCCTGTCTCTCATCTCCAGGAGGGGCTTCCTGTTCTCAGAACCTAACTGGATCCAGAGGGCAACAATTCCCCTGATGTAAGTTCAGTTCTCAGTCGTATCCAACTCTTTGCGACCCCATGGACTGCAGCATGCCAGGCTTCCCTGTCCATCACCAACTCTCGGAGATTGCTCAAACTCAAGACCATTGAGTCGGTGATGCCATCCGACTGTCTCATCCTCCGTTATCACCCTCTCCTCCTGCTTGCAATCTTTCCCAGCATCAGGGTCTTTTCCAATGAGTCAGCTCTTTGCATCCGGTGGCCAAAGTATTGAGCTTCAGCTTCAACATCAGTCCTTCCAATGAATATTCAGGATTGATTTCCTTTAGGATTGACTGATTTGATCTCCTTGCTGTCCAAGGGACTCTCAAGAATCTTCTCCAACACCACAGTTCAAAAGCATCAATTCTTCAGTGCTCAGCCTTCTTTATGGTCCAACTCTCACATCCATACATGACTATAAGAAAAATCAAAGCTTTGACTAGATGGACCTTAGCTGGTAAAATAATGTCTCTGCTTTTTAATATGCTATCTAGGTTTGTCATAGTTTTTCTTCCAAGAAGTAAGTGTCTTTTAATTTCATGGCTGCATTCACCATCTGTAGTGATTTGGAGCCAAAGAAAATAAAATCTGTAACTGTTTCCACTGTTTCCCCATCTATTTGCCATGAAGGGATGGGCCCAGATGCCATGATCTTAGTTTTCTGAATGTTGAGTTTTAAGCCAGCTTTTTCACTCTCCTCTTTCACTTTCATCAAGAGGCTCTTTAGTTCCTCTTTGCTTTCTGCCATAAGGGTGGTGTCATCTGCATATCTGAGGTTATTGATATTTCTCCTGGCAATCTTGATTCCAGCTTGTGCTTTATTTAACCTGGCATTTCACATGATGTATTCTGCATATAAGTTGAATAAGCAAGGTGACAATACACAGCCTTGACATACTCCTTTCCCAGTTTGAAACCAGTCCATTGTTCCATGTCCAGTTCTAACTGTTGCTTCTTGACTTGCATACAGGTTTCTCAGGAGGCAGGTAAGGTGGTCTGGTATTCCCATCTCTTAAAGAATTTCCCATAGTTTGTTGTGATCCACACAGTCAAAGGCTTTAGCATAGTCAATGAAGCAGAAGTAGATGTTTTTCTGGAATTCTCTTGCTTTTTCTATGATCCAACGGATGTTGGCAATTTGATCTCTGGTTCCTCTGCCTTTTCTAAATCCAGTTTGAATATTGGGAAGTTCTCAGTTCAGGTACTGGTGAAGCCTCACTTGGAGAATTTTGAGCGTGTGAGATGAATGCAATTGTGCAGTAGTTTGAACATTCTTTGGTATTGCCTTTCTTTAGGATTGGAATGAAAACAGCTTTACCAGTCCTGTGGCCACTGCTGAGTTTTCCAAATTTGCTGGCATATTGAGTGAAGCACTTTAACAGCATCATCTTTTAGGATTTAAAATGCCCCAGTTGAAATTCCGTCACCTCCACAAGCTTTGTTCATAGTGATGCTTCTTAAGACCCATTTGACTTTGCACTCCAGGATTCCTGGCTCCAAGAGTGATGCAAGTTATATAGATCAATTTCCTCGGCCCAGAGCAGGGTTGGGAAGGGTTGAGAATAAGAGATGGAGAGGCAGATGGACGATGTCTGGCATATGTTCCATCTCTAATGACCCCCACAAGCGGTCATCCAGCCTTAGTCCAGTCCTGTCTCAAGTTCAAGACCACCTGGAGCCCCTCATAGACCCCGACTTCTGGCAGTATTCCCAGACTTCATCCTAGACTGCCATGTTGGAAAAAAAAGTCATTGATATATAGTTGTTTACAATGTTTTGTTACTTTTTGCAACATAGAAAAGTGATTCAGTTTTGTATGAAATGAATTGATCTAATGAACTGTGTTAGTCACTTAGTTACGCCTGACTCTTTGTGACCCCATGGGCTGTAGCCTGCCAGGCTCCTCTGTGGGATTCTCCAGGACAAGAATACTGGAGTGGGTTGCCATTCTCTTCCCGCTGGGATCTTTCCGACCCAGAGATTGAACCCATGTCTCCTGAACTGGCAGATGGATTCTTTGCCACCGAGCCACCAGGGAAGCCCCATATATATGTACATATACATTCTTTTTGATATTCTTTTCCATTTTGGTTTATCACAGGGTATTGAATACAGTTCCCTGTGCTACAGAGTTGGGCCTTGTTGTTTATCCATTCCATATATAATAGCGTTAAGCTACTAATACAAAACTCCTAATTCTTTCCTCCCCGACTCTCCTCCTCCTTGGCAATGATGACTTTGTTTTGTATGGGCGTGAGTCCATTTCTGTTTTGTAGATAAGTTCGTTTGTATCATATTTAGCTTCCACATATAAGTGATATCTGTAGTGCTTGTTTCTCTTTTTCTGACTTACTTCACTTAGTATGATAATCTCTAGGTCCATCCATGATGCTGCAAATGGCATTATTTCATTCTTTTCTATGACTGAGTAATGTTCCACTGCATATTTATGTACCACAACTTCTTTACCCACTCACCTACCAGACTGCCATCTTTAGCCAGTGTCGCATCATGCTCCATGGCTGTTCGGCCCTATAGCTGCTCTGCCCTTCTGTCAACTCCTGACTTTTCCTCCTGATGACAGTTTGTGGCTCTTGTGTATCTGATGCTCAGCCACTTCTCTGGCTTTGAATTTCTGCTATTCTCCTTGAACACAGTTCAGACTCTTCTTTGGCTTGCCTCTTTGCTTGTCTGGGGAAACAGGTGTCCTTGCTCTTGGTTGCCAACAGAACACCACCTCCAAACACCATCAGCCCAGCCTTAGACCCATAAGGAGAACCTGAATGAGTTTCCTTTTATGTTCCAGAGATGGGAGCTCAGTGCCGTAGAGCCATCCAGCTCTTCTATCTCCTCCTGGAAGAACCATTGCCTATCGTTTCTGTGGAATCCGAATTCATGGAGTGCTGACTCTGTCAGAAAGGGATCTTGTCCTGCTCATTTCTGTGTGCCTAGGGACTGGAAAAGGAGCTGACTGTAAGAGCCTGGCTGACATCCAATTTCCTATACTTCTTGGCTATGAATCCTATAACTTTTGCTGCCTAAGGAGCAGAGCAGGAACATCTGAAAGTATCCAGACAACAGCTCTTAACAAGTGTAAAGATAAGTTTCACATCCCTACTTAGTCTTTCTCCAGACGATGAGCCTTCACAGACTGTCACTTTTCTCACCATGCCGCTTCCAGCTCTTGTGCCACCTTGAACCTGGTGGCTTCTTTTAACTGTGTAATTCTCTCCTTCAAGGTGTCTCATGGGATGAACACAGTATCCAGGTATTTTCTCATCACTCTAGTGTCAGCAGCACCATTGCTGTTCTGCTCTGGACTCTATACTTTTACAAGCAAGGCAGAGGGAATTTGCTTTTACGACAGTCACATAATGTTTTTTTTTTTTAAGAAATGAGTGAAAGAATATGATGCAAATTTGGTTTACATTGAATGCTTGCTCATTTGACACTCCTACTATGTCCTTTTCTCCATGAACTGTTTTCAACCAACTTATACACACATATCGAAAAAGCAAGAGAATTCCAGAAAAACATCTATTTCTGCTTTATTGACTATACCAAAGCCTTTGACTGTGTGGATCACAATAACCTGTGGAAAATTCTTAAAGAGATGAGAATACCAGACCATCTGACCTGTCTCTTGAGAAACCTGTATGCAGGTCAGGAAGCAACAGTTAGAACTGGACATGGAACAACAGACTGGCTCCAAATAGGAAAAGGAGTATGACAAGGCTGTATATTGTCACCCTGCTTATTTAACTTATATGCAGAGTACATTATGAGAAACATTGGGCTGGAAGAAACACAAGCTGGAATCAAGATTTCCGGGAGAAATATCAATAACCTCAGATTTGCAGATGACACCACCCTTATGGCAGAAAGTGAAGAGGAACTAAAAAGCCTCTTGATGAAAGTGAGTTGGAGAGTGAAAAAGTTGTCTTAAAATTCAACATTCAGAAAATTAAGATCATGGCATCTGGTCCCATCACTTCATGGGAAATAGATGGGGAAACAGTGGAAACAGTGTCAGACTTTATTTTTTTGGGTTCCAAAATCACTGCAGATGGTGATTGCAGCCATGAAATTAAAAGACACTTACTCTTTGGAAGGAAGGTTATGACCAACCTAAATAGCATATTTAAAAGCAGAGACATTAACTTGCCAACAAAAGTCTGTCTAGTCAAGGCTATGGTTTTTCCAGTGGTCATGTATGGATGTGAGAGTTGGACTATAAAGAAAGCTGAGTGCCAAAGAATTGATGCTTTTGAACTGTGGTGTTGGAGAATACCTTGAGAGTCCCTTGGACTGCAAGGAGATTCAACAAGTCCATCCTAAAGGAGATCAGTCCTGGGTATTCATTGGAAGGACTGATGTTGAAGCTGAAACTCCAATACTTTGGCCACCTCATGCGAAGAGTTGACTCATTGGAAAAGACCCTGATGCTGGGAAGGATTGGGGGCAGGAAGAGAAGGGGATGACAGAGGATGAGATGGCTGGATGGCATCACCAACTCTATGGACATGGGTTTGGGTGGACTCTGGGAGTTGGTGATGGACAGGGAGGCCTGGTGTGCTGTGATTCATGGGGTCGCAAAGAGTCGGACACGACTGAGCAACTGAACTAACTGACTGATACATACATAAACACATCCCACCTACCTCAAGTCCCCCAAATCTCTAAGAATACTGATTCAGTCATCTCATATGTTTGTATTGTTTTACAAATTGTTAAGTCCCATCTATGTCTTTATATGCTAGAACCCAACTGATGGGTCTAAAACTTTCATTCAAATATTTGAGAATCTCTTTAATAGACTATCATTTAACTCATACTCCTCTAGCTTGTACATAAGGATATCTTAAGGGTCTGGAAGATGTTGGCCAAAATCAAGATACATCCAGTAACCTGATTAAGAAAGGAAGTAAGATTAGTTTAGCAAGAGCTTAACCATAGTGAACACAAACAGGCTCCTAGTGACCATCTTTTTCTTTCTTTCTTTTAAAACATATGTAGGTAGTTTTGGCTATTTGGCTGTGACAGGTTTTACTCTGTGATGTGCAGTACCTTCCATCTTTGTCACGCCACGGAGGTCTTTGCTTACAGCATGCAGTATCTGTAAGTTCCCTGGCCAGGTATCAAACCCAGGCCCCCTGTATTGGGAGTGTGGAGTCTTAGCCACTGGATCACCAGGGAAGTCCCGTGACCATCTTTCTCTAATTGCTCATAAACTATTATGAATCGCTTTTTCTCACATTTTAACTTGGATTTATATCAATCTTAAATTCTATTGTTTCCACAGTCATTACTTCTTTTTTTAAAATGTGGACATTTGCTCATTTATGGTTTTCTGACATCTCTTTTGTCCTCTATGACTTCACATGTCTCACGACTGTGTCCTTCCCAATTCAGAGAGAAGATGGCAGTTTGGAAGACAGGTAGGACTGCTTTCTCTTTGCATTTATGAACATCAAAGCTTTCTTCCCCACACCAGTTATCTGTCTCCTCAAACTCTGAGTGCAGCTAAAAATAGCCTTTGGCATCTCCATCAGATTATCTGTCAAGCCTCACATTATGCTGGGATTTGAGCATGCTGACATTTATTAAATGCTACCCTTTGTATTTATCCCTGGACAGGCATTCCCCCATCATCCCATTCCTCATTCATATAGCTTCCTTAGACTTATGGTCATCAGGGTGCCCTATCTACATGTCTCTTGGTTTCTTTACATGTGTCTCAAATTACACCTTCTCTCCTCTGCCTACTGCACTGTCAGGATAATATTTTGCTGTTCTTCTTAGTCTTAAGCACATGTGCCCCTTGGAAATCTCTGACCAAAGAACCATAATGACCGATATTTATTAAGCATCTACTATGTTCCAGGCACCACAGGGTACTTTACATGCATCTCATCTAGTTCACAATAAGCCTGAATGTAACCATAACTCCTGGACAGAAGAAATGGAGAAGCAATTTGAGGAACGGAAAAGTCATAGTAGGCAGACTGGGGAAGAAGACCAGAACTTAGAGTACCACCAAACAGCTGGCGCATTTAATTTTTTTTCCTAGTCCTCAAGCTGCTTGTCCTTGGAGTCATATGCAGCAGACCAAGGATGGAAAATGGAGCCCTGAGGAAGCAGAGAGTACCAAGGAGGTCATGGAGAGGGAACCCCATAAAACTGTGTATGAACTTCTGGGCTCAACCCCAGGTGTGCATACACAGATCTAATGCTCATCAGCACACAAAACACCCAGAACTGAACTAGCAAATAAACGAGATCCAGATGTCAGACTGGCCACTGTGTGGAGCATACGTGGGACAGAACAGAGCAGAACTGCAGAGGCTTTGAAGACCAAAGTGATACTGACACCATGGTGAACAAAGGTAAGCTGTGACCTGCAGCCCCAAAACCAGACACACTCACTGCTGAAACAAGAACACTAACATTCTTCAGTGGGATTTTAAAAAGACCCAGAATCTCATAACATAACATCCAAAGTGTTCAGGAAATGTGGAATCCCCTGGTGGGCCAGTGTTTAAGAGTCTGCACTTTCACCGCTCAGGCCTGGGGTTTGACCCCCAGCTAGGGAACTAAGATCCCACAGGCTGTGTGGTACAAAACCAAAAATGTCCAGAAAATAATTTTTTAAAGTTCAGCACATGAAGGGCAAGGGAAATATAACTTGTGTAGAAAAAGACAATCAACACATGCCAGTGAAAAATGGTACGGACGTTGGAATTATTTGACAAAAGCTTTAAAACAGCTTTTATAGTACAGAGTAAAGGTAGTCAGACAGAGAAGAACAAATAATGTATATTAATGCATATATGTGAAATCTAGAAAAATGGTAAGTTAAAGTGTTAGTTGCTCAGTCACGTCCAACTCTTTGCAACCCTATGGACTATAACGTGTCAGGCTCCTCTGTCCATGGAATTCTCCAGGCAAGAATAGTGGAGTGGGTAGCCATTCTCTTCTCCAGGGGATCTTCCTGACCCAGGGATCAAACCCATTTCTCCTGCACTGCAGGTAGATTTTTTTTTTACCATCTGAGTCACCAGGGAAGCCCAGGAAAAATGGTAGAGATGATCTTATTTGCAAAGCAGAAATAGAGACATGGATGTAGAGAACAATCACATGAATACCAAAGGAGGAGAGGGTTGGGAGGGATTGAAATTGACATATATATATATATGCTGTTGACATATATATATAGTATTGACACACATATATATAGTATCGACACATATATACTATTGACATATATATATACACTATAGACATAGATATACTATTGACATATATATATACTATTGAGATTGACATATACATATGTCAATTGACATATATATATGCACTATATATGGAGATTGAGATTGACACATACACACACTGCTAACGCTGTGCATAAAGCAGACAACTAACAGGAAGCTACTGCTTGGCACAGGGAATGCCACTCAGTGCCCCGTGTAACCTACACGGGTAGGAAATCCAAGAGAAGGAGGATGCATGTGTATGAGTAGCTGACTCACTGTACAGTGGGAACTAACGCATTGTGAAATGACTCTACTCCAGTAAAAATTCATTTTTAAAAATGTAAAAAAATTCTTTAACAAGTGATCACAAACCATCTTTAAACAAATGGTAAAGTAATTGGTTTCAGTGCAGACACAAAAGATACAAAAGAGAATCAAATGGGAATTTTAGAACTAAAAGTGACAATGATCAAGAGAAAAATCGACGGCATTGGGATGGGGGAAACAGAGGTAAGAGTTGGTGAGCTGGATGATGGAGCAGTGGAAATTACTCTATTTGAACAACAGAGAGAGAAAATAGACTGAAAAAAAGAGAACAGAGTCTCAGGGACCTGTGGGACTGTAATAAAAAATTTTTCCTTAACATCATTCCAGAAGGAGAAAAGGAAGAATACAGGAATAGAAAAATACTTGAAGATTTAATGGCTGAAAAAGTCTTCACATTGCGGGGGCAGGGAACTCTACAAATGTGCAACTTTCAGAAGTTTAGTGAACTCCAAACAATAAACACCAAGAAATCCATGCCCAGATACAACAAAATCAAACATCTTGAAATGAAAACAAAACCAAAAAAAATCTTGAAAGCAGCTGGAAAAAAAATGATACATTACCTCTAGGAGAAAAATAATTTCAATAACTGGATTTCTTATCAGAAACCTCGGAGGCTAAAAAGAAGTGTTGCAACATCCTTTTTAAGTACTTAAAATAGCAGGTACATCCCAGGAGTAAATAAAAATATCCTTCAGGACTGAAAATGAGATAAAGATATTTTCAAATGAAGAAACACTGGTAGCATTTGTTATCAGCAGACTGCTCTAAAAGAATTGTTAAGAGTTCCTCAGTCAGAACAACTATATGCAGCAAAAATTAACTAATAAAAAATGATAAGACAAAACAAAACAAAAAAAGAGTTTCTCAGTCAGAAGAAAACTTATAGTATAGCGAAACGTGTAATATCAGGAATGGAGGAAGAGCCACAGCAATGGTAAATATCCGACTATTTTTCTCTTGAGTTCTTTTAAAATGTGTGTAATGACTGAAAGCAAAACCTGTAATATTGTCTGATGTGGTTTCCTATGTACGTAGATTACTTACAAGATGCTTATGATACACAGAAGGGAGACGGTAAAAGAAACTCTATGATGATAAGGTTTCTTTATTCCACCTGAAGAGGTCAAATATTTATTTTAAGTAGACTGTATAAAGTTTGATACATATTTTATAATCCCTAAGGCTCACAAAGAGGAAAAAAAAACTGTACGTAGAAATATAGGTAGCTTAAAACCCTGAAGAATGCTCAAATAACCCAAAAGAGGATGTGTATTTTAGGCTGAGTGCTGGCCATTTAAGGATTCCAGGTCCTAATCCCTAGAATCTGCAAACATTACTTTATAAGGAAAAAGAGTCTTTGTATGTGTGAACAAGTCAAGATTCATAAAATGAAGAGATAATTCTGTATTAACCGGTGGGTCCTGAATAAAATCACATGTGTCTTTATAAAAGGAAGGCAGAGGTACTTCCCTGGCAGCCCAGTAGTTAAGACTCTGTGTGCAATTCAGGGGGCACAGGTTCAATTTTTGGTTGAAGAACTAACATCCCGCATGCCATGTAGCACAGCCAAGAAAACATAAACAAAAACAAACAAAAGAGAGGCAGCAAGAAGGCCCAAAGACAGAATGTGAGCATGCTAAGTTACTTCACACTCTCTGTGACCCTGTAGACTGAAGGCCGCCTGGCTCCTCTGTCCATGGAATTCTCCTGGCAAGAATACTGGAGTGGACTGCCATGCCCCTCCGCCAGGGGATCTTCCCCACCCAGGGATCAAACGCACATCTCTTTCTCTCTGTCTCCAGCAATGGCAGGTGAGGTCTTCACCACTTCACCTGGGGAGCCCTCACAGACAGAATCGGAGGAAGCAATGTGACTACAGAGCCAGAGGCCAGAGTGAAGTTGCCCAGGTCAAGAAATGCCAGCAGCCACCAGCCACCAGAAGTTGGAAGACACAAGAAATTAATTCTCTGGAGCCTCGAAAGGTAGTGCAATCCTGCCAACACCTTGATTTGGCCCAGGGATGCTGATTTCAAACTCCTAGCTCCCAGAACTACAAGAGAATAAATTTCTGCTGTAGAAACCACCAAGTTTGTTGTCATTTGTCACAGCAGTTAGGAAACTAATTTAAGAGAAAGTGAAAAATAAGACTGTCTGTATTCACAGACAACATATTTGTTTACACAAAAAAACACAAGAATTCTACCCCAAACCTCCAAATCTCTAGAATTAATAGTGAGCTCGGCAAAGTCATGAGATTCAAGGTTGACATACAACATGTCAACTATATTTCCAGATCCCAGCAACGTACAGTTAGAAGCCAATATTTAATACAATATACCCTTAATAGTTGTTCAGTCACTAAGCTGTGCCCGACTCTTTGGGACCCTACGGACTGCAGCACACCAGGCTCCACTGTCCTTCACCATCTCCCGGAGTTTGCTCAAACTCGTGTCCGTTGAGTCAGTGATGCTATTTAACCATCTCACGTTCTGCACCCTCTTCTCCTCCTGCCCTCAATCTTTCCCAGCATCAGAGTGTTTTCCAGTGAATCGGCTCCTCACACCAGGTGGCAGAGTATTAGAGCTTCAGCCTCAGCATCAGTCCTTCCAATGAATATGCAGGGTTGATTTCCTTTAGTTCTGACTGCTTTGAGCTCCTTGCTGTCCAAGGAACTCTCAAGAGTCTTCTCCACACCACAATATGAAAGTATCATTTCTTTGGCATTCAGCCTTCTTTATGGTCCAACCTTTTATAGTAACTCCTCCCAGAATGAAATATTCAGGTATAAATTTACAAAAATGTGTACATTATCTTTATGTTAAAAATTAAAAATGCTGATGAAAGAAATCAAGGAAAAACTAATAAGGTAAATTGGCAATGTCAACAAAGTACATTTGCCAGTTCTCCCCAAATTGATCCCCATAGATTTCATATAATTCCAATAAAAATCATAGAAAATGTTTTTGTTGATAGAATAAAGCAAATTCTAAAATATATGGAAAAGCAAAGAAACTAGAATGGCTAAAACAATTGTGAAAGAAGAATAAAGCTGAAGAAATTATTCTATTTGGTTTTAAGACTTACTATAAAGTTACAATATTCAAGACAGCATGGCTTTGTCAAGGGACAGACACATAGGTCAACGGAACAAAGGAGAAAAAGAGAGAACCAAGAAACAGACCTATGCAAATATGTGTGAATGATTTTGATAAAGATGCAAAAGGAACTCACTGGAGGAAAGATAGTCCTTTCAACAAATGATGTGAAAACAACTCGATAGCAGTAGTCAAAAGATCAATAAATCTTGACCTAAACCTCACACCTCCTACACAAGTCGGTTCAAAAGGAATCACAGATCTAAATGTAAAACATAGAACTCTAAAACTTCAAGAAAAAGATATGGGGAGAAAATCTTCAAGACCTGTGGTTAAGCAATTATCCTTTTTTAAAATTAATTTATTTTTTTATTGAAGGATAATTGTTTTACAGAATTTTGTTGTTTTCTGTCAAACCTCAACATCAATCAGCCAGGTACACATATGTCCTTAATAGCTCCTCCCTTAAAGGAAACTTCTTTTAAATTATTATTTTTTTTTATTTTCAAGTTTAAAACATGTTGATTTGTTTAGTTTTGGCTGTGTTGGGTCTTCATTGGCTTTTCTCTTGTAGTGGAAAACGAGAGCGGATGGGGGCTGCTCTAGTTGTGATGCGTGGGCTTCTCACGCTGTGGCTTCTCTTGTCGGGGAGCACGGGCTCTAGAGCTTCTGCAGTTGTGGCACATGGGCTCAGGAGCTGCAGCGCCCAGGCTCCAGAGCACAGACTCAGGAGTCATGGTGCAAGGGCTTAGCTGCTCCACAGCACGTGGGATCTTCCTGGATCAGGAATTAGACCCGTGTCTCCTGCACTGGCAGGCTGATTCCTTACCACTCAGCCACCCGGGAAGCCCTAAGCAAATACTCTTAGATAAGACATAAAAGCACCATCTATAGAAAAACTGATAAACTGAACTTTGTCAAAATAAAAAAAAATGCAAAACACTTTTAGAGAATTAAAACACATTCCACCAATTGGGAAAAATATCTGCAAATCACACATCCAAGAAAGAACTTGTTTCCAGAACTGATTAAAGAACTCTCAAAACTCAACAGCAGGAAAAATTATCTGATTTTAAAATGGGCAAAAGATTTGAAGAGACTTCACGAAAGAGGACACACAGATGGCAAAAAGGCTCATTAAAAGATTTTCAACATCATTAGGAAATGCCAGTTTAAACCAGATGAGATATTTCTACATCCCTATTGGAATGGCCAAAAAAAATACTGACAATAAGAAGGGTTGGTGGAGATACTGAGCAGTTGGATCTATGTTGGAAATATAAGGTTTTTACAAAATTAAATGCACACTTACTATGACCCAGTAAATCCACTCCCAAGCATTTACCCTAGAGCAGCAGTTGTCAGCTATGGATGAATTTTGTCCCCCAAGAGACATTTGGGAATAACTGAAGACTGGAATCTATTAATAGTAACTAGATGCCAGGGACATTGTTAAACACCCTACAAATTACAGGACCCTGGAGAAGGAAATGGCGACCCAGTCCAGTAATCTTGCCTGGAGAATTCCATGAACAGAGGAGCCTGCCAGGCTACAGTCCATGGGGTTGCAAAGAGTCAGGCATGACTGAGCAACTACCACTCACCCACGACAAAGAGGTACTGACCCAAAATGTCGCTATTGCTGAGACTGAGAAATTCACTCTAGAGAATACTTGTTTATGTAATACAGTTTATGTACTATAATAACATGTTTATGTGTGGGTGTGTACATATATATATATATATATAATCTCTACTCATAATCATCAACAACTGAGAACAATTCAATCATCCACTGGGTGAATGATTAAACAAACTGTGGTATATCCATACAATGGAAAGCTACTCAGCAATGAAAAGGTATAGCTGTAGATGCATGGAATGACTTAGCTGAAACTCAAATACAGAGTGAAGGCAGTCAATATCAAAGGTTACATATTGTATGATTCCATTTCTATAACATCCTCACAATGACACAACTATAGTGCTGGACAATAGACTATTGGTCACCAGGGTTTATCAGAAGAGGAAGAGAATGATTATAAAGCCATATCATAAAGGATTATTTTAGGATGGTTAAATTGTTCTGTATCCAGGTTGTGATGGTGCTTATACAATTCTATGTTGTTATTGTTCAGCTGCTAAGTTACGTCCTACTCTTTGTGACCCTACGGACTGTAGCCTGCCAGGCTCCTCTGTCTTCCACTATCTCCTGGAGTTTGCTCAAATTCATGTCCATTGAACCACTGATGCTATCTAAACATCTCATCCTCTACCACCCCCTTTTTCTTCTGCCTGTAATCTTTCCCAGCATCACAGTCTTTTCCAATGAGTCAGCTGTTTGTATCAGGTGGCCAAAGTATTGGAGCTTAAGCAATAATCCTTGCAATGAATACTCAGAGTTGATTTCCTAATTTAGGATTGACTGGTTTGATCTTCTTGCAGTCTGAGGGACTCTTAAGAGTCTTATCCAGGGCCACAGTTTAAATTCATAGCGTTACATACACCTAAACAAGACCGTTTTGCTGTGTAATAATTTAAATACATCATCTTTTATGTGTATGCCACTTCCTCTTTGTTATGGCAGACTCCAAGCTGAAAAGGCAATATTCTGTAAGTGTTTCCCATATCGAAATTTTGTCCAAGGACCCTTCCCTGGTCTCCTCCCAATGAGAGTCACCCTTTCCCTTCCAGGTCTCTCACAGCAGTGTTTTCCCCTAGTACATATTCTGCCTGCTGGTGTCATTATTTGCCCATTTGACTTTCTCCCTGATCACAGTGTGATAAGGAAGGCAGGCATTGCGGCTCATGCATCTTGGAATGTCTGCAGCCCTAGCCCAGTATCAGGGTTTAGTGTGTGCATTTGTGGAACTGAGACCCTTGGTTCCCAAGAGCATACACCTATTGGGCCAATGACAGAAAGGAGGGAGATTGCCTGCAATTTATGCCAAGACGGCAGCCTGTATCCATGGCCTGAGATGCATAATAAGCAAAGAAATGAAGCAAAAGGACTAAGCTGGACTTCTAGTGTCAGAGAAGATGAACAAAGCTTATTAATTCACGGTAATACCAGCATGATTTCAGAACACTTTCCCCCAGCAACAACCTAGTTATCTCAATGTGATGTAGTGCTCTGCCTTCTGCCTCAGACTTTAGCCACTTGGGATCTGCATTACTGCCTTATAAAATTGATGGGCAGTGGCATCGTCTCTTAGTTTAAGGAATTTCTGCCAGCCTTAGCAAAAAAATATTAGCACTGCAATTTCTAAGGGCATTCTTTTGCCATAGAAAAGTGATTAAAAATTGGACCAGCCTGGAGCAATGCCCAGCTCAAATTCGTATAGTTCACCTGCCCTGTCTCCTCCATGCCATCTGCTCCAGGTGTGAGCTCATCAGCTTCCACAGGTGAGGGAGTCTTATTTATAATGACACTGGAAAAAGGCTGGAGAGGGGGTAATCAACACCAATGTCTTTTTCTTGAGCACCCAAGGAAGTTCTTTAGATCAATGTCTCTCTTCCTTCTAAGTTGCCTGAAGATGTTAATTTTTTTTTTTAAAGAAGATCCAATCTGCCAGATGTTTCTTGTGTCTTAAAAGCCTCTCTTCCTGAAAAAGGTGACAGACAGTGGCGGCTGGGTCATTCTGGTAGAGCTGGTGCTCTAGGAGAGAAGAGGTAAGGATGAAGGTGATCTTTCCCTTCTGAGTCTTTGCACACTGAAGAGCTAAGAAGGCTCTCTGCCCACCACCACTTTGGGCAGAGGATCTAGCTTAGAAAAGTGATGGTGGGCCATGTGCTGGGGTCACGGCAGATCAGATGCAGAGGGTGCAGCAGGAGACAGGGATGGGACAGCCAGCCAGACCCAAAACATGTTCTGTTTTCTGCCTCATTGGGAGACACGAGAGACCTGGGTTTGAACACTGAGTGGGGAACCCTGGAGGTGGAAATGGTAACCCACCCCAATATTCCTGTCTGGAAAATTCCATGGACAGAGGATCCTGGTGGGCTACAGTCCATGGGGTCACAAAGAGTCGGACACGACTGAACATACATGCATGAAGAAGCCTAGACATAGCTCTATCTTTGCCTTTGCAGACGCTGGGAAGTGAAAAGTGCAGAAAATTCGTCTATAGGCAACAGAAACAGAGGAGACAGAATGGAAAGCTCTAGAGAAGATAACCTTGAGATATCCATTTTTTTTCCCCCAGCATGCTGCCTCTCAACCCTAAGGGTAGACTGACACTTGGGGAGTCTTCCACCAGGCTGCAGAACCCAAGCTCTTCTGTGATTGCCAAACTCTGGCAAACCCACTGTCTACTACCTTGTAGCGTTGCAGTGCACTGTCCGTAATGTGTCCAGGGGAAGCAGGAAAACTCAGAAACCACAGCTTTGAAGGTAGAGATGCAGCTGTTCCCTCTGGAGCGCCTTACACACATTCATACAGACTGACTCAGAATCACACCCTACAGCCCTCCATCATGGACGGTCGCTTTCAGTGGCATACCTTCGTGTGTGCACGCTCAGTTGTGTCTGACTCTTTGTGACCCTATGGACTGTAGCCCACCAGGCTCCTCTGTCCATCGAGATTCTCCAGGCAAGGATACTAGAGTGGGTTGCCATGCCCTCCTCCAGGGGATCATCCCGACCCAGGGATCAAACCTGCGTCTCTTAGTCTCCTGCATTGGCAGGTGGGTTCTTTACATGAGTGCCACCTACACCTTCAGTGGATACCAAATCTACAGATGCTCAAGTCCCTTATATAAAATTGCATAGTATTTCATAAAACCTACATATACTCTCCGCTATAGTTTAAAGCATCTCTAGATGACCTAATACAAAGCAAATGCTGTGTAAATAGTCATAAATATAAGGTAAATGCTGTAAATAGTTGCCAGTGTGCAGCAAATTCAAGTTTTACTTTTTGGAACTTCCTGGAATTTTTTTTTCAAATATTTTTGATCTGCCTTGGGTTGAATCCTTGGATGTGGAATCTGTGGATATGGAGGGCTGACCGTACTTTATGTAGACGGTTTGGCAACTTGTGGTTTTCCGCCAGGTTCTTCCTTCTGATTTATTTTAACCCAGAACTGATCCCACCTTCCTCCCATTCCCGGTTCCTCCTCTGTTACTGGCTTTGCAATCATCACCACCAATTTTTTCTCATCTTGCAGAACTAAAATTCTGTACCCATTAAATAATAGCTCCTCACTCTCCATTTCCATAGTCCCTGGAAAGGGACTGTTCTGTCGTCTGTCTCAGTGAGTTTAGCTGCTCAAGATGCCTCGTGTACACGGGCTCACTCAGTACATGCTCTTCCGTGTCTGACTTGTCTCGCTTAGCACAATGTATACTGTTGGGGCTCCTCCATGTTGTGGCCTGCATCAGAATTTCTTTCCCTTTTTAAGGCTGAATAACATTCTGTCGCATGTACACACCACATTTTAAACTTATCCATTCATCCACCCGTGGACACTTGGGTTGCTTCCACATTTTAGCTGCTTCCATTAGTGCTGCTATGAACATGGGTGTGCGAATACCCACTCAAGCCACTATTTTCACCTCTTTGCCAGAAGTGGAATTTCTGGATCATATGGTAAGTCTATGCTTAATATTTTGCCAGCCTCCTCTGTTCAAGAATACTGGAGTGGGTAGTCATTCCCTTTCTCCAGGGGATCTCCCCAACCCAGGCTCTCCCGCATGGCAGGCAGATTCTTTACCAGTGAGTCAATATGAGGCGCAGAGAAGACCCAGGGGACTTCCTGCCATGGCACCTTCATGTCCTGAGGTCTGTTTTCAGAGTTTTCTTATGGTTGTTTTTGTACATAATGTCCATTATTTTCACTGAACCTAGCAGAAAGAATAGGAGTAAGAACCTTCCCATCTTCATCTTCCTGGAAGCAGGGGTCTGCATTTTTCTATACATCCTGTAATTGGGTTTTGTTTTTCACTCCATCTGAAAGCCTTTTACTTTTAATAGTGGGTTTATCTCATTTATATAATTGGTCTTAATCCTAACATTTAATGTTATATTTTCTGTGAAAGTACTTCCAAAATATTATATACTAATCAAACAATTACAGATAGATTGTTCCTAGCTGCCCTTCCCATCAGACAAAAGTTTCAAGAACACATCAAGTTGTCTAATCCCCATCTTGTTCCTTGCACAGTCCTAGAAGAGCTTAAGATGGAAAGATTTTCCCCAAAGGGAAAACATTCCACCAGGAGACACCTGAAAAGGAGTAGTCAGGTGACGGGTACCTTCCTGCTGGCAGTTTTCCTGGCACTTATTCCAGAAGTAAGTTTCTCCCACCTTTCTCCCTCTCCCCTTCCCTGCTTACCTCTTGAGAGCTGACTGTGTGCCAGGCATCTTGCCGGGTCCTAGGAACGGAAGGGAGTAGAGCTAACTAATCTTTTTCTTTCTTCGTCTCTCAAACTTGATAACCATGCTGTGTGTGTGTGTGTGTGTGTGTGTGTGTGTGTGTGTGTGTGTGTCAGTAGACTTTTGAATGCAAAGTTAACCCAAAAGAGACCAGCTAAAATTTAGTAGGGCTTCCCAAGTGGCTCAGTGGTAAAGAATCTGCCTGCCAATGCAGGAGACACAAGAGACCCAGGTTCAATCCCTGGGTTGGAAAGATTCCCTGGAGGAGGAAATAGCAACCTGCTTCAGTATTCTTGCCTGGAGAATCCCATGGACAGAGGAGCTTAGCAGGCTACATATGGACCACAAAGAATCGAACACGACTAGGTGGCCGAGCACACAACATTTAGTAAGGGGAAGAGTTGTGCAGGTCCCAGGAGCAGAAATCTTCAAGTCTCATAACATTTCCGGTTTTCAATCAGAGCATAAGTGTCCTTGGTTGCAGGCAAGGAAGCTGCCTGAGTATGAGAGCCCAGCTCTGCACCCCCATCAGCTCCATCCATCATGAGCCCCCATATATAACCTGAGTGCTAATGTTCCCTTCGCTGTGTGCTGGGAAAGCCACTTGACAATTCTGTTAATGACTAGTAGCCTGGACAGGGCTTCCCAGGTGGCTCAGTGGTACAGAATCTGCTTGTCCATGCGAGAGACATGGGTTTGGTCCCTGGATTGGGAAGATCCCCTGGAGAAGGCAATGGCAACCCACTCCAGTATTCTTGCCTGGAAAATCCCAAGCTTGGTAGCTTGGCGGGCTACCAGTCCATGGGGTCTCAAAAGAGTCAGACTCAACTTAGTGACTAAACAGCAACAAGCCTGGACTCACAGCCCTGAAATTCCCTGATGAAATTTCTCCATATTCTGGGTAAGTCACTCAAGAGAATTCTCCTTGGCACTTCAGCATCTTGACCTCTTTATTTAAATGGCAAAATGACAACTCTGGGGCCAGGCTCTGTTTTCTCCTCCCACTAATTTTAGCTCCCTAGGGCCAAATTTTGCTTTCATTTTCCTACAGATGGCTTTCAGCAGATTTGTCTAGTTTTCTTATTTGTCTCCAGTGATTTCCTCTCCCTCTTCCCCCTGTCTTCTAGAAAAGTCTGAAATGAAATCTGTCCCCTAGAGCTGTGCACAGAGGATGTGGAGGGGAGAGTGCTCAGGCAGGAGTTCCCTGCACATGACTCAGGCCAGGCTGGCAGAACTGAGAATCCCCAGACAATGATTCTCTCTGCACCTGGGGAAGTGCACTGCTGTTCTGAACATGGTCTTTCTGCTCTCCAGCTGGTTTTCCACTTAGATATTGATTTAGACGCTTGGTAAAAAAGTGTCATGGGCAGAGCAGGTGTAATGTCTCACCTATAGCTCCATTCATCCGTGCGATCATATGCTCCTCTTCAGTAACCAGGCACGGGTAGAGTTTTCACATGACAGCATTTGAACCCAGAAAGCTGTCAGTCCGCTTCCCCTGACAGGGGAGCTTTGTGGAGGAGGCGGATATGGCTTCCGCTACATTCCCTCTCAGAGACACCTGATTTTGACATTAACCTTCTGAACCAGAGGAAGCAGTACTGAATGCTGGAATTTCAAGGTTGCTGGAGCACACCAAGTGGCTCGGTAGTAAAGAGTCTGCCTGCCATGTAGGAGATGCAGGTTTGATCCCTGGGTCAGAAGATCCCCTGGAGGAGGAGATGACAATCCCACTCCGGTATTCGTGCCTGGGAAATCCTATGGACAGAGGAGCCTGGTGGGCTACATACAGTCCATGGGGTCATGAGAGGCAGACACAACTGAGCATGCACTAGACCACATGGGGGAAAGGTGCACGGCCAACAAGCACAGATGCTTCTGGAGACCTCTGCCCTGAAGTGGCAGCTGGCTGGGTCCCCTACTGCAGCAGCCAGCTCTCCAGACACACATGGGTGCACCTGAAACATTCTAAAAATGGAAAACACAGAACACAGCTTCTCACACTGACCCCACCAGTAAGCACGGTGGAACCCACACAGTTGGTTACATTTGATTTCCTGCAGAAACTTAACACAGATGCCTCCTCCCTCGGCAAGTCTTCTCTAACCTATGCTGTGCTGGGCACCCCAGCTGAGCGTTTTGTTAGCACCCCCAGTTTCCTCCCTTGTACCACTTATCCCACTACAATGTGCTTGCTTATTGGGGAGTCTCATCTGATAGTCAAGGAGCTGAGGGTGAGGTCTTATTGATTATAGCACCCCCAGGGCCTAGCACAGTGCCTAGCACGTAATAGCCACTCATAGATGTTTCTGAAGAGGGGCTGTGGCACATATGTGCAGACAGTCAACAAAATAACCCTTCTGTTGACGTACCAGGGAGCCTGAAATTCTACTGGACATTTATTTCCTTGAGTTAAAAAGTTAATCCTAGCCACCGAAGATTTATTTCCAAAATTAAAATTTCACTAGGAGAGATAACTGCAACTGAGATTTGGGGGCATTGGTTTGAGATGAGCCCTGCAGAGCCTTGGCACAAGCTTGACCTTGTGGGGAGAGAACCAGGAATGAAGGGAATGAGGCATTCTAGGGCCTTCATGGCACCAAGCTACCAGAATGAAGGAAAATCATTTATGACTGGAACACTACATCTGAAAATTGATTTCTACGCCACTTGTAGCTCTTTCCCCTTATTAAATATATATTTAAAAGCCTGAAATACATTCTTCAAACAAGCCAGGTACTAGAAAACCATCACTTGACCCATGATGGGTCCTCAATGAACATGGCAGGACAGCTGCCTTAGAACATTGTCAGCCACACACTTGCATATTTCTATGTGGCTCTGACTTGAAAGGAGCAGAGAAGGCAGAAGGAAAAAATCAGAGAAAAAGGATGGGGTTTCACACTGCAGACCCCACCACCCTTAATGATCTCGGTTCATGGAATTTGCAGCAGGGACTGACACTCTTCTGGGCTTGGGAAATGGAGTCAAGCCCCAGATAGGAGCTCTCTTTTCTGTGTGGGAGGCCTGAGCCCTTGACTGGCCCCAGATGCTGACGCGGGGGCTGTGGGCATGCGTGGTGCATACACAGGATGTGTGTTCCTGCTTCCTGCCCTGGGGCCCAGGACACTTTCAAAGGCAAGGGGCCATGCTGGGGTCCTCGGGGAGGAAAAGGGCCTCTGGTAGAAAGGAGGACATCACACTTCGCCCGTGTGCTCAGCGGGGTGTGCTAGCCATTATCTTTGGCTGCTGGGTTTGGTGCTTAAACCAGCTGTCACCTACACGTGTTGAGAAAAGGAAGAAAGAGCAGTTAGAATGAAGGGAAGAGGGAAAAACCCCACCTCGCCCACTTGACAGGCTCCAACTGCCGCTGCCAGCCGCCTGTGAGCCGGGGACGGTCCCCTGCAAACCCCTTGCCAGCCGCTGGGGCCACCGTGTGAGCGCCCGGCAGAGCTGCAGGATAGAGGCCTCCTCTGCAGCACAGAGGCAGACAAAAGGCCCCCTGGGAATAAGTGAGTCATTCCCCAGCTCGGGTGCTGCTCCCGCGGCCGAGCCACACGGGGGGAACCAGCTGGGCTAGGCCAGGCGAGCTCTGGGAGGAGCCAAGGAGGAAGAGTCACTGCGACCACGACAACGGGGGACAGGAGGTAACCAGCTCGCTGGGGTGTTCCTAGGCCTCTGAGGGGAGGCGAGCCAGTGAGCGGTCATGTGCAAAATGCCCTTTCTCCTCAAAGCTCTGCCAGTCCCATGCCAAGGTAAAGGCATTGTTTTTCTGTTGAAAACCCTCAACAGTTTCAACAGTCCTGGCCTGTAGCATTCCACCACGTGAGGAGAAAAGTCCCATTTTCAGGAAGAAGTTGTATTTTGTAAACTTGGGAAACGGAAGGGTCAGGCCATGTCACTGAGTTGGGGACTTCAAGTTTCATGAAAGACTTGTGAGTCTGATTTCCTAGACCATCATGAAACAGAGGAACAGCCCCATTGGGCCAGACCAAGGTGGTGAGGGGAGGTGGGGGAGGACGGCTTGGCCCTCCTCCCTCCGTGTTTGTCTGGGGTTGCCTGCGCCTTTCGGGGCAGCATGAATACTTGGGAGCTGATGAAAAGCACTCAGGAAGCTTGCATGCCTCTGGTCAGTGGAGCCTTCCCTGGGAATAGGCTCTGTGGGTTTTCCTGACCTGGGTCTCAGCATCCCGAAACTGTGCCCTCTACTCCAACGGGCAGACAGCAGATCCTCAAACCACTCTGCTTCCGTCCTCAGATCTAGGTATCATCAGCCTTGCCACACATGGGCTGCCCATCTGCCAATCAAATGGAGACTGGCCGGAGCATCGCTGCTGTTGCTGTGATAGCCCCACCAGAGGTCTGCAGTTTGGGGAGCAGAGATTCGAGATGGTTCTATTTACTCCTGAGCAGGCAGCTTGGCTCTTGTTACCATGTTCTATTATGTATGGGGTGTGAAGAGGCTTACCAAGTGGCGCTAGTGGTAAAGAACCTGCCTGCCAATGCAGGAGACATAAGAGATGACAGTTCAATTCCTGGTTCTGGAAGATCCCCTGGAGAGGGACACAGCAACCCACTCTGGTATTCTTGCCTGGGGAATCCCATGGACTGAAGAACCTGGCAGGCTAAGGTCCATGGGGTCACGAAAAGAGTCGGACACGACTGAAGTGACTTAGCATGCACGCACATGTGGTATGATATCAAAAAGCCAATCTTGAACTTTATACAGTGCTTCCAGCCAGAGCCCAGAGGCACAGTGGCTGAGGCAGGACTGCAGTATGGGGAATATTCCAGGCACTCACTCAGCATCCCTGGAGTGGGGAGGTCTGGCTCTGAGACAACCCTCCAGTCATAGCAGGTCAAGTACAAGCTCCTTCAACTAGCTCTTGTGCCCTGGCCCAGAAGAAGCAGTACAAATCCGGAAGAGCTACTTTCCCCAAAACATCCTCCATGCTTTTCCAAAGGGAGGCAGGGAGACCTAGCGGGTGACCATCTTGTGATGTTTTTGTCCCAGTGAGGGTCCTTGCTGGGCTGCTCTCTCATACTCAAACTGGAGACAGCTACTGCCAAGTGTGGAAGTAACTCCCCAGGGAATAGACTAAGGCACTGTGACAATTTATATTTGATTTAGGAAATGATGGTCTGAATGAGGACTGATACCAAGGAGCCTGTCTTATGGCCAGTTTCCATCACTGAAGAAATGATGGTCTGAATGAGGACTGGTACCAAGGAGCCTGTCTTATGGCCAGTTTCCATCACTGAAAAGAGGGAGCAATTTAAAAAAGAAAAAACCTTTATTTTGGCTGTGCTGGGTCTTAGCTGTAGCATGCAGGATCTTTTAGCTGCGGCACGTGGGATCTAGTTCCCTGACCAGGGATCAAACCCAGCTCTCCTCTACTGGGAGCATGGAGTCTTAGCCACTGGGCCACCAGGGAAGTCCTCCAGGTCTTTAAGACGAGACCATCCTGGAGGTAGGGGACCAGCTGGATCAAACACTGAGAGCAAAGTCTGATAGGTAGCCTAGAGCCATGTGATGAGAAAGGGATTTGGGACCTGATTCAAAAACAGGCTCATCAGATGCCTGGATTCACCTGCGACAGTCATGGTTGATGCTCAGTCATCCATGCTTAATTTTTACAAGTGCCCCCTTTCACTCTCAAAAAAAAAGTCCAGGTTTAAATGGTAAGTTCTGTGATCTCCCTGTTTCAAAGGATAGAGGGAATTAGGGCCAGAAACTGATCCAGGGAGGGACACAGAGGCTCATTTGGCTGACCCTGAAGTAGGGAGACAGACAGTTGAGGACCAGCGCTATTCATTCTCAAGCATGTTTAGGACTGCAAGCTTGTCAACGATGTCCAGCACAGATTTTCAGAATGTGGTTGCCAGGTGGGTCTTTGGAATAACCTCATTCAATCTCTTTTATCAGAAGAGGATACTGGGCTAAAAGAGGTCAAAATGACCTGCCAAGGTCACACGCTGGAGCCTGTGTGGAGACCAGACTTGCCCTCAATGGACCAGGCCCAGCCACTCTGTTCTGAGACAGAGGAAAGGGTTAACTCTGAAAGATGCTGCCAAGGGAGCAGATGCACCAGCTCTGGCTTGGCAATCCCCGGACAGAGCTGTGAATTGTCCCACGGCCCCGAGGCTGAGGAGGGAGGACGGAGACGGGAGGAGGTTCACAGCTGCTGCGTGAGCTTAGGTGTGGGGCTGCAGCTCACACGAAATCTGGAGCCGCAGGGACGTGGGCAGCAGAGCAGAGGAGGTGTAGACAAGCTCTCCAGGGTGGTGGCAGCAAGGACTGAAGAGATTAATCAGCAGGTAGAACTAGGGATGAAAGAAGAGGGGCTTCTCTTGTGGTCTAGTGGCTGTCTCTGAGCTTCTAATGCAGGGGGACATGGGTTCAATCCCTGGTCGGGGAACTAAGATCCCGACTAAGCTCCACAACAAGAGGAGCCAGCGTGCCACAATGGAGATCCAGTGAGGCAAAGATGAAAACAATAAAACAAGAATGAGTGAAGAAACAGGTAACTACGGGGACTGAAAGTGAATGGGGTCATAAGTCATTTATGGAATCTAAGTCTTTTATGTGGTTCAAAGTGTAGTGAAATCTGCCTGCAAAGCAAACCCTAATGACAGCTCTCCTACCCTTGACATCTCTTCCCCAGCCCCTTAATAGGGCCACAGTGGAGGGAAAAACCTAAGTCATCAATAGCCTTGACCTCTACTTGGCATCTGGAGAAGGAAATGGCAACCCACTCCAGTATTCTTGCCTGGGAAGTCCCATGGACAGAGGAGCCTGGGGGCTACAGTCCACGGGGTCTCAAAGAGTGAGACACAACTGAGCATACACACAGCAGTTTAGTATCTGGGGAAACTGAGTCATGGAGAAGCCAGCTTCTTCCTGCCTTACAGTTCTCAGAAAACGGGGTGTGACTGACAGCAAGTCAAGAGAGTGATCCCACACAGGAGCCACAGCACTGCACCCGTGGCTTCGTTAGTCTTCCCTCCTGTGCGGCTCTGCTGTGGCCAAGGTGGGAGGATTTCTGTGCACCTGCTCACCTGGGCGGAGGTCCCGGGGAGAAGCCCAGACTGCAGGTCCAAAGCGCTGGCTTTGTGGCCCGAGTCTACTGCACAACAACTAGCAGAGGCCACGGCTCCCCCTGCCCCGCTCTTCTGGGCTGTCACACGGAGGCTCTGGCTTCTGCCATCTCCCAAGCCTCCCTTTCCGGCTCTGTCTCCCAGGGGTGTCAGACATTGGCTCAACCGCTACATGCTCATCTTTTGCATCTTCCCTGCAGTCTGTTTCTAGAGCATCCTCACAGATCATGAAATATCCACCCTTAGATCTCAAGTGGGGGCTTCCTAGGAGGCACAGTGATAAAGAATCAGCCTGCCAATGCAGGCGATGCAGGAGATGTGGATTTAATCCCTGGGTGGGTCGGGACGATCCCCTAGAGTAGAAAATGGCAACCAACTCCAGTATTCATGTCTAAAGAATCCCATGGACAGAGGAGCCAGGCAGGCTACAGTCCATGGGGTCACAAAGAGTCAGACACAACCGAAGCGACTGAGCACACACACATGTCTAAACGTATCCAGAAGGGTGTAAGGATGTCACAGGATGCATGCAAAATATAACTTTTAAAAAACGTCTGAGTCAGTCTCCATCTGCATTTTTTGCCTGCAACAACTTTCATCCAGTGAGGTGGAGCTAAATATTTAAGCTGGTTGCAGAGAATATAGGAAGTGAACAGCTCGCCCAAGTAAACATACACTGGACCGCAGGCTGGTTGTAGTCAGAACGACCTACTGTCACCTGAGCATGTTCTCCCACAGAACCGTTTACAAAAATCCTGCACACCACTGTCACGCCCACATGATGCTCTCTGATACGTGACATTAAAAAACCTCAATCTCCTGAAAAAAAAAAATCATAAAATAGTTTCAGTATATATGAACTGAGAACTCGTTTTTGTTCAGTGAAACTTCTTTGATGATGCCGGTTCAAATAACTACAGATATTGAAAAAACACCCACAGACCTCATCCTCAGTTGCACCAGCCACACAGTCTGAAGAGACCAACGGGAAAGACGTGAGATCCTGAATGCCACTGGAGATTGTTCCAAGACATCTCGGGCTATCTGAGCCCTCTGCCACTCCCAACTGCTAGTTTCTTTTTTTTTTTAATTAAGTTTTATTGGTGTGTAGTTGAATTATAATGCTGTGTTAGCTTCAGGGGCACAGCAAAACGAATCGGTAATTTTGATACATCCACACATCTCACTCTATTTTAGATTCTTTTCCTATATAGGCCACCACAAAGATGGAGTTGTTTGTTTCTAGCCAAATGTTCCCAAGGAGAGCGCCTGGGGCAGTATGTGCATGGCAGGGGAGGGGAGAAAGTAAAAGGAAGGCATTTCTAGTGGTTAAGACTTCACCTTCCAAAACAGGGTGTGCGGGTTTGATCCCACATAGCTTGTGGTCAAAAAACCCAGACTGTAAAACAGAAGCAGTACTGTAACAAATTCCATAAAGACTTAAACAGTGGTCCAGATTAAAAAAAAAATAAGTCGTTAAAGAAAAAGAAAACCTGAGAGGAGGAAGAGGCTTTGAGTGGCATCTCTCTCTATATCCTCCCTATGGATGTGAAGAGAGGCAAGCCCGGCGGTCTGGTCTCCTGGCACTGGGCTCCATGCTCTGCCCTATCCATCCCATGCTGCCTCTGAGATGCCCAGGTAACCTCCATCAAGGCTCACCAGCAGGACCAAGCGGCACACAGTAGGTTCAGCCCACAGAGGTATGGAGAAGGGAACACAGGGCAAGATGGACATGAGGAAGAGAATAAGAAAGAAACAGGAAGGAGGAGACAGTGGGAGAAAATGCTGGATGAGACAAGAAGAAAGAACCAAAGGTGCTGCACCCCAGTACAACTGACAGTGATGGGAAGCAACCGAAATTCCATCAGCAGGTGAACGGATAAAGAAGATGTGGTACATATACACAGCAGAATATTACACAGATATAAAAAGGAACAAAACTGGGTCCTTTGCACAGACGTGGATGAACCTAGAGTCTGTCATACAGAGTAATGTTGAGAAAAAAGAGAAAGACAAATATCATATTAACATATTAATGCATATTTATGGAATCTAGAAGGGCGTTTCAGGTAGGTAAAAAATTCACCTGCAATACAGGAGACAGAGGAGACATAGGTTTGATCCCTGGGTTAAGAAGATCCCTTGGAGGAGGGCATGGCAACCCACTCCAGTATTCTTGCCTGGAGAATCTCACTGACAGAGGAGCCTGGTGGGCTACAATCCACAGGGTCACAAAGAGTTGGACACAATGGAAGTGACTGAGCATAGCACACACAGCATGCAATCTAGAAAAGGGGTACAGATGAACTCATTTTCAGGGCAGGAATAGAGATACGGATGTAGAGAATGGACAGGGGGACACAGTGGGGGAAGGGGAGACTGGGAAAAACTGAGAAGGTAGAATTGACATATATACCCTACTGTGTGTAAAATAGAGAGCTAGCAGGAACCTACTGTCTGACACAGGGAGCCCAGCTCAGTGCTCTGACGATCCTGAGGGGTGGGGTAGCAGGAAGGTCGAAGAGGGAGGGGATATATATATACATAAAGCTGGTTCACATTGTTGCACAGCAGAAACTAACATAATATTGTAAAGCAACTATACTCCATTAATTAAAAAAAGTAAAATAAAATAAAAAACATTTAAATTAAAAAAACAGAAATGGGTGTCTGGGACCCAAGAGCTTCAGAGCAATACTGCCTGTACCTGGAAGGGAAGGTGGTCCTGCGGGAATGGCCCTCGGTGGGGAGAACCAAGAACTTGGAGTGGAAAAACCTCAAAACGCCAAGCAGAGTTTCTGTGCCTCCGTGGGTGCCATTCAAAGTCAGTGTATCAGAACCAGGACCCTGGTGGGTCAGTTCTCCTGGGCACACCCAAAGTTTGGTATCAGAGCTTCTGTTTATAAAATCAACATTACTGAAAGCTTTCAAAAAAAAAAAAAAAAAGACAGACTGAAAATATCACATCTTAGGCAAATGAGTTGAAAATCCCTTTTAGTGACACCCTCTGTTTTCCACCCATTTCTAAAGTCAGAGAACACCTGGTATGGTATTTAGGTAAAGAAATGCAATCCCTGGTCCACATGGTTTCCTGACGACACAGAACTGAAATGACATCACGGAAATGCAGATGCCTCCTGGTCAGCCTAAGGAGAGTTTCTAGCTGAACGAAGCCTCAGCCATGGGCGGAGAGGAGTGTATGCTCCTTAGTCATCTGCTGGTGTCTCCTGCTTTCTGCCTTCAAAGGCCAAGTTTTAATTAAATGCAGGCAGGTTGTTGGCCAGGCTTTCTCACACATTTGGCTCAACCCAGATGCACAACCAAAATGCAGATGAGACCACACCTGTTCTCCTCTGTCCATTTGGAAGGAAACAAAGCGATGGTCACCAAGAAAAAAAAGTTTGTCTCCCACTCGACGGGGAGGAAGCAATGACATGAGATGCCCCTTCCCGTGGTTTGTATGAACAGTCTCCTTTGTGAAGCATTCCCCACAGTGACGAAAGTGAGGATGCTGCAGATGTGGGACGTATGGAAGCCTCTGTCTTAATTAAAAAGTACGGCGAGAGTCATGGAATTTGGCCGAGCCTCATAAATCTGCTCAGAGAATCCAGGCTCTGTCAGATAAGCTCAAGTAGACCCCCCTGAGCCCTCTGGAGAGTTGAACAGACCCCCGCTTGTGGCTGACACCCACTTTCCCATCACTTGCTGCTCTCCAAGGACAGCAGCTGTACTCATTAACCAGCAGCCCTCCTACCCGCTGATGACAAGTGTGTCCCCGAGGAGCGCACAATTCAGAAATGATAAATCTACTCTTGCCTGTAAAAGTGAATCTCTCCTAGGGCGGTAAAAGTGCTGCGAGGCTCTCGGGCCCCAGGGCTTCCTTTCGGGAACATACCTTCTTTAACAAAGCCTGGTCCTCGTGGTCAGGACAGTTCCTCACAGCCAGAGCGAACTGCTCTAAAGTAACTGGAAAGGAAGGAAAAGAGAGTGAGTAGCCTCCCCATGGGCCCTGAGCCTCTCTGTACAGAGAAGGACATGGTGGTGTTAAGCAAGGCAACATGTGACCATCTTTCCTTGGTGATGCATTTGAGGAGAACGGAGCCCGCCCCGGGGAGGTGGGGGGCAAGGCTAGCACAACCCTTTCACCCTGTCAGCTGGGATTATCACACGAGAGCCTGGGGCCGTGACCGTCAGCGAAGCTCCATCCTAAAATGGTACCAATGAGCTTATTTACAAAACAGAAATAGAGTCACAGATGTAGGAAACTAACTTAGGGTTATCGGGGGAGAGGGGGAGGGGAGACATGGTAGGAGGTTGGGACTGACACACACACTACTGTATGTAAGATAGATAACTAATAAGGACCTACTGTATAGCACGGTGTGTGTGTGTGTGTGTGTGTGTGTGTGAGTTGCTCAGTTGTGTCTGACTTTTTGTGACCCCATGGACTGTAGCCCGCCAGGCTCCTCTGTCCATGGAATTCTCCAGGCAAGAATACTGGAGTGGGTTGCCATTCCCTTCTCCAGGGAATCTTCCCAACCTGGAGATCAAGCCTGGGTCTCCTGCACTGCAGGCATTCTTTACCGTCTGAGCCACCAGGGGAGCCCCCAATATTAGATAATGAATGCTCTAAACCAAGCCACCGGGAGGTTCATGTGACCCGTCCTGCCCCCATGACCACACTGCATGTCCATTCCCCGTGACTACCATCCAGAGGACTCCACCCGCCTCTGTGAATCTGGCAGTGCTACGTCTTCTACCTCAAGTTTCCACTGTGATCCCCGCAAAATCCCCACCGAGTCTTCTCTTGGTATGAATGATGGGACCCCAGTGTTGACTCAAGCAAACCCCACTAACTCCCCCCAAATATTTCAGGTTGAGTTTCCCCAACCATCTTTCTCCAACAAGATGGTGGAGAGAAACCAAGCATATTTTCAAAACGATATTCACAGTCCATCTTAACTGGCCATGAACATTCTAGGAACGTTAACGAAGATGATTTACACAAACAACACCCCCCTTCTCTGTGCTGGTGGCCTCAATCTCACTCACGGCCACTCATGTGAGCACTCTTTTCTATTTCAGTCTAAATAAGCACAAAACCACAGCTGCCTCCCGTGCACGCTGCTTTGACTATGCTGTTTCACTCTTGAAAGTGCTCCCATGATTCCCTGCCGCCCTCAGATTACTTAAATCCACCTTTTTTTTCTTCTTTTTAAAATTTTCTTTACTTTATTGTGTTGCTTTTGCCATACAATGACATGAATCTGCCATGGGTATACATATGTTCCCCTTCCAGAACCCCTCTCCCTCCTCCCTCCCGATTCCCTCTCTCTGGGTCATCCCGGTACTTAAATCCACCTCTTTTGACAAGCATTAAAGCTTTAACCGAGTGAACCCAGGTAGACTTCTTTCCAGATTCAAAGCTGTGTTCACTCTACCTGTCATCACCCTTTAGTGTCATCTGCTGGGCAGTCTCACCTCCTGCACCATCGCTCACCCTTCCCATCCAACTGCTCCAAACCACTCACCAGCCCTCGGGTCTAGCCCATCCTCTGCAGAGCCCACCAAAACTGGTAGAAACATACCAAGCCTCAAGATGGAGAGACGGTCTGATTCCTCTGTTCTGACCCCCAGGTCTAGATGTCATATTTAGACATGCAGATATTTTAAAATGCATTATTTTAGCAAAAATGAATTGTCGTCAAGAAAGCAAGCACTGTCTGGGAATTTTTTATTATAGTTTTCAGTGTTACCTATAAAATACAATTCTCTAGGGAGTTTCCTTCTATAAGTACACTCCTCTGCTGTCTTAACTCTGGTTGGTTGTATCCCACGCTGACTGCATCTCCCAAGTCTAAAGCTCTGCTTTCACCTGAGTGAAGCGTGCTCGGATCGCATCTCGGGCTTTCTCTGCCTGTGATGCGTGGCCGTGTTGCCGTGGCAGCTTCTCTCGTGTTGCAGAGCAGGGGCTCCAGGGCATGGACACTTCAGTAGCTGTGACAAAGAGCCTTAATTGCCCCGGCATGTGGAGTCTTCCTGGACCAGGGATCGAAATTGTGCCCCTGCATCGGCAGGCAGACTGTTAACCACCGTGCCCCAGGGAAGTCCCAGCTTGGGTTTTAGCCCAAACTTCGTTCTTTGCCCATCCTGCCCGACAGGCCTCAAGCCACAGCCGTTTCTGGAGCTGGATGGACGTGTGTTTCTGGGGACACAGGACTCCCTAGGGAGGGGGAGTAGGAGATGAGCTGCTCCTTAACTGGCCTGCTCCGTTTCATGAACCAATCACCCCTCACACCTTCCATACAGCAAAAGCCCACCCTGACAACAGGAGCGGGGCTCACTGATCCCTCAGCCGTTTCCCCTCGCCTTAGAGCCAGTCAGGGTACCATGTGCTCCTGTGCCTAAGGCGGGATTCTCCCCAACCTCCTCCATTCCGATTTCTATTGAGGCCAACTCGAAAGAGCAAAGACGGGCAGAGGCTGCTGATGAAGTGGAGGGGGGGTTAGTGAGGGCTGGTCTGGGGCCCAATTCACGGATGGAGAAGCATCACACCGGGACAGACACACGGGACTTCACTCCCCTCTCCCTCCTCCATGTTTAAAAAGGCAAAAAAAGCCAAAAACGCTCAAAAAGAAAGCAGCTGTGGTATCCACTTTCTTCTCCTTCACTGCTGATTCAAGGAGCTGCCTGGCTCAGGAGGAGAAAAGATACAGCCAAACCAGCGCCCACTCAGCACGGGTCGCTCTGGCTCTCTTCCTTAAGAGACTCTGGAGGTAGTTTTCTTCCCGAGCCCACATCCATTGTGGTAACTTCTCCTAAGCATCCCCGTGCTGTTCGTTTCAGAGGGGGCCATGGAGGCTCCCACCTATCTGAGGAAGTCAGGCCCTCTTTGGTTCAGCCTTTCCACCTTGTATGACAAAAAGATCAGCCCGCCAATACAGGGAGAAGAGTAGATCTTTAGAGAACAAACCTGTTAGCTGTGAGGTTGTTAGCTTCGAGGCTGGGGAGTGAGGCGAGGGGGCTGCATAGAAAAAATGACCCAAGTAAGAAAAAAAAAAAAGGAAAATGGTAGTTTGGGAGAAAAGAGAATGACAGGCCAGCACGAAACACATATGCCTCTCCTGCTGTGGGCTGGTGGATAAATTATGTACAACAGCCAAACCTCTGCAGCCCATTCCTGAAAGGCAGACAGGACTCTGCAACACGGTGGACAGCCTACAGCTCACACAAATGCCTCTGCCTTGATGCCATCCTTATGACACGTTTAAACAACCAATGAGGGAAAAGGAGATGAGCCAAACCCACAGCGTCTTTGTTCTTCTTGAAATCAGGCTGGTGAGACCTGGTACCATCCTGAAGTTCGTGAGCAGGCACAGCTGGCCTGGACATGCGACACACGGGGCTGAGCTTCTCAGGGATCCTGACTCATAACATTCTTTTGATTTCTCTCTCAGTCCCACCTGGCGGACCCAGGCCTGCCTCTCCCCGAGGGCCCTGGGGGACGAGGGGATTGGGGCAGGCGCCCCTGGTTTCCTTGCCCAGGGCTCCTGGACAGAGGCCCTCGCTGGTTCTGTGGCACAAGGTGGGAGACAGTGGTGGCTGTCCCTCGGCTGTCGCCTCTCACCCGCGTATGACAACAGTACCCTCAACTCGTCTTACAGAACTACCTGTCACTCCAGCATCTAAAGTCCCCCACCCACCTCTTCTTCACAACGTAACAGGGAAATGTTGAAAGAGAGAGAGCGGGAGAGTGGTGTAAAGGCTGAGTCTTTGCAAAAAGAACTCCAGCTCTGCGTTCATTCTGAACAGAGCGGGAAGAGGGATGTTCAGCTTCTTGGTATCGAGGTGTAGCAGTTCCGGCCTCCTGCCGATTGAGATGGGCTGCCAGGGCATGGGGCGGGCCTCTGTGCCAGGTGAAGGCCTGCTCCCTGCTCCCCCTGCTCTGTCCTTGTCGTTGGCTCTGCCTGCCCGCTCACCTGGCTCACGGGATCCACTCCAGACAGCAAGCAGGCCACACAGGCATGCATCACACTCCCCTTCTCTGGGCCCATGAGCAAGATGGGAGCTCAGAGGTGCCATTTCTCCAGGCAGACAGGCTCCGGCTCTGTGTAACTCTCAGCACCTTTTCTGCCTGAGTGCTGGCCCACAGCACCTCCCATGGGCCCTCTGCTTCTCCAGGGCAAACCACCCCTTCAGCCCCCACGACCACCATCTCCCTGCAGCTCTGTCTTCTTACTTGCTGGCCACACTCACTGGGCTCTGTTTTCCACCCATCCCCACCCTGGGCCTGTCTCCAGTGCAGGATGTTTTCTGGGACCAGGAAAGTTCCCCTCAAGGGAGGCTGGGTCAGAAGGTTCCTCTCCCCACTTAGCCCCTCAGTGGCGTCCTACTGTCTACCCAAGAAAGGCCAAGCTCTCCATAGCAGCACCCGACCCTCCCCAGCCCACTCTTTCAGGCTCCTTCTCTCAATACTCTTCCTGGCCTCTCCCTGAAAAGCCTCCCTTCTGGTGGAACAGGGGCCCTGGTACTCCCCGGACAAGCCCTCCACTTTATCACCTTCATCTTAGTCCATACCGTAGCCTCCTCCCAGAATGCACTGTCACACTCTCGACTTTGGATGCTATCCACACTTCAAGACCCAGCACCGAGGGACCCTCTGCAGTCACCTGGGAGTCCTGCAACCTCTGCCAACCCCTGGGACCTCTGCCAGCCTCATCACTGCCGCCTACCCGCAAGAGGGCACAGTGCTCACGCCTTGCTCCCTTCCTCCTCCCAGCCCTCCTGCAGATAGGCAGCGCTGACGACTTTGTAAACAGACTACATGTGGCATCTCCCCACTCCTTTGACGTCTGTAAGAACTCTGCCAACAGACGCAAGGAGCGTGGGTCAGCAGAGCCTGCACTGCTGGAGGCAGGAGGGCCAGTTTGGCTGGGATAGGAGCAGTAACAGGGTCTCACTGACATCCTGGACGCCTCCGTCCTAGTCTGAACCATGGGAGCGAGATGCAGAGAAACTGTGGCCAAGTTCTAGATATGGCAGTTCCTTTGAGAAAGGGAGGCAGCCTTGTGAGAAGAGGCCGAGCTCTGCCTGCAGCGTTTGGGCCTCGGGAGGGCAGCCGAGTCCCTCTCTCCATGCCTGCAGCATCGCCAGCCCAGTCCATCTTCCTTCCCAGGCTTCTGTTCCATGAAGCCAGTTGCAAAGGAGATCCATCCGTGGGTGTTGGCTCAGGTCAGGCACGAAGTCATGACGGGGAGCTCACTCATCATGGATTGTCTGGGCAGAGTCCTTTTCAGCCCAGGGCAGGCATATCCATTCACTCAGAAAGCCATGGCGGATTCATGTCAATGTATGGCAAAACCAATACAGTAAAGTAAAGAAAATTAAAAAAAAAAAAAAAAAAGAAAGAAAAGAAAGAAAGAAATTCAAGCTCAACAACAACAAAAAAAGAAAGTTGTGAAGACCTAGCTTGGCTGGACTCCTGTCTCCGGAATACACAGCCTTCCCCTGTGCAGGGAGCTGCCCGTCTTCAAGTGGGCACCCTCTTGCTTATTCAGCGTGGTCCCTGTCTCACCTTAACCAAGGGGTGCTTCCCGGTGTGTGACCCAGACAAAGAGGCAGAGGGGGCAGCCATTGGTGGAGGCCATGTCTTCCCGGCTGAGAGCCTTCTCCACGGGACTGCCGGGAAAGAACTCCAGCGCTGACACTCAGCTGGAGGTCACTCCCTCCTCCCTTGACACTGATCCACCCAGAGAATGGGAGCTGACTGAGTTTGGAAAACCAAGAGCTGTGGACTCCAGGAGAGTCACGACGGGAACGGCTGTGAGCCCTTGCACAGGGGCACCGCATCTACTCTGATATTTCATTTCAGTTTAACACGATGCTCCTGCTCAGGACCAGGGTATCTCTGAGGCCCCCAGGCCTCCCTGCCCTTCCTTGTCCTGACTCTGTTACATGCTCCAGGGCTTCTTCATGCCCCATGTCATGTCTTTTTGGCTAACTGACTCTTTGGTTTTTGTGCTTTTATCTGCCAGAGCTCAATAAGGAAAGGTTTATGCCTTCGGGATTCTAAGTCCTTTTAGCTGCCCTCTTGGACACAGAATCCTTTTCACCTATAATTACAGAAATCTGTGGGAATTTGTTTTATTTTCTAGGCTGCCTATTAACAGAGAATTTCTGAGTAGTTTTTAGGGAAAAAAATCCCACTTTGTCCATCTCTATTTACAATGATGTTACATAAAGTTTCCTCATCAAGGATTCAACAATCAATTTGATGGCTCAAACTGGGGTCCTGAGTCAGTAAGACAAGGTAAAATACTGATGGAATACTGATGAAAGCCTCACTTTTAGTTATATTATGATTATTTCCCCAACTAACATTTAATGCCATTTTGAGCGTATATCAAATCTTGTTAAACTATTATATCTCAAAGGAGTGCCTGCTTTTTTTTCTCCTTCAGCTCTCACGTTTCTGAGTAAAAGCCATAATTTTCCAGTTAATAAAGCATTATATTTTCTCTGCAAACAAATTCCCATAATTTACAAGCAAAGAGGAAGGGAATTCATGAAGAGGAGACACTGCACTATTTTTCCTTCTGACATTTGGGATCTACCATGGGTTAAAAATGATGGTTTTATCTCTGGAGATTTATCAAACTCCAGATTCCCTAAAAGATAAACAGATGCAGTGAAGAAAGAATGCATCACCTTAATGCTTCATTTTGACACTCTGGGTATCTAAAAAGAATGTATTTTGAATCTCTCCCCTCCAGAAACTCAGTCATTCCCATGATTTACACATAGAATTCTTATTTTCCAAACACACTTAAGTGAGAACATGCCAGGAGACACATTGAAAGAAAATGGTCCCATCTGAAACATACAGATTATTTATAGACAGAAAAACTCAAAGAACTGAAAGAAAATCTGGTTGTCAACAGCCAGTTGCTTTTTCTATGTTTTCTCTGTAGCTCATTCTGGGTTTTGTGTGGGTGGCTCCTGTGAACTCAAAGGTTATTTGCTAAATGTTTGATGAGATTAGGACATGTTGTCTCTTAAAATCTAAATGTAAGTTTGTGTATATGGCACAGATGTTTAACTTCAGAATATGGATAACTTTTTAAATATACAAAGCCATACCTAGAACTGCTGTTGTAAGACAAGATTTCCTACACTTCTATTTTTATTCACGGTTTAGAAGGTCTTATTCATTTTTCTAGTGGAGCTCTCATAGTAGTTATGCAGTGGAAATTTTTGCTTTTTTACCTTTTGGGTTAATTTTGTCTGTCAAAGTGGGCGCTCAGTTTGAAAGTGCTTAAGTATCAGGAGCTGGAAAGGTAGTGTGGCCTGCAACTCAGATCTTTGCAGTTCATCATATAAGCTACATCTTTGATCATATAGTGTACAAAGGAGGAAAATAAAATAACATTTTTTTAAAGGCACATAGATGAGGGCTTATTTATTTATTTACTTATTTGCCTCTTTAGCAATGCTCAGCTACCAGATTCAGGTCCAGCAAGCACTTAGGGGCCCCACAAAGTGGGCAGATGGTAGCAGTCTGCCAGGATTTGAACCCCCCTTTCCGCTGTGCGGCCCTGGGCAACTCAGGTAGCCTCTCTGGGCCTCAGCCGCACAGGTGGATGGTGGTCCCTCCCTGTCTGCCTGGGTGGGGGACTAATGGGTGCTCGTTAACCTTACCGAAAGCCTGTGAGATAGAAAATAAAAATAAAAAGCATGATTCGGTGACCAATGCAGTAAGAAAGGTGAAAAACAGCACGGGCCAAGTTTGACCTCAGAAAGTGTGCGCCAAATAAAATATGAAGTGCCACCCCCAACCATCGGAAGTTTAAGAACGCTGGAATGCCCGTTCTTTTTTTTTTTTGTTATCATCTTCATTTTCTAAATTAGCCAACACATGATTATTAGCAGGTTTATTCTAGAATTTTGACTTTTAGCCAGGGAGCTACTAACTCAATCACTTGTATTGAGTTGGAATTTCAGCAAAGCTAGTAAGAGCCATTTGATTTTGCTTGTTTGACTAATTAATGGCCACTAATTTTTTGTCTCATGTAGGCCGACCTTTAGCAATTTATTTATTTATTTATTTTTAATTTTCTTTACTTTATTGTGTTGGTTTTGCCATACATTGACATGAAACCGCCATGGGTTTACATATGCTCCCCCTCCAGAACCCCCCTCCCTCCTCCCTCCCAATTCCCTCCCCCTGGGTCATCTCGGTGCACCAGCCTCGAGCATCAACCCTGGGCTGGCGATTGATTTCACATATGATAATTAACATGTTTCAATGCCATTCTCCCATAACATCCCACCCTTGCCTTCTTCCACAGAGTCCACGAGTCTGTTCTATACATCTGCGTTTCTTTTGCTGTCTCGCATGCAGGGTTCTCGTTACCATCTTTCTAAATTCCATATATATGCGTTAGTATACTGTATTGTTGTTTTTCCTTCTGGCTTACTTCACTCTGGATAATGGGCTCCAGTTCCGTCCACCTGAGTAGAACTGCTTCAAATGAATGCCCGTTCTTTAGGGTTTATCTGTAGGAAGGAAAGCCCCTGGGGAGCTGGAGGTGGGAGGGCGTCTCTCAAAATCTGATGCTAAAAAGCTGTGGGGTCAGCCAGCCCTGGGGCAGAGTCCCAGCCCCACACCTTAGACCTGTGTGGTCACAGGCAACTGTCCACCCCGAGTGGAGCATCCTCAAGGGCTCAGTGAGGCTGTGTGCAGACTGAAGAGGGTGATGGGAGCCAGGTACTCGGCTCGGCCCTGGCTCAAGGTAAGCGCTGAAGAGGCAGAGACAGCGGCCATCAGCCCAGTCGGCCAATATCCCAGGGCCAGGAAGGTAAGTGACGTTTTATTAGAGTCTGGGTCAAGTATAGCTGTTAAACTCTGTCCTGAACAAGCCTCCGCTAAACAAATATTCTTCAGGAATTGAACTTGGCTTTTTCCTCTTGTCTCCCTCTTCCCAGCACAACAGAATCTTCAAGGTCATCTGTCATAAAACTGTCTCATAAACCGGCGCCTCTCAGGACCTCCCCGGAGACCTGCTCCCAGGTCCTAGGGGAGCAGGTCCCTGGGGTGGGGGGCTCTGGCAAGGGCTGTGTGGCTGCACTTCTGGAGAACATAGCACTTGGGGTCCTCAGGCCCGGGTGACGCAGAGCTCAAGTTCACCTCTGTGGCCCAGGGCTTCGGGGAAGGAAAGCCTGCATTCTGATGAAGGGAGCCACCCATGTATTGTTGCAGAAAGAACTTGCTCCCCTCGCTGGAGCCCGGGAGCCATGCTCCGTCACAGCTGCTCTCCCAGACTGAGGAGGGTTCGGAATAAGGTCCAACATTGGGCATAGGCATCTTACAACTTCCCCTCTGCCTGTGTCTATTTGCTGATGAGACACAAAATGTAAATATATGTGGGCTTCCCTGGGCTTCTCAGGTGGTGCTAGTGGTAAAGAATCTGCCTGCCAGTGCAGGAGACATGGGTTCAATTCCTGATCTGGGAAGATCCTAAGCCAGTGCACCACACCACTGAGCCCAAGCCCCAGAACCAGTGCTTCACAATGAGAGAAGTCTCCGGAATGACAAGCCTGTATACTGCAGGAGGGAGTATGCCTGCTCCCTGAAACCAGAGAAAAGCCCACGCAGCACTGAAGGCCCAGCACCGCCAAAACAGAAACAAAATTACTTATAAAAATGTAAATCTGAGGTGGCAAGGTTGCACGCCCTGCCCAGGGTTTCCGTGCTGCAGTGCTCAGGTTCAGCTAAATTAGTTCTCCTTTTCAGGAGCCATCATTTACGGAGCACACAGCAACCCCCGCTCCTTCCTGTATGGCCTCCATCCCAGGTGCTTCCACTCTCTCCTCCCTCCCGTCCTCCTAGCACTGTGCCAGTCCTCGCGGTCTCTCCTTCCTGAGTACTGCCACCTCCTGGGCCCCCAGGTGGAGTCTCTCCATTGTTCCAGACTCCAGGCACTAGGGACCCAGACAGTGGACACTTGAGTGGCCCTCTCCCAGCCACCACACCCTCTGACACAGACCCATGGACCCCCTTTGCTCTCAGGAGTGGTGAGTCTGAGATGTGTCCCCCACGTCAGAAGGACGGAGACAACGAATCTGGAGACAATCCTTTTTTTTCTCCAGTGTAGAAGTCTCCAAGACGCTGTTCTGCTGGGATCTGGTGGCAGATAGCACCTGCCCACCCTTGGCTCCCCAGACCCCCTCACCAGCTGCTCCCACCCACGTAACTAACAGGTGTTAGAGAAAGATGAAGGTCAGCAGCAGGGCGGCGGGACCCCAGCGCCTCCCTCCCTCGGAGTACCCCTCAGGGATTGCGCCACAGCTTCCGGGCCAGCAGAGGGCGCCACGGGGAGAGGAAGGCTCCCGGGCTGCCCCAGCCAATGGAGTAGTACCTGCGGTAGTCCCCCCTCCCCACCTGCCGGACTTCCCACTTCCTGCAGTAACAACAGAATGTTCCGGAAACTGTCACCCAAAGAATGACATGTGCTGCCTTTTGACTTCTAGTTCCACCGCAGAGGCCATGTTTTTCCTTCAAGCTGGGAGGACCCAGGGTTTGGAGGGTCCTCTACAGCCTTGAGTCTAAGTTGGGTCTAACTTTTGTAGTTGAGTCTAAGTTCCTTGAACACCTGGAAGTTAACAGTTTGCATCCCGTTGAAGCCTGGCTTGGAGAATTTTGAGCATTACTTTACTAGCATGTGAGATGAGCAATTGTGAGGGAGTTTGAACATTCTTTGGCATTGCCTTTCTTTAGGATTGGAGTGAAAACTGACCTTTTCCAGTCCTGTGGCCACTGCTGAGTTCTCCAAATTTGCTGGCATACTGAGTGCAGCACTTTCACAGCATCATCTTTTAGGATTTGAAATAGCTCAAATGGAATTCCATTACCTCCACTAGCTTTGTTCTTAGTGATGCTTCCTAAGGCCCGCTTGACTTTGCATTCCAGGATGTCTGGCTCTGGGTGAGTCATCACACTGTCATGGTTATCTGGGTCATGAAGATCGTTTTTGTATAGTTCTTCTGTGTTTTCCTGCCACCTCTTCTTAATATCTTCTGCTTCTGTTAGGTCTGTATCACTTTTGTCCTTTATTGTGTTCATGAAATGTTCCCTTGGTATCTCTAATTTTCTTGAAAAGATTGATAGCCTTTCCCAGTCTATTGTTTTCCTCTATTTCTTTGCACTGATCACTGAGGAAGGCTTTCTCATCTCTCCTTGCTATTCTTTGGAACTCTGCATTCAAATGGGTATATCTTTCCTTTTCTCCTTTGCCTTGAGCTTCTCTTATTTTCTCACCTATTTGTATTATTTGTCCAGATGTACAAGCTGCATTTAGAAAAGGCAAAGGAACCAGAGATCAAATTGCCAACATCCGCTGGATCATTGAAAAAGCAAGAGTTCCAGAAAAACATCTACTTTTGCTTTATTGACCAAAGCCTTTGACTGTGTGGATCACACAAACTGGAAAATTCTGAAAGGGATGGGGAAACCAGACCACCTGACCTGCCTCCTGAGAAATCTGTATGCAGGTCAAGAAGCAACAGTTAGAACTGGACTGAAAAACAAACTGGTTCCAAATCGGGAAAGGAGTATGTCAAGGCTGTATATTGTCACCCTGCTTATTTAACTTACATGCAGAGTACATCATGTGAAATGCTGGGCTGGATGAAGCACAAGCTGGAATCAAGATTGCCAGGAGAAATATCAATAACCTCAGATATGCAGATGACACCACCATTACAGCAGAAAGTGAAGAAGAACCAAAGAGCCTCTTGATGAAAGTGAAAGAGGAGAGTGAAAAAGTTGGCTTAAAACTCAACACTCAGAAAATGAAGATCATGGCATCTGAGCCCATCCCTTCATGGCAAACAGATGGGGAAACAGTGACAGATTTTATTTTTCTGAGCTCTAAAATCACTGCAGATGGTGACTGCAAGCCACGATATTAAAAGACGCTTACTCCTTGGAAGAAAAGCTATGATCAACCTAGACAGCATATTAAAAAACAGAGACATTACTTTACCAACAAAGGTCCGTCTAGTCAAAGCTATAGTTTTTCCAGTAGTCATGTATGGATGTGAGAGTTGGACTATAAAGAAAGCTGAGAACTGAAGAATTGATGCTTTTGAACTGTGGTGTTGGAAAAGACTCTTGAGAGTCCCTTGGACAGCAAGGAGATCCAACTTGTCCATCCTTAAGGAGAAAAGTCCTGAATACTCATTGGAAGGACTGATGCTGAAGCCAAAACTCCAAAACCTTGACCACCTCATGCGAAAAACTGACTCATTTGAAAAGACCCTGATGCTGGGAAAGATTGAAGGTGGGAGGAGAAGGGTACGACAGAGGATGAGATGGCTGGATGGCATCACCAATGTGATGGACATGAGTTTGAGTAGGCTCTGGGAGTTGGTGATGGACAGGGCAGCCTGATGTGCTGCAGTCCATGGGGCTGCAAAGAGTCAGACACGACTGAGCGACTGAACTGAACTGAATGCAATTCCTCAACTCACACAGGACTTTGGGATGAAGTTGTGGCATTTTTTCTGCACTTACAGAATGCTCATTCAAGTAACTAGTAATGAACTAAAATAACTCTCATTCAAGGAGGTGGTAAGTGTAGTTCCACAATTTCCTGGAAAATGAATGCCAAAGCTAAAACCAAATCAAGGTGAATGCCATTTACCTAAAGAAGAGCCCCATTAACCATGGGGAGGAAAATGGTGATCCCATGAAGAATATAGGGAAAAGGACTCATAGCTAAAATGCAGAAACAATGCTTTAATAATGCAGGAACAATGCTTTAATAATGCAGGTGATCACATTAATGAAGTCTCCTTAGCAAGGAAGCAAATACTTCCTTGAGAGGAGTCTGAAATTAATCCTCTAATCGGCAGAAACCTACACTACTCATATGTTCTAACTATGGTTACCACCTACACTGAATGCCTACATTGTAAATTCTTAAGTCACTTTATTAAGAACCAGAAAAGGGACTTGCTGCAATACAATGGAAGCTACTCACAAGCTCTGAGAAAGAGAGAAACCAAGAGACAATTCAGCACGGAGCTGAAAATGCTGGATGTGATGTCTTTAATTAATTAATTTATTTATTTATTAAACTCATTTCATAAAAGCAGTCCTCTTTTTGGTTTTGGATTGGTACACCCTTAAGGGTTCAAACAGCACCATGTTTCAGCACTGCTATTTCCAGGGCGAGATCAAAATGCAAATTAGAGGAAAGTAATAATTCATCATCATAATAGTTACATCCCACTTTAGAAACCACTAGAGACTGCTTAACATTCTTATTTACAACATGGTCTTCCTGAGTTTCCAGGTGACAAATGGAAGCTGATGCTGGAAGGCTTTCTTCCTGTTTGTTCCTGATAAAAAGGGCTGGATGCGGAGTTCATTTTCATCTGGGACTGACACTCAGCTCTGCGCTTTCGCCACCTGCTCTTTCCCTTCCCTCTTTGTGCCAATCCTTTAAAAGTCTCCAAAGGCAACATCTGGGTCCAGTCACTGAAAACAGCTGGGTTCTTCTCCCTCCTCTCCAGACCCCTGGAGACCTCTGCCTGGCGGGGGGAGTCTGCTGTCAGAGCGTAATGACACGCTGACTACATTTTTCCTATGTGTGCTCAGGGCATTCCTGTCATTAGAACCCATCCTGTATCCGTACAGTCCTTCTCATTACGGATGGATTTCCCTATTTCAAAATCTTCCTCAGATTTCTTGATGCTGTCATTGGGTCCTATTATTCTTCTTGTTATTATGATTTTTCTTCTGTGACTTTCTACAGCTAAATCCTCTTCATCTGTCATGGAACCAGAGGCCAAATTTCCTGAAAATCATCACTTTAGCTTACCGTCACTTTTGCTTACATTTATTGCTTAATCAATAACAGGTTCAGAATCAATTTGGATTCCTTCAGTGCTGTGGCAATATCCGCTCTTTGACGTTTCTTCCTGGTGTCAAGACTTCATATGTTGGCATCAAGCCTCTATTTCTGTTTCTTCCTCTTAAGGAAAAAGATCTCAATGTCCCACTTTGGTTATGGGAACACAGGCTTTTGTAGATTAGTAATTAAGAGTAATAAAAAATGTTATTGAACATGCTGAGTCAAGCTTCTCTGGTGGTTCAGCAGGAAAGAAGCTGCCTGCAATGCAGGAGACATGGGTTCGACCCCTGGATTGGAAAGATCCACTGGGGAAGGATATGGCAACCCATTCCAATATTCTTGCCTGGGAAATCTCATGGACAGAGAAGCCTGGTGCACTACAGTCCATGGGGTCACGGAAGAGTCAGCCCTAAGAAGCAGAAGGCAGAAACCAAACAGAGTCTGGGACACAGATGAGGCCTTGGTTATCACAGGGTGTGGGCACCGTGTTTGAAGGCTGGTCCTGGGTGTGGTGCTCTGGCAGCCTCCCTAACCCTGTGAAGAGCCTGCGCTCTTGGCAAGTCCACCTGAGAACATGCACAGCGAGCTGAGCATCCTCATCCCAGTCCTTACTGTTAAGCCCAGGGCCGTGGGGCTCACCAGGGTCCCAAGCACTGGACTGCACTCAGAAGGAAGGGAGGGGCCCTGGCAATTTTCTCCTCCTAAATGCCTGGCTGGGAGGCAGGGTGGAGGGCGGGCTGGGATACTGGACAGGAGGCAAGCACTCCTGGGTTGCTGGTGTGACTCCTTTTATTTTTTGGTAGTGCTCGGTCTTTATTGTTGCATGGGCTTTTCTCGTAACTTCAGCAAGTTGAGGCTATTCTGTAGTTGTGGTGTGCAGGTTCTAGGGCACAGGGACTTCAGAAGTTGCAGCTCCTGGGCTCCAGAGCACAGGCTCAAGAGTTGTGGTGCACAGGCTTAGCTGTCTTGTGGCGTGTGGAATCTTCCCAGATCGGGGATGGAACCCAGGTCTCCTGCACTGGCAGGCAGATTCTTTATCACTGAACCATCAGTGAAGCCCAGGCTTGGCTCTTAACAGAACCCATCAAGGAATTCCATACTCTGGACAGCGCCCAGGGATGTACTACGGCCATTAGCCAGGCTCCAGAGCTGAGATGGTGGTCAAACCCGCCCCTGCCTTCTGGGGGCCAGCAGTGACCCTGGTATGATGGAAAACTCTATGAAGCAAACATAGTCAGCGCCTTCTGCTTTCCACTCTTTCCCCCCATGGAGGATGGGGTTCCCTGCTGGCTCAGTGCTAAAGAATCCCCCTGCAATGCAGGGGACAAAGGAGACACAGGCTTGGTCCCTGGGTTGGGAAGATCCCCTGGAGGAAAACATGGCACCCACTCCAGTGTTCTTGCTTGGAGAATTCCACAGACAGAGGAGCCTGGTGGGCTACAGTCCATGGGGTCCCAAAGAATTGGACACCCCTGAGCGACTGAGCACACAAAATTTAGTAAGGGAAAGAGGAGTTGGGCAGGTCCAGGGAGCAGAAATCTTCATGGATCTCACTCTGTTTTCAATGTTTCATTTTACTTTCTGTGATTTTGAGGCCAAAATGAGCATTCACACTTCCTCACGCTCGGAGGCTAACACTTTGGAGCGGATCACTTTTTGTTTCAGAAGGGGGTGGGGGAGGACTGTCCAGTGCAGTGTCCCCTGCCTCTACTTGCTAGCAATTCCTGCTCAGTGACAACAACCAAAATGCTTCCATCTGTCAACAAATGTTCCCTGGAAGACGTAGTCAGAATCGCGGTTCAGAATCTCGGCTTTAAAAGGCAGAATCAGTTCTTGCTAAATTTGGGGGGTAGATTTAAGCAGCTTCAGTCCTTGAACTTCTTCAGGCAGTGATCGCGTTAAAACACCCTCCCTTTACCCAGCCCTCTCTTGTTTGTTTGGGAACGACAGTCACCACTGGGCTGAGAGACCCCGCTTGGCCAGCTGGATCCTGGCAAATTTAGCATTAGATTCTGTGGGTGTCATTTGGTCAGTGTAAGTGGGGAGTAACTTGGAGACCCTAAATTCAACATGAGGGCTCAGACCAGAGTGGGGACTGTCCTTTCTCTGAAGAGTCATCTTCCCAGATAACCCGAGAGTCACTCAATCCCAAATATTTGACAAGAGCCACTGACCTCGGTGAATATGTGCCAGAGACAGGCAGGTGATGTGGTGAAGACATGAGTTCCAGGCACTGAAGAAGTCCTCCTTCTCGGTCATCACCTGCCACATTGACAGAAAAAAAAAAAAAGCCACTGACGATATTCTGAGAGAATGGAACTCACTAGCAAGGCAGATGGCAGATAATACACATCTCAGTACAACCAAAAAGTAGGGGTATGTTGCACACAAGGCCTGCTGTAGGCTGGCCTCTGTCACCCCTAAAAGCTTTAGTTAGGTGGAGAAATGCCACAGCACACTGCGAGTCCAGTTCACACGTTTCTATTAATTCCTCACTTGTATCAAGCGTGGTGGTGTGTGTGTCCTCAGTCACTCGGTCGTGTCTCACTCTGCAACCCCACGCACTGTAGCCCGCCAGGCTCCTCTGTCCATGGGATCCTCCAGGCAAGAATACTGGAGTGGGTTGCCATTTCCTCCTCCAGGGGATCTTCCCGACTCAGGGATCAAACTCGAGTCTCCTGCATTGCAGGCAGATTCTTTACAACTGAGGCACTGGGGAAGCCCAAGCATGGTGGTACCAAGCTGCATTTCTCAAGATGGGACCACCGTTGAAGAAACAATTTGAAGGAGAGGGACAGAGAACGTGAGATGGTTTTAGCCAGGTCACTAACTGCCTGGAAAGTTCTAAATAACAGAACTAAATCTAGTCTGCAACAAAACCCACCCACCTTCCCACCCTCCTTCCCCATATTGCAGTCACATATTGTCAGGTTTTCAAAGTTTTTCTTTTTCTTTCCTCTTCTTTTGTTTCCTTAAAATTTTTCTTAAAAGCTTTTGCTTGAAATTCATTTCCTGACAGCTCTGGAGGCTGGAAGTCTAGGATCAGGGTGCAAGCACAGTCGGGTCCTGGTGGGACTCTCTTCCTGGCTCAAGGACAGATGTCTCCTCTCTGCTTTTCCACAGCTGCCCTGCTGCTGCTGAGTTACTTCAGTTGTGTCCGACTCTGAGACCCCATGGATCATAGCCCACCAGACTCTTCTGTCTACAAGATTCTCCAGGCAATTATACTAGAGTGGATTGCCATGCCCTCTTCCAACCCAGGGATTAAACCTGCATCTCTTATGTCTCCCTGCATTAGCAGGCAGGTTCTTTATCACTAGCACCACTTAGGACACAGAGAGAGTGACCTCTCTCTCTTATAAGCCATCTAATCCCATTATGAAGTCCCCACCTTCATGGCCTCATCTAACCCTATTGACCTCCCAAAGGTGCCAACTCCAGATCCATCACATTGGGAATGAAAGCTTTGGCATTTGAATCTGGAGGAGGGATGCAGACATTCAGTCCAAAACAATATTCCTTTTGGTTTTCATTATAGAATTATATGTACTAATTCTTAGAGGAATCTGATAATAGAGAGGCCATGGACTTTGGGGCTTGAGAGATAAAAACTGAAACTACAGCCCCATTACTATCTACTTTGGTGGTGTGGACAAATTATTTCACTTCTGAGATGTTAAAAAAAAATTTAATTCTGTCATATAGAATGAAGTAAGTCAGAAAGAGAAAAACAAATATTGTAAACATATATGTATATACATATATATCAAATATCATATATTAACACACACACACATATATGTGGAATCTAGAAAAAATGGTAATGATGAACATATTTGCAGGGTAGGAATAGAGAAAAAGATTTAGAGAATAGACTTGTGGGCATGGAGAGGGAGAGGGGGTGGGATGAATTGAGAGAGTAACATTAACATATAGATGTGTGAAATAGATAGCTAGCAGGAAGCTGCTGTATAGAACAGGAAGTCCAGCTCAGTGCTCTGTGATGACCTAGAAGGGGTGGGATGGGGGTGGCAGGAGAGAGACTTGAGAGAGAGAGGATATATGTATACATCTAGCTGATTCACATGTTGTACAGCAGAAACTACACAACACTATAAAGCAATTATACTGAAGTTTAAGAAATGCAGTACCAATTTTTTTAATTTAGATGTTATTGACAATATATTAGTTTCCGATGCACAATATAATGATCTGGTGTTTGTGTATACTGTGAAATGACCACCACAGTAAGTTTAGTTAACATCTGTCACTATAGTGACATTTTTTTTTCTTGTGATGGAAGCACAGGGACTACAGTTAATAACATCACTGCTTGTATATTTGAAAGTTGCTACGAGAGTAGATCTTCCAAATTCTCCTCAAACTGTTTCCTGGGCACCTGTCAAGACTCTAGGATCGGCACTGTCTGACCTGTGTGAGGGATAAACACAAAGGTGGACACTGGACTCAGGATGATCATGCTCTTTACTCATTTAGGGGGTATATTTTTCAGCTTTACTCTGTGTAAGATGGTTTTTCAGTCACTCTAATGATGGAAATGGTTTGCTTTACTTGGTTTTTTAATCAGGGGGAAGTGAAGAAGTAGAATTGGAAGAAAATAAGAAGGAAAAGGATAAACAGAAAAGAGAGAGATGCCGAATCGCAGAGCTGGCAGTTCCAGTCACGTCGGTGGAGTCTGGAGGCAGATTCTTATCTGACCAGAGCAGAGCATGAAATTTGGCACTTCTGCCGTTTCTTTGTTTGGGAAGCCTAAGGACTTGATATTTAAACTTTTGGCAATTTTCTTTGCTCAGAGAAATAAGTCAAGTAGAAAGTTAGAATATCATTGGAAGGACTGCTGCTGAAGCTGAAGCTCCAATACTCTGTGCACCTGATGCAGACAGCCAACTCATTGGAAAAGACCCTGATGCTGGGAAGGTTGAGGGCAGGAGGAGAAGGGGACAGCAGAGGATGAGATGGTTGGATGGCATCACCAACTCGATGGACATGGGTTTGAGCAAGCTCCAGGAGTTGGTGATGGACAGGGAGGCCTGGAGTGCTGCAGTCCATGGGGTGGCAAAGAGTCAGACATGACTGAGCGACTGAACTGAACTTAGACTGTGCATCTGCTTCCCATTTTTCTTCAGCTCACACTCTGGTTGGAAAGTCATCTGCCTCTCGGTTCCTGCAGGGCCTGGAGCTCAGACCCCTTTGTAAAAACCCTCCTATAACAGAGTGCTTTGTGCTCCAGTGGAAAAGCTGGCACAGCAGAAAGTCTGTGCCCATGTATAACTTAGTATGATCACCTGGGGCAGCAGGCACAGCTCAGAGGACCACGTCACGTGTGCCTGGGGTCCCCACCAAACTGGGGCATCTCACGACAGTGGGGGGAGAGGAAAGCATCTGTCTTGCTCCCTGCATTGGTGTCACCATTACAACTGAAAAAGCATGGGAGAGACAGGTGATACTCAAGCAACAGCCCACAGAGCAACTTTCGCAGAAGTGAGGACAAGAGCTTGCCAAACACACATGGCCCGAAACTGCCCCATCACACTGCAGAGGAGAATGCCAAGAAATCCACACCAGAGCCTGGTGGACAGGCTCTCCTAAACACAACATGTGATGCCCCACCATCACATGGGAAGGAGAGAGGAAGGGTCAAATATAATGTGGATGTGTCCAAATAGAATTGCAGGACACTTCTAGATTTTTTAAAGAGTCAGTGGGTAGAATAAGTTTTCATAAGCCTGATCAAGAACAAAGCAGAGACAGAAGACTGGCTGGACTACCTGGAACCCTTCATGAAGAAGGCACATCAGATGGGAGAAGCCTGCAGAGGGCTCTTTGCAGAACTGGCTATGGCTGAGCCCTTCCACCAGGATGTTGTTGTGGTTAGGTCACTAAGTCCTGTCTGACTCTTTGCAACCTTGTGGACTGTAGCCTGTCAGGCTCCTCTGTCCATGGGATTTCCCAGGCAAGAACACTGGAGTGGGTTGCCAGTTTCTCCTCCAGGGAATCTTCCTGGCCGAGGAATCAAACTTGCATCTCCTGCATTGGCAGGTGGGTTCTTTACCCACTGAGCCACCAGAGAAATCCACAATAAGATGAAACAAAAGTGAAAAACAAGTTCAACTTAAAGAGAAAGGCCCCTGGCAGCTATTTCCTAAGTGCTTTTCCTTATGTGTCAACGTCACGGTGCTGCTACAAGACCCACTGGAGAAGGCACAGTGTAACCTCATCCTTGCTGGCAAGTGGCCCCGGCCCTCCACTTCCCAGACGGAAAGGTTGGCATGACTGTCCCCTACCCTCCACGACTCCCCCCAGACCCCCCACTGAAGGACGGCACCCAGAACGTGGAATGTGTTGACAGGAAGGCAGCCTCCCGAGGGCAGATGCCCAGAAAAGAAACCAACTGAGAAGCCTCTGGTCCCTTGAGTTAGTTGACGGGCAGGAAGCAATAAGCTGAAGCCACAGAGGTCCACACACCAAGGCAGGGTGGCCTTTGAACAGTGTGTGGGGCATACTGCATCCCACGGTCGGGTGGTCAAAGTGAGCAGACCAGAAGATCAAACTCTGGTTCAGCCTCTAAGGTAGACTCAGTGCTAACTGCAGAATGTCACTGTCAGCAGCTGTAACCCTGCTGATAACTGTAACCCAGCTCCTATACACAGAACTTTTACATTTATTTACTGCATGAAAACATGGTAGAATAACAGAAATCAAATATTTAACCCTCCAAAGTTAAAATATATTAACACGAGGCTTCATTGAAGATGGCACGAGTGGGACTCTCCTGGTGGTACAGTGGTTAAGAGTCTGCTGACAATGCGGGGGGTAGGTTTGATCCCTGGTCGGGGAACTAAGACCCCACAATGCAGTGGAGAATGGCCAAAAGATTTTTCTTTTTTAAAGGTATGACTGTTCTTTACTTCAAGCAGTAAACATACTAATGAAAACTTGTGCATAAATTAGCCTTCCCCGTGGTGCTTAGCTGTGTCCGACTCTTTGCAGCCCCAGGAACTACAGCCCATCGGGCTCCTCTGTCCATGGAATATTTTAGGCATAAATTAGCCTTATGAAAGCAAATCCTTCTTAAAATGCACCAAGCAACGGACACTGTTTCAAGCCCTTAAGTTGCACTTGCTCATTTAGCCTTCAGAAGCCCTGGAGATAAGTACTGCTGATATCTTTTATCATCTTCATTTTGCAAGTGGAAGGCTGAGGGCCTTGCCCAAGGTCGCAGACCTGGGTTGGGGCTGGGTATCCAGCTTTATGAGTCCACGTTTCCAGTCACAGGACACACTGCCTCCCGACGGGCTGATGGAGAACTAGCTCCCTGTCCCTTCCAAATACATAGTTTATAGAGATGTGTTGTCACACCTGGTCATGTTTGATGTGAACCACATCCCACACTTAAAGCCTCTAGGGGAAATAAACGCTTATTTCCTAATAAGTCATCATACAGCTAAGAGAGAACTGAACTCATAAAGAGACCCCTGCTGCCTCATCTTTGGTGAATACCCATACCCATTCCCACTTTTCCTTTTCTAGAAACACCCCAAACAGATTAGGCAGCAATATAGCCAGTTAAAAGCACTTACCTCCCTACAGAGGATCTATTAAAAAACCTCAGCTAACATCACACATAATAGTAAAAGACTTAAGTGCTTTCCCTCTGAATCAGGAAGAAGACGAGAATGTTCATATCGCCACTTCTATTCAACATTACTACAGGTTCCAGCCAGGGCAATAAGGCAAGAAAAAGAAATTAAAGGCCGAGAGTTTGGAAATGAGTAAGTAAGACAGTCTTCATTACAAAAAGACATGATTTTTATGTAGAAAATCCTAAGGAATACACAATAAAACTACTAGAATTAAGAAGTCAATTAAGCAAACTTATAAGATAGAAGCCTTTAATATACAAATCAAAAGTGACTCTTTCATCCCATGGACTGCAACCTGCCAGGTTCCTCCATCCATGGAATTCTCCAGGTAAGAATACTGACAAGGGTAGCCATTCCCTTCTCCAGCAGATCTTCCTGACCCAAGAATCGAACCCTCTGAGTCACCAGGGAAGTCCATACAAATCAAAGTCAACTGTATTTCGGCATTCTAGGAATGAATAATTAGAACTTGAAATTGAATCCACCTGCCAACACAGAAGACGCAGGAGCTGTGAGTTGAATCTCTGGGTCAGGAAAGTCCTCTGGAGAAGGGAATGGCACTCCAGTATTCTTGCCCAGAGAATCCCATGGACAGAGGAGCCTGGCGGGCTGCAGTCCATGGGACTGCAAGAGTTGGACATGACTGAGAAACTAAACCACCACCACCACCCAGTTACATGGAGCTCTTTCCTGTGGTTTCGGCTGTATAAGGTCTCCTGCTAGCATTCAGTAGGTGTTCTGAGAGACTTATTCCATGTGTAGACCTGTTTTGGATGCATTTGTGGGTGGAGGTGAGGGTGGAAGTGGGCAGAGGTGAGGTCCATGTCCTTCAACTCCACCATCTGATTAGACGCCCTGGGCTCCTGCCTCTGGCAGCATTTAAAACATTTCTACCTTTGTATTCAGCTCCAAATCCATTTGCTGTGTCCTTTGAATTTGTTTTCCATGCTCAGTTTTAAATCTACCCTCTTTCTTTTTATTTTACTGTGGAGAGAAGGTGGAATCAGTTGAGGAGGGGGCGGGAAAGAGTCCAGTCCTGACCGATAACCATGCAGGTCTTTATAAGTTTGCTAAGCTGGGATATCAGATTCTACCAAACACTTTAGGTACCATATGTCTTAAATTATATCCATCCAATATGGGGACTAATACAACATGCAGTTATTTTAAATTTTTATAGAGAAGTAAAGTAGGTCAAACAATGATTTTTCCTTACTTTCTGCTTCTCCGGCTGTCCACAGAAGCCCACTCCCCTAGACTTGTAAGCCTTTGTCCAGGAGGAAGTAATCTTGCCCAGCAGATGAAAGTGAAACTGTCTGTCACTCAGTCATGTCGGATCCTTCGCGACCCCCTGGACTGTAGTCCATCAGGCTCCTCTGACCATGGAATTCTCCAGGCAAGATTACTGGAGTGGGTTGCCATTCCCATCTCCAGGGAATCTTCTCAACCCAGAGATTGAACCCAGGTCTCCTGCACTGCAGGCAGATTCTTTACCATCTGAGCCACCAGGGGAGAAGCCCAGTAGATGACCATCTGGTAAAGTAATGGACATGGTGCACCCCAAACCATACAGGATTTTTTCTCCTTCTCCTTTAGTTTCTCTTCTTTCCATTCTCTCTAGTAGGTGGAACTTGTGGTCTGGCTTCCCCACACTTACCCCACCTCCAGCACATGCTCACCTGGCCTCTCAGCCCTTTTGCTGCAGACTCCTCTGTAGCCCTTTGTAGCTCCCACTCAGGCCTGGCAGGAGAGGCTGGGGTCTCCCTGGGTCCCGCCTACATTTGTCTCTGTGACTGCACCCTTGGTGAGGCCAGAGGACAAGCCTTCCTCTAGCATCCCCAAAGGCCAGTCCTCACCTAGTCAGCCCACGTCCCCACCTTCCCGTCTCTCCGCCTGTTTGACTTTCTGTCTTGTCTTTCTGTATGTGAGCATGCATATATGTGCGTGTGTTCTTAATATATTTTTCTGCCTTCCAGTATTTTTTATGTCTATTTTTATTTCATTTCTCTGTATTTATCTCTCAAGATGAGTTGTTTTCTCTCACTCTCTTTTTTAAAAAATTACTTATTTATTTGGCTGCATTGAGTCTTAGTTACCCATGGCATGCAGGATTTTAGTTCCTCCCCCTCGGGCTGAACCCACATCCCCTGGATTGGAAGGTGTATTCTCAGCCACTGGGCCATCAGGGAAGTCCCTCCTTCTCTTTTTGCAAACTTACTTCACCACTTTTCACTCGTCCCTGTATTTTTAATGTTTCTCCAGTTTTCTTCCTTTCTGTCTTTTCTTTATTTTTCTGGGTTTTTGTTTAGTTTTTCTTCCTCTCCTCTCTTATTTCTATGTCTGCATTTCTGTCTTTTTCCCCTGCGTGTTCCATCTGTTTTTTTCTCCTGTCTCCTCTTCTCTTATGTGTTTGCCCACTACATTATTTCTTCCTTTTCTCTTTAGGCTTGCTTCCAGATTAAGCTTGGTTTCCTCTGTGTGGCTTTGGAGAGAGGACCCCTCTCCTGGCCACCAGCAGCCTCTCCTTGCACTCTGCTATCTCCCAAAGCCACCATTCTGTTCTTGCATTGACGGGCAGGCGTTGGTTTGTCTGCCATTAGCAGCTCAAAGAAAGCAGGGTGGCTGGGTCCACCAGCTGTGGCTTCCCCACATTGTTCACACAGGAGCCTCCCCTCCAGACAGCCTGGGCCACAGCAGCAGAGACAGCATCCTCCTCAAGCGTGCTGGGAGCAGGTTCTCCATTCAGTTCAGTTCAGTTCAGTCGCTCAGCCGTGTCCGACTCTTTGCGACCCCATGGACTGCAGCACACCAGGCCTCCCTGTCCATCACCAACTCCCGGAGCCTACCCAAACTCATGTCCATCGAGTCGGTGATGCCAGCCAGCCATCTCATCCTCAGTCGTCCCCTTCTCCTCCTGCCCTCAATCTTCCCCAGCATCAGGGTCTTTTCTGATGAGTCGGCTCTTCGCATCAGGTGGCCAAAGTATTGCAGTTTCAGCTTCAACATCAGTCCTTCCAATGAACACCCAGGACTGATCTCCTTTACGATGGACTGGTTGGATTCCTTGCAGTCCAGGGGACTCTCAAGAGTCTTCTCCAGCACCACAGTTCAAAAGCATCAGTTCTTCGGTGCCTTGACGGGCGGAGCTTTGTCGGCACAGTGATGCTAGCTTGCCTGCAAAGACGCCTGCACACGCGCACGTGCACACAGCTCCTCTCCATCCGGAACCATCGGATCTCAAAACACACACCCTTGCCTACTTCAGAGTGTGTACCGTTCTCTCCGCTTTCCCCACCCACTGCTCCCTCCGAGTTTCTCCCGAGAGCTCCCCTCCACGTCGTGGTCCAAATGTGTCCCCTCTGGTCTCCCACCAAGCCTGCACATCTGTCCCTTGGAGCCCTTCTTGTCCCACTGCCCTGAGACCTGCCTGCTACCCAGCCGAGTGGGCAGGGCCAGTGGGCACATGAAGGACCCCCCTCTCACAGATAGGTGGTGGAAGTAGAGGTGGATTCCAGGAGAAGGGCTGGAATACAGCTGGATGCGGAGGGCACAGAAATACAGGAGGAAATGTGGTAGAGAGGAGTATAGGCAACCAAGATGTGTGGGGCCCCAGGTCAGGCTTCTCTCTGCAAGGCAGTTACAGAGACTGCAGCTTGGGGGGATCTTCTAGGGTCTCTGCAGCCTCTTCTCTCACCAGTGCTGCCCTCCGAGCTCTGTTTTGGGTCCTGGCAGTACGAACAGGCCCCCAAGACAGAGCCCTTTCCTACAAAGACTTGACTGTTTTTGTCCAGGAGTGGGTACGGGACAGAGGGGACACATGTGCTTAATCTGACCCATTTCTGAGTCTTTTCACTGCTAAGACTTGGTTGAAATTGTTAGAAGATGAAATCAATAGGCCCTTGGCAAAGGGCTCCGATAATTGAATACATTACTTCCCAATTTCTCCTCCTTTCCCCTTTTTGTGTCAAATGAAGAGTCTGCTTTTTATTACTGAGTCTTTCAGAATAGAAAACGTATATCAGATGATACAGCTTCTTTGGTCATTTAGCCTACGTTTGAATACATGCCCCTGAAATTGATCTAGATCATTTCCAACAGCGGATATGTCAATAAACAGATGGGTGAGGCCTTCCTCCTTTCTTAGCAGCGTCCTCCTCTTGACATCACTTCTAACTGTTCTGGTGGAGGAGGAATAGAGGTGGGGGCAGGGGGTGGATATCAGGAGACCGTAAATAGATTTTACAGGCACTGAACTGCACATTTGGAGTACCATCAGCAAGAAAGATCTTGTTTCAAGAACACGATCTTTGCATTTAGCTGAAGACGATGTTATGGAACCTGAATGCCCTTAGTGACTGCCTAAAGCTGTCATAAGGCAGAATGATGTACATTTAATATGGGAAAGAAATCGGCCCTCAGGATCTCTGTTTCCTGATTCTCTGCAGCAGCTCAGCTGGTGCATGGCCCTTAGGACAGCTGGAGGAGGCGTTCTTGGGACTATGCGGGAAAGGCCAGGCACACAGAAAGCTCACCCCATGGGGGTCTGGGGTGAACACAGGAAACAAGAGACAGGGTGAAAAGCGCAAAGCCCACTGCAACTTGGACTCTGTAGGGCTCTGTGCCTCAGTGGCCATGAATGACATCGCCTCTCCCCCAGAAGCCCTGGGGGCACTATCCATTAAACTGGCCTAAGTCTCACTCACCACCCCTCACGCTCACTGCTGTGCATGCTAAGTTGCTTCAGTCATGTCCAACTCTGTGTGACCCAAAGGACTGTAGCCCACTGCCACCCGCCTTAGTTCAGACTAGATCCCAACTTTTCTGGGGTGATGGTTACTGTGGCCTTCCAAAGGGTCACCCTCTCATCACTGACTCCAGAATGATCTTCCTGACACCAATGTGCTGTGGCCACTTGCAGGGAAGGAAGAAGGTTCTAGACTCCATACTCAGGGTGTACAAGGCTCCCCGCAGTGAGGACCCACCACCACTGCAGCCACTCCATCAGTGCAGTCACCCAGCCCACTGCAGTTTCTGCTGGACAACAACATGAATCAGCTCATAGTACACATACATCCCATCCCTTTTCAGTCTCCCTCCTACCCCACCCCATCCCACCCCTCTAGGTCATCACAGAGCACTGAGCTGAGCTCCCTGCGCTATACAGCAGCTTCCAGTTGGCTATCTATTTTACACATGGTAATGAGATATGTTAATCCAGTCTACTTGGTACTTGAAAGGATGCTCAACATCAGTAATCATCAGGGAAATATAAATCAAAACCACTATGAACTATCACCTCATACCTTTTAGAATAGCTATTATCAAAAAACAAGAGAGAAAAACTGTTGATGAAGATGTGAAGAAAAGGGAATCCTTGTGTACTGTTGGTGGCAATGTAAATTGGTACAGCCACCATGGAAAATAGTATGGCAGTTTCTAAAAAATTAAAAATGAAACTACCATATAGATCCAACAATACTACTTCTGGGTATTTATCCGAAGGAAATGAAATCGCTATCCTGAAGAGATACCTGCACTCCTATGGTCATTGAAACATTATTTACACAAGCCAAAATATGGAAGCAATCTAAGTATTCATACACACACACACACACACACACACACACACACACACACACGCGTGCGCGCGCGCTGAAATAGTCAGCCATTCAGCATGAGAAAAAAGGAAATCCTGCCATTTGCAACCACATAGATAGACTTTGAGGTCATTATGGTAAGTAAAACAAGTCACGCATAGAAAGACTAATACTTTACAATCTCATTTATATGCAGAATCTAAAAAAGCTGAAGTGGGGACCTCCCTGGCAGTTGAGTGGTTAAGACTTCCTCTTCCAATCCCCGGGGTGGGGTAGGGGAGGTGGAGTGCAGGTTTGATTCCTAGTTGGAGAACTAAGATCCCACATGCCTCGAGGCCAAAAAACCAATACATTAAACAGAAACAGTATTGTAACAAATTCAATAAAGACTTTAAAAATGGTCCATATAAAAGAAAAAATTTTTAAATAAATTACAAAGATGAAGTCACAGAGAGGGAGTAGAATGCTGGCTATCAGGTGTTGGAGGCAGGAGAAATTGACACATGTTGGTCAAAGGACAAATTTCCAGTGACAAGGGGAAAATGTCTGGTGACCTACAGTACAGTATGGTGACTACAGCGAACAATATCATACTATAGACATATAAGGTGCTAGAAAGTAGATCTTCAATGTCTCGCTCTCTACCAAAAATGTAACTATGTGAGCTGATGAGTGTTAACTAGCAGTAGTGTGTTAATCAGTGCACAGTATATACGAATCATCACATTGTACACCTTAAAATTACACAATGTTCTATGTCAAGTATATCCAATGAAACTGGAGGGAAAAGAACAGGAGAGACTCCAAAAAGAAACTGTTGTTCAGTATTCAGTCATTTACACCAAGGCAAACTCAACAGTAATTAGCATTCCATAAACTAGAAAAATGTCATTTCTATGCTGTGCTCTTCACCATGAGCCCTGAGTTTGCTACATGTACCCACAAATCTGTGTGCCTCTCAGTACCCGTGTCCTGTTGGGATGATTTGCCCCACTGTCCATGCCCGAGCTTTTCCTACCACCTTGGCCAGGGACCTGCTTCCCATGGTCCAGACTCTCAGATGTCAAGATCTCTGATAGAAGGTCCAGAATCTTTACGGTACATCTGCCTGACTTTGGGGCCAACCGTCAATAGCTCACCTCCTGCCAGGCTCCTCCAACCTTGCCCAGACCTCCCCGGTCATCTGTCACCATGCTCTGGAGTCCATGCCGCTGGCTGCTCTGGGGACCCACAGCTGTGTTTCAGTATGCCACTGAGAACTCTCTAGCACAGAGCTGACACTTGGTGAAGGTCACTGCCGTTTGCCGTTTCTTCTCTTCCCCAGTTACCATATCAAGACTCAGTGGCTGAATCTTGGAAAGTTCTGAGTTTCCAAGTTCATATAAGAAAAGATGATGAGTGCCTGCAATGCAAACAACCTAAATGCTGTGAGGCACCACTTAGGTTGTACCTTTAAATGTTTTAATTGAAGTACGAAAAGCATACAGTCATATGCATAAATCTTAAGTTGACAGCTTGATGATTTTTTTACGTGTGTGTACCCATGTAACCATCCATACCAAGATAAAGAAATTTCCCAAACTCTGTACTGTACCCCCTCCCAGTCCATACCACACCCTCTCACTCTCTGATTCACAGATCACCATCAACTAATTTCACCCCTTCTTGAATGAATGTCATATAAACGGAATCATACATTATTAACTTCTTTCCAGGCTTCTTTCACTACACATAACATCTGTAAAATTCACTTATGTGGCTGCATGTAACAGTAGTTTATCCCTTTTTATTGCCGGATACAATTCTGTGGTATGAAGATATTACAATTAGTTTATCTAATTTCATGCAGAGGAACATTTGGGTTGTTTCCAGTTTGGGGCTAGTATTGATACAGATGCTATAAACGTTCTTGTAAAAGTCTTTCTGTGAGCAGAATTTCATTTCTCTTGGTATTTACATAAAAGCCTACGGAGGAAAGTGCTGGTTGTAGGGTAGCTGTGTATTTAACTTTATAAGGAACTGCCAAGCTGTTTCCCAGATCAGTTATCACTATTATACACTACCAAGGGCAATGATCACAGTTCCCCTTGCTCTATACTGTCACCTTGATTGACTTGCACACTTTTAGCTTAACACACTGCAGTGGGTGTGTCGTGGTATTTCACTGTGGTTTTAATTTCAATTTTCCTGATGACTAATAAGATTGAGCAAAGTTTCATGTGCTCATTACCATTCTTTTATCTTCTTTTTTGAAATGTCTTTCAAGTCTCTTGTGAACTTTTCTTAGATTGTGTCTTTTTCTTACTGGGTTAGAGAAGGTCTTTATTTTGGATAAAAGTCTTTTGTCAGATACATGTGTTGCAAATAATTTTTCCAAGGTTATGGCTTGTCTTTTCGCTTTCTTACTGATGTCTTTTAGAGAGCAATTTTTTTAATTTTGAAAAAAATCTGGTCAATATTTAATTGAATGGTTAGTGCTTTTTATCTTTTTCACTAAAAAATCTTAGTTTACACCAACTCCAAAGAAATAATCTCATGTTTTCTTCTAAATGTTTTAAGTTTTCACTTTAAATCTATGGTCAATTTCAAGTTGATTTTTCTGTATTATATGAGGAATAGATTTTTTCCATTTGGATATTTAGCTGTTTGTCACACAATTTGTTGAAATTATTTTTCATCATTTAATTCCCTTTGTACCTTTGTAAAAAAATCAAATGAACATATATTTGTGAGGCAATTTTCTGGACTTTATAGTGTTCCATCGATCTATTTGTTTATCCTTATACCAAATCCATACTGTCTGGGAAACTGTAGCACAAACATAAACTCTGAAATCAAGTACTACAAGGCCTCCACATTTCTTCAACTTTTTTCATAGTCATTTTGGCTATTTTCGATTACTTGTGTTTCCATATGAATTGCCAAATCCTCTTCTGAGTTTCTACAAAAATTTCTGCTGCAAATTTGACTGAGATGGAGTCAGATCTATAGACACATTTAAGGAGAATGAACATCACAGCAATATTGGATCCTTCCATGCATAGACATGATATACTTTTCCAGCTATTTAAGTTCCCTTTAATTACCTTCCACAATGTTTTATAGTTTTCTATGTACAGATCTTGCATTATTTGAATTTTTATTGCAAAACATATTCCTAAGAATTTCATGTTTTCTAACGATATTGTAAATTTAATTTAATTTTACATCATGTTTTATAATTGTTTATTGATAGTGTATAAAGGTAAATTTATTTTGGATATTGAGTCTGTATCTTGTTACCTGTAGTGATTTACTATTAACAACTGTGCTGCAAATAAATAACATAATTTCACTGAAGGAGAAGGAAAAAAACAAATTGAAGTAAATTTGGGAAATACTATTTTTTTTAGATACTGTAAGCTACATTCACAAAGAAATACTGTGTTCTGGTAGTAAATGTGTTTCTCACAGAGAGACGGACTAGCAATTCTGAAACTACTTAATGTGTATACTAGGGAAGATCAAATAAATAAACATAGTAGACAGTCAGAGCCAGATTTCTCACTTTCTCAGAGAAAGACGTTACAATTAGGAAAGAGGGAAGGCTTGTGGTTTGGGATTGGAGTCAGAACTACCAGTAAAAGCTCGTGGTTTCTAATACAAGTACTTACAAATCTGTGTGAGAATATGTGAGTAAACCTATATCTATTTTCCAGCTCAGAACAAGCCTAGAAATAGTGACATTCCAGTAGCAAATTAGTGTACTCGGCAACCAGATACTGGTTTTTAAATCCTATTCTCTGATAAAAGGACCAGGGACTCTTGGAGAAATGGTTGATTACAGGGAGGGCAGAGAAAATAAAAGATGAGCCTAGAACATTCTGTGGTATCCAAAGTAAGGAAGTGCTAAAAGAAAATCATAGGGACATAACAATCAGACATTTGGGCTGCTAACGTGAAAGGAGCTCTCAATGGCCAAAATGGAAATAATCTGAGCAAGAAAATAAAATACATTAGAATTGGATGTAGCCCAAATACAGAATAAATATCCATTAATCTGAACTGATATGAATAACAATGAATTTAATAAATAACTGGTGGAGAAGGGGCAGCTCTTTCTTCTAATAAAGGAATGTAGCCGGAAGGAGGGAAATTGAAAGTCATCACTAGAAAACATCACAGGGGGCTTCCCAGGTGGTGCCAGAGGTGAAGAACCTGCCTGACAATGCAGGAGACAGAAGAGACATTCAATCCATGGGTACGGAAGATCCCTTGGAGGAGGAAATGGCAACCCACTCCAGTATTCTTGCCCAGAGAATTCCATGGACAGAGGAGCCTGCCAGGCTATACAGTCCATATGGGGTGGCAAAGAGTCAGACGCAACTAAGCGACTAACACGGGACCAAGTTTCTGAAGACCTGTGACTGAGGAGGCTGTGGCAGCTTGACCTCCAGCACACACCTTGGGTGTGCCATCCGATCACCGACACAGACAGCTTGCATTTTCCACAGACAGGAACTCAGACAAGGTTCTAAACGCCAACCAGGTGACCTGGGCAAAGAAGCTGTTGGTCTAAAAGTGTAACAAAACAGTTGGCATCACCTATTAGAAAGATAGCCTTCAGTGGCGCTATGATTTCACTCTATTTTAAAGATCTAAAGAACTTCAAAGTCACACACACACAGAGGGCAGTCAGGTTCCACTGACCACAATAATAAAAACTGCAGGCGGCAGTCAGAAAGCTCTAGGGACTCCCCTGGAGGTCAGTGGCTAAGACTCCTGCTCCCAAGGCAGGGAGCCCGGGTTCGATCCCTGGTCAGGGAACTAGATCCCACATGCCACAACTGAGAGTTCATACGCTGCAGCTAAAGACCCTGCGTGCTGCAGGGAAGACCGGGCGCAGCTGGATAAATAAGTGAATGCCAGAACGCTCTAGAAAGTTACATCACCCAAAACCTTATTTCCAACCCCACTAACTCTTTTCCAACAAAATCTCAAATGCCGAATAAGGAAACATAACTTAGAGTAGTTGTTTCCAACATAGATGTCAGCCCCTGGATTTTGAGGATGACTCATGGTTTTACTTGTCAATACAAACCACTTCCCTTTTCCTTTTGACTCAGCCTTGCATTGGGAAGCAGGGCATCATCAATCAGATTTTTAAAATCACTTGTTCCTAGGTGATTTCTACACACTCTGAAATGGAAGAACCACCAGTGCAGTAGAGGAATATTACAGGTAATGACAGAATAAACTCGTTAACCAGAAGGATTTTCATCCCACCTGAATGATCATCCCTCTACCTGCCCAACTTTTGTTACAACATATGAAATTCAGCAGCCCTCTGTTGTACATATTGGTTACTGAAGGTATACATTTGTCTCCTTTACATTTTTCTTTTACAAAATGACTGAAAGTGTTAGTCGTTCAGTAGTGTCCGACTCTTTGCAACCCCATGGTCTATAGCCCACCAGGCTCCTCTGTCCCTGGGATTCTCCAGGCAAGAATACTGGAGTGGGTTGCCATTTCCTTCTCCAGGGGATCTTCCTGACCCAGGGATCAAACCTGGGTCTCCTGCACTGGAGGCAGATTCTTTACCATCTGAGCCACCAGGGGAGTCCACAAAATGACAGAAGCCCTTAATAAAATATTCTCAGGGTGACAGGTTTATTGTCTTCTCCCTGCCCCCACTAATGGGGAAATGATGCAGTGACCTTGATGAACAGTGTTTGCAAGGTGATTTTAGAAAACTGGAGAAGTGGGGCTTCCAAAGGAAGCTGTGGCATTGGGCTCCCTCCATGGTTACCAGAACACAGAAGGATATTTTCTGGTCCCATTTGAAGTTAAATTCTGGCTGCACCAAGGAAGGAAAGAAATGATCAAATGGTAAGTCTCTCTTTTTTTTTAATTAAAGCAAAATTACTTATCAATATTGATACATCAACATGAATCGGCCATAGGTATGTATACATCCCCTTCCATGTCCCTCCCCACCCCACCCCTCTAGGTTGTGACAGAGCACCAGCTTTGGGTCCCCTGCACTGAAAGGTCTTTTGGGAGGACCCGGGGGTCTTGACTCTCTAACTCTGACTGTGGACCTCTACTCATTCCAGACTAAGAGGGAGATGGACTGTCTAATGTGTGTGGGCCAAGTGTCTCCAAAATAAAATATGCGTTTGAGGAAAATTAAATTATGTCAGTGGTAAAGAATCCGCCTGCCCATGCAGGAAACGCAGGTGACATGGGCTCGATCCTTGGGTCAGAAAGGTCCCCTGGAGAAGACGATGGCAACCCACTCCAGTATGCTTTCTTGCCTGGGAAACCCGTGGTCAGAAGAGCTGGGCAGGCTAAGGTCCACAGCATCACAGAAGAGTTGGACATGACTTAGTGACTAAACAACAACTATGTTGTTTATTTAACTCTGTTCATAATAAAATACTAAAACTGTTATTAACTCCAATAATAATAAAATATTAACTCTGTTAATAATAAAATTGAAAAAACTATTTCACTGTGTTTAACTAATTGTTTCAAAACACATCATTATTGGTTGGCTGATCCACAGGGACCACCGATTCTTTTATATATCTTAAACATTTTTTTTTTACTTTTTTAATTGGAGGATAATTGCTTTACAATATTGTGATGACTTCTGCTGTATGACAACGCGAATCAGTCCTAACTCTGTATACCCTCTCCCTCTTGAGCTCCCTCCCAGCCCAGCCCCATCCCACCCTCTGGGTCATCACAGAGCGCAGGCTGGCTCTCTGGCTCTCTGTTTTACACAAGGCGGTGTCTATATGTCCGGGCTCCTCTCTCAGTTCATCCCACCCTCTGCTTCCTCCTGTGCCCACAGGTCTGCTCTCTATGTCTGTGTCTCTACTCCTGCCCTGAAAATAGGCTGATTTCCTTATTTTCAAGTTATTAATTTTGATTCTTTTCAATCTCCTACTGAGTAGGTCTTTGAATAATTTTTAAGGAAGGCCATGGGAGTGAAATTGCTTCTAATTCTTAGATATTTGAAGATATCTTTCCACTGCCTGTACTCATGAATTAAATCTGGCTTGGGATGGTATGCTTGGATCATGAGGTTTCCTCTCTAGGAGCAGGTCTTAGTCCATTTGAGCTGGTGAATAACAACTGAAGCTAGTCTTGTCTTTTTATAATTTGTTGATAAACTATTACTTTCTGTCTGGTTGCTTAAATGACGATCTCTTCACTATAGAGCTGCAAGCTACCCTTAGGTGTGGGTATTTTTTTCCATTAAAATTTCATTTTTTTTTTTACACTAGGGAAAATACTTTTCTTCTGTGTTGATTATCATATCTGCTCCTTTGTTCCAGCATTTTCAGGAATATTTCTTCTCTGTAGGTTGCATTTTGACTGTTTTCATTCTGTTGATTATCATCTGATGGTCTTTCTCCTTTACTTCTACAGTCTTGGAAAGCTCATTCAGAGGTGACATTTTCTCCACTGTTCTGCTCACTAGTGCCTCTAGAGCATCTTGATGGCATCCTCCTCTTATTTGGGCTGGCACCATGTTTGACAAGGACAGGGAATGCAGAGTGACTTAAACCCACCTGAATATGCCCTGGGCATCTGCCGGGTCTTCGCCTCAGACCTACACCTGGAATATGGACCAACTGGCACAAACCTGGTCCAGCTTCCAGTGGGTACTCACCAGTCTGTCTTGTTCCCCTGAGTGGATCTGGACCACTTCTGCTCCAGGGCTCTGCTGCTGAAGAGCATTTCCTAAGAAAATACCCAAAACCCAATGTGGCGTGCATTCTCCTCCAGCTCTGTGTTGTCCTTGGTGATGTGGTCCTGGGAGATGTGATCTTGGTATTCATAGTAAAAGAGATGAACTGAAGCTGCAGGGGAAGTTTCATGGGAACCAGTTCTGGTCCTCTTGGAACCGAATTCCTTTGCAGAGGGAGAGCAGTGGTCTGATTTCAGGCTATGGTAGTCCTGAGTCTCTGAGTCTGGGCAGAAAGTAGATAAGTAAGCCTTCTCTTAGGGTCTTCTTGTCCATTCCATGTTGGGATTAGGAGGAAACAGATATTGCTGGGGTGGGGATGGGGTTTCCTCCAATAACTCCATTGGCACTGTACTTGGTGGAAATTACCTCTTGATTTCTATCAACGCTGATGCAAGCTTTTGTTTTTTTCAGAACATCATGGGCACTTTAGTAGAAAATAAAGTGCATCTCAGGTGAACCCAGTGGTTAATTTCCACATGTGCCTGATGCACTTCCCCACCTCCCCCCCTGAAAATAATGTATTCGTTATTACAGACAGACAATGATGCTTCAGTTTCAGTAAGGGTTAAAAATTACTCCACTCATCAACTCCCATTCTAAAGATGACACACAGAGTTAATTAGTAGAATCAGGGCCTCCACAGTAAGCAATACTGTCATGCAAAATGGCTTATAGAAATCCTAGCCATTTCCAGAAGCTTGTAATTATTGCCGCATGTGTAGTAAGTCACTTCAGTCACGTCCAACTTGCTGATTCATTCTCTATTACATTTAGCAGGGACGGGAAGCTCTCTTGGAGAAGGGAATGGCTACCCACTCCAGTATTCTTCCATGGGAAATCCCATGGACAGAGGAGTCTGGTGGGCTACAGTCCATTGGGTCACAAAGAGTAGGACACGACTAAGGGACTAACAGTTTCACCAGCAAGAATATGTCTTACGCACAAGTCAAAAGGAAAAATATTAATGTAACACAATGCATCTTTACCTTATAATAAATTCGGGCCACAAAACCCCGCTGAAGGATCCTTTCACGAAAACGCACTGCTTTCAACAGAAAGGTGAGATTACCAACTGTGTCCATGTTAAATGCTGGGAAACTGGGAAAAAAAAGCACAGTGACCATCATTATTATTTTGTCATCACCAAAGTATTCCAATTAGAAAGAAGTATACAGGATGTGTTTTTTCAAAAAGAATTTCCTCCCAGTAGAGAGTGTGCATACACATAATTACCTCCTTGATCTCTCACTTACTGTATTTTGTGCCTTTTCTTAGTAATTTTGTTGATGAATGCCTGATCAAGTTATTCTATGTGGTCATCCTTGCGATGTAAAGATAAGGTGGATGAAACTGGAGCCTATTATACAGAGTGAAGTAAGCCAGAAAGGAAAACGCCAACACAGTATACTAACGCATATGTATGGAATTTAGAAAGACGGTAATGATAACCCTGTATGCGAGACAGCTAAAGAGACGCAGGTGTATAGAACAGTCTTTTGGACTCTGTGGGAGAGGGCGAGGGTGGGATGATTTGGGAGAAGGGCAGTGAAACATGTATATTATCATATGTGAAATGGATAGCCAGGCCAGGTTCGATGCATGAGACAGGGTGCTCAGGGCCGGTGCACTGGGATGACCCTGAGGGATGGGGTGGGGAGGGAGGTGGGAGGGAGGGTCAGGATGGGGAACACATGTACACCCATGGCTGATTCACGTCAATGCATGGCAAAACCCAACACAATACTGTAAAGTAATTTGCCTTCAATTAAAATAAATAAATTTATTTTTGAAAATAAAGATAATTTGGTTTACTGCTTTTTCCACTTAGTGTTTTTTAAATCTTTTTTTTTTTTTTAACTTGACCTTTTTTTGGCCACACCTCACTGCATGAGGGATCTTAGTTCTTCAGTCAGGGATTGAACCCTTGCCTCCTGCGTTGGCAGCACAACCACTGGACCACCAGGAATATCCCTAAAAGATACTTTTTAGTTGAAGTATAGTTGATGTACAATATTATATATTACAGTTATCCAATATAATGCTTCACAATTTTTAAAGGTTATACTCCATTTATAGCTATTATAAATGGGCTTCCCAGGTGGAAAAAGGTCTCAGTTTCTCATAAACTAAACACACATAACCTATGACTCATTCAGTCCATTCTTTCTATTTGCATTAGAAAGATAAAACACAATCGTGAAAACACTTATATACAAATATATTCACAGAAGTTCTACTCAGAGAAGTGAAAAATTGACATCCCAAACATCTCTCTGTCAAGAGAGAGGAAAATAATACGAACAATTACACACCAATAAAACCGACAACCCAGACAAAATAAATAAATTCCTAGAAACATATAATCTTTGAAGACAAAAATCTTCTGACAAAATTCAAAATTATGATAAAAACTCTTAACAAAGTGGATACAGAGGGAACAAACCTCAACATAACAAAGGCTACATATATGACAAACCCACAGCTCACATGTATATAAAATTTTTGCCAATTATTCCTCAACATAGAAATTTGAAAAAAAATTTTTAACAGAATGGAAAATAAACCTCAGTATGAAAGTGAAAAAATTAAAGTGTTAGTTGCTCAGTTGTGCCCAACTTTTTGTGACCCCATGGACTGTAGCCCACCAAGCTCCTCTGTCCATGGAATTCTCCAGGCAAGAATACTGGAGTGGGTTGCCATTTCCTTCTCTAGGGGATCTTCCTGACCCAGGGATTGGACCCAGGTCTCCTGCACTGCAGGCAGATTTTTTACTGCTGAGCCACCAGGGAAGCCCCGTGTAACTTCTGCGTAAGCAGAAAAAACTGTAACCAAAGATTGAACTTTAATTAATAATGTTCATTCCACATTATTTAGAAGTATGCTAATGTCTGTAGTTTACTTTGAAATGCATCAGAGAAAAAAAGGCAAATTGAAGGATGGATTGAGGGCTTGATACACAGATATATATGTGGCATATGTATATATACCACAGTCACATGTTACTAGTTGATTCTATGGTTGGCATATGAACGTTCCCTGAAATTATTTCAGTTCTCCTGAGTATTTGAAAATGCTCATGATATAAATGACACAACACTCAAGTACAGTGCAGAAACTTGGTTTTCCTCAACCTCCACATCTGCCTAGGGGTCCATGGGTCGATGGAGCAGTGGGGGCTCCGTGGCAGCCCTGTAGGGGAGGGGAAGAGGCAGCGCTCACTGGCACAAGGAGGGGCAGAATGGAGCTGCTTGCGGAATGAAGGTCAGCCCTGACCAGAGCCGAGCCCTGGCCTCTTCACCTAGCACCTAGTCCCACGGGGTCTTCCCAGTACCACGGCTGACTCCTCCCGCAGCCCAAAGGAGGGGTAGCCTCTGGGGGTGCGTACGGACGGTTGCCCACAGGGGGGACGTCAGGGACCACCGCTCCTCGGCTCATTTCTCTTGTGAGCTGTCAGCATGACTGCCGTCCGACTGCCTTACCCGCACGGGAGCTCCCGGAAAGCTGGGGGCCCAAGGTCGCTGCTGGGCCGCCAACACCTGAAGGAGGGCCCAGTACAGTGTGTGTGCATGGAGGTGCGTTGGGTGGCTAAGGGTTTTCTTCATATACATGAAAATGAGAGTGAGTAAGGTCTGGGGACAGAAGGAGAAAAACGCAGCCAGACTGAAGCAGTAAAACCTGGTGTGTGGGGGAGAGGAGTGTACTGTTTGGGAGGTTGATAACCGAGACAAAAATAAATGGACTGGAAATTTCCAAATATTTACACTTGGAATACTGCCTTTGGCACATCTCAAGTCTATCTTGGAAGACTGGCTAGGACTATAGATTTGCATATGAGTGAGAATCTGTTTTTGAAATGATGGAAACAGCCCTGCTCTGCTCTGTGGAAGAGAAACGGAGGGGCAGGTGGTATGTAGGTAGTTGGGGAACTTGTTTCCTGAATGGATGGAACTGGTTTTGATGGGAATTGTACTGTTCTTTCAACTTCTTACATGTTGTAAATTCTCCAGCTAATAAATTGTGAGGGAAACCATCAGCCCTATAAAATGCCCATTCAGGGCTGTGTTCTCAGTTGCAGTCTTGTCTGACTCTGTGGCCCCATGGACTGTAGCCCGCTGGGCTCCTCTGTCCATGGGATTCTCCAGGCAAGAATACTGGAGTGGGCTGCCATCTCCTCCTCCCGGGGATCTTCCCCAACCAGGGATTGAACCTGCATGTCCTGCATTGGCAGGTAGATTTTTACCACTACCACCAACTGGGAAGCCCATAGAAATGTTAAAAAAGACTTACTGAAGGAGAAACTAAGATGGCGGAGGAGTAGGACGGGGAGAACACTCTCTCCCCAACAAATATACCAAAAGAACTTTTAAAGGCCGAGCAAACTCCAAAAAACAGGAACTGAATGCTGGCAGAGGACATCGGGCATCTGGAAAGGCGACCCATTGCCGATGTGAGGAGTAACAGTGAGGAAACCTAGACTCACCCACCAGAAAACCACACAAGCCTTTCCATCCAGGAAACTTCGACAAACCACGCATCCAACCCCTCCCATAGAGAGGAATCCCCACAATAAAGGGACAACACAGCAAAATAAACAAGATGAAAAGGCAGAGAAATACCCAGCAAGTAAAGGAACAGGATAAATATCCCCTAGACCAAACAAAAGACGAAGAGATAGGAAGTCTACCTGACAAAGAATTCCGAATAATGATAGTGAAAATGATCCAAAACCT